>SJXQ01010978.1:303802-340246 GCA_006408695.1 Aepyceros melampus | reverse complement strand
GTTCCAACCAGTCCATTCTAAAGGAGATCAGTCCTGGGTGTTCTTTGGAAGGACTGATGCTAAAGCTGAAACTGCAATATTTTGGTCACCTCATGTGAAGAGTTAACCCCATGTAAAAGACTCTGATGCTGGGAGGGATTGGGAGCAGGAGGAGAAGGGGACGATCGAGGATGAGATGGCTGGATGGCATCATCGGCTCAATGGATATGAGTTTGAATCAACTCTGGGTGTTGTTGATGGACAGGGAGGCCTGGAGTGTTGCAATTCATGGAGTCACAAAGAGTTGGACATGACTGAGCGACTGAATTGAACTGAGATGTTTTTCTGGAACTCTCTCACTTTTTCAATGATCCAATGGATGTTTGCAATTTGATCTTTGGTTCCTCTGCCTTTTCTAAATCCAGCTTGAAGATCTGGAATTTCATGGTTCATGTATCGCTGAAGCCTGGCTTGGAGAATTTTGAGCATTACTTTGCTAGCATGTGAGATGAGGGCAATTGTGCGGTAGTTTGAGTATTCTTGGCACTGCCTTTCTTTGGGATTGGAATGAAAACTGACCTTTTTAAGTCCTGTGGTCACTGTTGAGTTTTCCAAATCCGCTGGCATGCTAAGTGATACACTTTCACATAGTAGATGCTCAATAAATATTTCTTGAAATAATGAGTGATAAAATCAACTCGCTTCCAGGAGACCTTTAAACACAGACAAGATAAACCACTGTGTAATAGAATCTCTACTGTTGAATGCTTCAGGCCCAGAAAATGAACTGGCTCTTCCATACAAATTCTAGCTGGAAACAGCACAGACACTAGTGAACCTAGGTTCATATTATCAGAGAATTGGTTCTATTTCATCTATAAATAGATCATCTTAGAATAAGAGAAAGGATAGCAGGTTAGCCAAAGCCTTGTTGAACACTATAAATCTAATAGCAACAACAAAACATTACCCAGAATTTGACAAGGGCACAGTGTTCACGGGCTGATCTTTCTTTCTCAAAGAAACCATGTCTAACACTTTTTAAATTGTACCTGGTATAAACTGTTTGCATAACCTAAAGTGTTAGTCATTCAGTCATGTTCAACTTTTTGAAACTCCATGGACTATAGCCTCCCAGGCTTCTCTGTCCATGGAAATCTCCAGGCAAGAACACTGGATTGGGCTGACACTCTGGGGATCTTTTGACCCAGGGATCAAACCCAGGTCTCCAACGTTGCAGGCAGATTCTTTACCATCTGAGCCACCATGAGGTTAACATAATACAACTACCAATATTATAACACCTTAGAAGACACAATAAAGAAAAAGTGACATAAGCATGGTTAAGCTTCCCAGGTGGCTCAGTGGGTAAAGAATCTGCCAGCAATGCAGGAAATGCAGGCAGATGTGAGTCCGATCGCTGGGTGGGGAAGATTCCCTGGAGGAAGGCATGGCAACCCACTCCAGTATTCTTGCCCGGAGAATCCCATGGACAGAGGAGCCCAGTGGGCTACAGTCCATAAGGTTGCAAAGAGTTGGACATGACTGAGCTACTGAGCACGCATGCAAACTTCCAACAGAAGTTCTGCTTTAGCAATCTCTAAAGATTTATTTTCAAGAACTAAAAAATCATTTGTAACAAAACGGCTCTGTGAATTTTCTGCTTTTACCTATTACGAATAATTATGTTATAAGAGATTGATAATGTCCCAGGGTTTGGGTTATTGCTTTTAGAGGACTAGGAGAGGAAAGTGGTTTAAGTCAAATATATTACTTAGAACTACAAGATTGCAAGTGTAAATCAAGTTCAAGCAACAAAGATATAGTGCCTAAAACCAAATACAAAGACTTAATATAGAAACACTGAACTTTCAACAAGTAAAATTGGAATTTACAAAGCCTGTTTACATCCTTTCATTTATTTATTCATTCAAATAGGTACTATATTTTTTCATTCTTTTATGTACTATGTGCTGGTAGTGCAGTGGTGAACAAATCACCTGTTTCTTAAAGAATAATTCCAGACACTCCAAAAGCATAAGCAAAGAAACAGGAAAGAGATTGTCAGCTCAAGGCAAAATTAAAACCTATAATCTTGTCTCTAAATCAAATAAAAATGATTCATAGAAAAAGGAATCAAAGAACTATCAAAGGTACTGGGGAATAACAAATCTTTCTTAAAGATTTTTGGGCCATTTTTAAAGTCTTTATTGAATTTGTAACAATATTGCTTCTGTTTTATGTGTAGGTTTTTTGGCTGTGAGGCATGTGGGATCTTAACTCCCTGACCAGGGATTAAACCTGCACACCCTGCACTCGAAGGTAAAGTCTTAGCCACTGGACTGCCATGAAAGTCCCCATGAGTCTAATATGCCTTAACAAGCAAAAAAAACAAACACAAAAAAAGACAATTAGTACTGGTTTCATATAACAAGTACATTGCTTACTACAGTATCTCCCCTTAAGAATCCTTGACAGTATGTGTCTCAGCTTTTCTTTCATTTATCAGTTCAAAACAAATACATTTTAACATACAAGAAATTTTAAAGTTATATCTAGCAATGAAATACTGCAGGGATCCTCAGACTTTTCTTATCCAACAATTCTCTTTTTTCATTACCACTGATATCACCCCCTCATATTCTACCATATGCTATAACAGCAAAGAGCTCTGGACCAGAAATCATAATGTCTGGATTTTAGTTCTGGATCCATGCATGTGTGCTCGGTCGTTTCAGTTGTGTCCAACTCTTTACAACCCTATGGACTGTAACCCACCAGGCTCCTCCATCCATGAGACTCTCCAGGCAAGAATACTGGAGTGTGTTGCCACACCCTCCTCCAGGGGATCTTCCCCACCCAGAGACCGAACTAACATCTGCCTGCATCTCCTGAATTGCAGGTGGATTCTTTACCCACTGAGCCACCTGGGAAGCCCAGTTCCAGATCCATCAATCATTAATTATCTGTGTGAATTTTATGTGAACTGTGGTAAGTTACTTAACATAGAACTGACCTCAGTTTTCTCATCTGCAAAACTAAATAATATCCATCCTAACCTAACCCACAAGTCAGTTATAAAGAGCAATGGCATAATGTATTTGTTAATATCTCACTAAACTACTATGGGGCAAATATAAGTACACTATCCATGTTTTCCTTCAAAATTATATTGACATTCAACCCTGTAAGCAACAGAAGGTGTGATTTTCAATCACTGTATGTTAATCAGAATCTTAGTCATATCTTTTTATATATTATTATGGTAAATCTGAACAAAAGGATTTTTCAGTTGACATTCAGTCAAGACCTACCAAAGTTAAAAAAATTATTGGGTGTATAGTGAAGAAGTGGGAAGCCTGGTGTGCTGCAGTCCATGGAGAATAGTCAGACACAACTTAGTGACTGAACAACAGCAATTATCTATCAAGTTATCTTTTTTAAAAAATATCCATATTTTTGCAGTGCTAAATTAATTAAAGATGATTAGACTGAGGTGGTTCCAATGACTTGGTAGCCTATGCATGCAAACTCAAAAACCTATACTGCTCAAAGTTAAGAAACTGAAACCTGAGGAGTACCAACCATACACAGACAACTAGGCTTTCCCAAATAAGGCAACTACTTAAATTTCAACCAATTAAATAATTTCCTTGCTCTGCTTTCAAATCTCCTTACAGAAGTCTTTCCCCTAGCTCCTGTCAATGAGGACTCCTAACCATATCTAATTTGATGTTGCTCAATTCAAATAAATTTTTGTTCAGATAAACTTTTAACATCTTTAATATGCATCAGTTTATCTTTAAACAATAGAATGCCTCACTTTAATACAGAAATCTAGGAATCTTCTTGCTGCTGCTGCTGCTGCTAAGTCGCTTCAGTCGTGTCCGACTCTGTGCGACCCCATAAACGGCAGCCCACCAGGCTCCCCCATCCTTGTGATTCTCCAGGCAAGAACCCTGGAGTGGGTTGCCATTTCCTTCTCCAATGCATGAAAGTGAAAAGTGAAAGTGAAGTCACTCAGTCGTGTCCGACTCTTCGCGACCCCATGGACTGCAGCCTACCTGGCTCCTCCATCCATGGGATTTTCCAGGCAAGAATACTGGAGTGGTTGCCATTGCCTTCTCCGAGACACCTCCCTATCCCTTTCCATCTTGTCTCCCTCTTAATTCATCAAGTCAATTATTCTCAATTTTTGTTTGTGCATGCATGCACAGTCCCTAAGTCCTGTATGACTCTGTGACCCCATGGACTGTAGCCTGTCAGGCTCCTCCATCCATGGGACTTCCCAGGTAAGAATACTGCAGTGAGTAGAAGAATCCTTCTCCAAGGGTTCTTCTGGATGCAGGGATCAAACCTGTGTCTCCTGATTGGCAGGCATATCCTGCTTGGTAGGAAGATTCCTTACCCCTGAGCCACCTGAGAAGTCCATTACTCTCTCCAAATCTTCACGTGTTCACCAATCAAGAAGCTATCCAAACCCCATCTTCTGGGTTTTGGTGGATGCATCATTACTAGGAATAATTGAATACATCATTAATCATTGGCAGCTGATCTAACCTCCAGCCCTTTTCCCCTCCTTCGAGACCAAGGAGTTAGGGACTAAAAGTTCCAACCATCTAACCATGTGATTTGCTCTCTCAGCAATCAGTCCTCCTCCTTAGGTACGTCCAAAAATCACCTCATTAACATATCAAAGACAGCTTTATTGTCTCTTCACTTTGAAAATTCCAAGGGTTTAGAGAGCCTTGCGACAGAAATAGTGACAAACTACCAAGTATGCATATTTCATATTATAAATTACATCGCACCCTCCATTCATTTTTTATACTGCAGGCAGAGTGAGCTTTACAAAAGGCCTATGTTACTTTCTTGCATAAAACATTTGAGAGACAAGGACTTAAACATATGCATTACCATATGTAAAATAGATAGCCAGTTGGAGTTTGCTTCATGACACAGGGAACCCAAAGCCAGTGCTTTGTGATAACCTAAAGGGGTGAGATGGGGACAGAGGTGGGAGGAAGGTTCAGGAAGAAGGGAACATATGTATCCCTATGGCCAATTCATGTTGATGTATGGCAAAAAACCATCACAATATTGTTAATTAGTTATCCTCTAATTAAAAATAAAAATTAAAATAAAAAACATGATGATGATCTTCCATTTATCATATGGGTAATTACAAAGTGGGCTTCCCTGGTGGCTTAACAGGAAAGAATCTGCATGCCAATGCAGAAGATGTGGGTTCAATCCCTGGAGAAGGAAATGGCGACCCATTCCCATATTCTTGCCTGGGAAATCCCATGGACAAAGGAGCCTGGCGGTGTATAGTTCATGGGGTTGCAAAGAGTCAGAAATGACTGAGTACAGGACACACTAAGCATGATATAAAGTACTTCAAGGCCCTCAAAATCTGCCCTATTCTCTCCAGTTTCCATCTTATGCCACTCTATCACTGTCTGCATGCCAGCCCACTTCCTTCAGCTTCTTCAATTCACCATATTCTTTTCAACCTTGGGACTTTCACACATGTTGTTTTTTCTCTCTGGAGTATTTCCCCAGGGCTATACTCCCTCTGCATTGCGTATGAGCTTTCTTCTCTGACCTCTCAGACTATGTGATATTCCTATAATTTAATCCTTCGACACATACTTCCTTTTCAAAGCATTCACCCAGATTATTATTAAATTATTAATCCTCCACTTATCCATTTAGTGTCTATATGCTCTTCCAGAATATATGCTTAACAAGGCAGGAACTATATACCTTTCCTGTCCATCACTATGCTTCAACACCTACTATGTCTTATGCAATAGGCCTTATCCAAGCTCCTGAGACTTTGGTATGATTTTTCATGGTATCCTGTCTACTAAAGCCCCTTCTCTCTACTACATCTCATGCAATGTTTCCACCTGGAACACCCTCTATACTATTCAAGGTGGAAATTCAAATATTACCTTCTCCTTGTAATATTTTACCCTACCACCAATAGGAAGAAATAACAAATTCCATTTTGCTGTCAAACAACTTTACACATAGCTTACTACTGCTGCTGCTGCTACTAAGTCGCTTCAGTCGTGTCTGACTCTGTGCAACCCCATAGACTGGACTATGCAGCCCACCAGGCTCCCCCATCCCTGGGATTCTCCAGCAAGAACACTGGAGTGGGTTGCCATTTCCTTCTCCAATGCATGAAAGTGAAAAGTGAAAGTGAAGTCGCTCAGTCGTGTCCAACTCTTAGTGACCCCATGGACTGCAGCGCACCAGGCTCCTCCATCCATGAGATTTTCCAGGCAGGAGTACTGGAGTGGGGTGTCATTGCCTTCTCCATAGCTTATTACAACAAGTGACAAATTCTATTTCAGGTATTTCTATGGGCCCTACTTTCCCATACAAGACTGTAAAATCCCTGAGTGCATTAATCACTGTTGAAGTCTTTCATTCTGTTCCTTAAATATCTGGTTTTCTCTTTCTGAGCATTTGGTTAAATTCCCCACCCTCTCAGAGGTTACCTGTGATCATGTCACTTGCTTCAAGCAATGGCATACAGGTGAACAAGATCTGTACCACTCCCAGGCAGATGCTTACAGAGGTAATGCATGCTCTTTCCCTCTGCCATAGACTTACAATACTCCAGCAGTGGCTATCATGCTGGCCTGAGTCTTAGAGTAAGGAATGAATGGAGCATAGCCCCAGTGCTCATGTTGCCCACAGCAGACATGTAGCAATAGGAAGAAATAAACTTTGCTTCAAGTCACTGCAATTTGAAGGTTGTTTGTACTATAATCTATATAATCTAGCTTATTCTGACAGTTCACTTTTTTACATCATTATATATCCAGGACTTGGTCCAAAGCTCAATACATAGTGTTCAAAAATGTTTAATGAACTGACTTGAAATTGATCATGTATATACAGCATAGATTAATCACAGGCTTTACAACTGATTCCTCTCTTTCAGTTCTCAACACTGCCAGCAGTGGTGTTTAACTAAGCAGATCCAACTATACAGTCAGACTAATTTATCTAAAAAGAAAGACATTTGGTTCAATTTGTATTGATTAGTCAGTGATCTCATTATTGATTTTCAACCTTTGATGTTCATTAGCGTAACTCTACAGTGAATTTTCAAAACATAGATGGTTTAGTTCCATCCTCAGAGTCTGAATTGGACATCTGGACTGAGGGCTGGCCCTCTAAATTGAGAAAAATCTCCACAGGTGATTCTTATGCACATAATGATTGAACCATGGTTGTTATCTTTTGTTTAAAATCTGTCTGAACATAAGGCAGACTTGGCTTTTTTCCCCACACTTCTTTAATAGCAGAAAAAGATTACATAAGAGAACACAAAAAATAGATAAAACAGAAAGAGTGGTGGAAAAAACCTTGGCCAAAACTTCTAGTTAAAAATTCTAGTTTATATATCAGCTGCACATTTTCTCTTAGTTCATTTCCAAACTTCCCTTTAAAATCCCTTTGAGTATTTTAAATTACACAATTTTTATTAGAAAATAAAATTTTTTTAAATCTCCTAAGCCAAAATATCAGATGTTGGAAAGGATATGGAGCAACTGGAGTTCTCAGCAGTTACAACTGTTAGTAGTCTTGTAAATCAGTACAGTCACTTTGTAAAATGATTTGGTAGTATTTAGAAAGCTGAATATATGACAGTTCAATGACTTGATAATTACACTCATGGATATACAGCAAAAATAACTGTACATTTATACTTTCAAAAAGGCATGTTCTAGAATGTTCATAGCAACACTGTTAATAATAGCCAAATACTGGAAACTATCCAAATGTCCCTCAAGAATATATAACGAATAAATCATAGTATATTCACTCAAAGGAACACAGTAAGGGAATAAAATCTGCACTCACACACACAACAATATAAATGAAACTCACAAACACTATTGAGTAATAAAAGTCAGTCCCAAGCATCTTGCATCCCGCATCGAACCTAGACCAGAGATTCGTTTCACTTATGATATCATACATGTTACACTGCCACTCTCCCAAATCATCCCACCCTCTCCCTCTCCCACAGAGTCCAAAAGGCTGTTCTATACATCTGTGTCTCTTTTGCTGTCTCATGTACAGGTTTATCATTACCATTGGGGGTTGGGATTGGGAGTTCATGTACACTCGTGGGGTTGGGATTAGGAGTTCATGTACACTCGTGGCTATTCATGTTGATGTATAGCAAAATGAATACAGTATTGTAAAGCAAAACAAATTAAAAAATAAAAATTAATTTAAAAATAAATAAATAAATAAAATCTAAAAAAAAAAAAGTCAAATACACACACCAACAAAACATTCTATAAGGTTGCTTTTAGATAAAAGCACAAAAATAAGGAAGTATGCTGATAAAAGTCAACAAAGACTTCTAGGATAATGACTAGGAAAAAGCACAACAGAGACTTTTCAGATATTAGTAGAATTCTGTTTCTTGATCTGAATACTATTTACTTGGATGTGTTTAACTTGTGAAACTTCACTGATTATTTATGATGATTCACTTACATGCAATTTTCTGTATTTAAACTATATTTAAATTTTTAAATTATTTTTAAATCCCACAATTAACAAAACTTAAAAGATAGCACTATAGATAAAACTGACAGCGTGTTGGGGATGAGACCCATACCAAGGAGAGGCAGAAGAAAAAAAGGAAAATAAGAAAAGAAAAAGAGAAAAATCTATAAGTCCTAGATCTATTATCTCCCTGATTCATTCTCAAGTAATTCAAAATTACTCATTTAAGATTCATCATTTAACCTTCACCCCTTACACCTCTTGTAAGAGCTATTCTCTGACACTCAACGCTATCAGAAGACTGGATTAAGTCTTCCTCTTTCATGTTTCTGTAACACTTAATTCATACCTTCTTTAATAAACTTATAACACTGATTTTTAATCATATACTTACGAATCTGTTATCTCCATTAGACTACAAACATTTTAAAAGCAATCACCATGTTTTATTTATTTTTGTAACCTCAGAGTCTAAAAATATTAGAGACTATTCCAAACATATTTAAGTATTATTAATGATCATTTGGAGGTTGCATACTAGTAAGTGGTATTTATTCTCTATATTTGACATATTTGCAAGTGTTTTACAAGTTATTTAAAAGTTTATTATTAAAAAAAAACCTATTGACCTGATTTATTGCACTTCTCTTATTGAACATCATATCATTGGGACAGAAAGACAATCTTAACTGTGACAGGCCCCTATCTATGTGAAAATAGAATACCTTATCAATAATTTTTCTTTTGGTTATCTTCTAAAAGAGAAAAAAACTATTGAGATAGTACTTCTGGCTTAATTTTTTTAACTTTATATTCCTCTCTCCCTTCCAAATAAAGGAAATTTTCTCACCTTAAAGAATGATGCAAGCGTAAGAAGGCCTGCAACCTTTACTCACAGGGAGTAGTCGATAAAACCACCTAATAAAAATCTATTGAGACTATAAGGTCAGCAGACCAGTCAGAAAGGGTTAGAGCCTCAATGAATGCTTGCACAGAAGTCATAATATATCTAGTTTCAGTTTAAAGACTTTTCCAACAGTGGAACTTTCCAGCTGTTTTAGTGTTGTCCTAAGATCGAAAATCCCATGGGCGGAGGAGCCTGGTGGGCTGCAGTCCACGGAGTCTCGAAGAGTCGGACGCGACTGAGCGACCTGACTTTCACTTTCAGGATCTCACAAAATGATCTAAATAATAACATTCAATTCTAAAAGCTAGATGTTGAAATTTTTAATTAAATCAAAAATTAAAATTTTTTAAATAAGTCAAATTTTAGGGGACTTTCCTGGAAATCCAGTGCTTATGAATTTGCCTTGCAATGCAGGTGATTTGGGTTTGATCCCCGGTCAAACTAAGATTCCACATGATTTGGGGCAATTAAGTGCAACTACTGGGCCCACGCTCCATAGCTGGAGAGTCCATGCACCACAACAAAAGATCCCACATGATGCAATAAAGATCCCACCTGCCACAACTAAGACCCGATGCAACCAAATAAACAAAAGTCAAATTTTAAAACTCATATGTCATAAAAATGAATACCAAATGTGTATACCTATGTAAAGATATTATTACTCCTTTATTTAATAATATTATGTATGTGGCCTAATATTATTTATATTACTTATTATTGCATTACATTATTTCATAGACACATTTGAAAAATTTTAGTACTCTTTTTTAAGAATAAGAAGAACTTTCAAAAGTGTGAAAGGATTTTGAGGAGCATTACTGTGAAAGCCTAAGTTGCCTTGAGCAGGCTATTAACAGAAATCTGTATTTGAGAATGCTGCCAGTATTATACCACCAGCCACCATGCAATAAGGAAGACAAGCAGCCCCTCAAGAGAATATTTAGAGGTGTCTTCTGACAACCCCAGCGTGAACTATTTCATTTTCAGTATGAAAGAATGAGAAAGCTTTCTTATGATTCCTGAGTTTTCAAGTTACCCACAGAGTTTTCCCACAGATCTCAGACATCACAGAGCAAACATAAGCCATTTCTGTTGTCCCCTTTCCAAATTCTTAATTCATGGAATTTGTGAGTATAATAAAGTGTTTGTCGTTTTACTCCACCAAGTTTGGAGTGGTGAGTTATTCAGCAATAACAACTGGGACAGATCACATCAGTGAAAGTTGCAATGAGATCAGGTGATACTCAAAGACCTAGGACAAGAAGACAGCTCAGTGAAGGTCACCCAGGAAATAGGACGGCATGTGGACCGGACACTTCTTGCCTGCTGCTATGATGTCATTTGCAGAAGCTATAACCAGATGACATCTCCACGAAATAAGAGGGAAAGTTCTTGAAAGAAAAAAGTCTTGATAGAAATGTGAATTTGTTTTGTTTTGTTTTATTCTCTTTGTTTCTCTTCACTTTTTGTTTTGTATTAGGGTATAAAGAAGGCTGAGCGCCAAAGAATGGATGCGTTTGAACTGTGGTGTTGGAGAAGACTCTTGAGAGTCCCCTGGACTGCAAGGAGATCCAACCAGTCCATTCTGAAGGAGATCAGCCCTGGGATTTCTTTGGAAGGAATGATGCAGAAGCTGAAGCTCCAGTACTTTGGCCACCTCATGCAAAGAATTGACTCATTGGAAAGGCTCTGATGCTGGGAAGGATTGGGGGCAGGAGGAGAAGGGGACGACCAAGGATGAGATGGCTGGATGGCATCACTGACGCCATGGGCGTGGGTCTGAGTGAACTCCGGGAGTTGGTGTGGACAGGGAGGCCTGGTGTGCTGCGATTCATGGGGTCGCAAAGAATCGGACACGACTGAGTGACTGAACTGAACTGAACTGAATAGCTTATTAACAATGTTGTCACAGTTTCAGGTGAATAGCAAAGGGACTCAGACATACATATACATGTATCCATCCTCCCCCAAACTCCCCTTCCATCTGGGCTGCCACATAACATTGAGCAGAGTTCCATATGCTATACAGTAGGACCTTGGTTATCCATTTTATATAGAGCAGTATGTACATGTCTAATCCAACTACCCTATCTCTTTTCCATAAAAAAAATGTGAATTTTGAACTGAATATAAATCTTTAATATAAATTGACTAAATGTTTATTTTAAATACTCTCTATGTTCTACACCAAGAATGACTGAGTTACCTGCAAGTGGCAAGATCGAGAATTTCCCACTGTTAGGGAAAATGGGAATTCCAGAGCAAAACTGAGCTCAGTTATAAAATAAAATTTTAAAAACTTGCATTTATGAATTCTTGAGTTGTGCTTATAAATTTTAAAACCCTCACACAGAGGAATCAACCTGCCTGACTTCAGGCTCTACTACAAAGCCACAGTCATCGAGACCATATGGTACTGGCACAAATCAGAAATATAGATCAATGGAACAAAATAGAAAGCCCAGAGTAAAAATCCATGCACCTATGGACACCTTATCTTTGACAAAGGAGGCAAGAATATACAGTGGATTAAAGACAATCTCTTTAACAAGTGGTGCTGGGAAAACTGGTCAACCACTTGTAAAACAATGAAACTAGATCACTTTCTAACACCATACACAAAAATAAACTCAAAATGGATTAAAGATCTAAACATAAGACCAGAAACTATAAAACTCCTAGAGGAGAACATAGGCAAAACACTCTCTGACATAAATCACAGCAGGATCCTCTATGACCCACCTCCCAGAATACTGGAAATAAAAGCAAAAACAAACAAATGGGATCTAATTAAAAATAAAAGCTTCTGCAAAACAAAGGAAACTTAAGCAAGGTGAAAAGACAGCCTTCAGAATGCGAGAAAATAATAGCAAAATGAAGCAACTGACAAAGAATTAATCTCAAAAATATACAAGCAGCTCATGCAGCTCAATTCCAGAAAAATAAATGACCGAAGCAAAAAATGGGCCAAAGAACTAAATAGACATTTCTCCAAAGACATACAGATGGCTAACAAGCACATGAAAAGATGCTCAACACCACTCATTATCAGAGAAATGCAAATCAAAACCACAGTGAGGTACCATTTCACACCAATCAGAATGCCTGCTATCCAAAAGTCTACAAGCAATAAATGCTGGAAAGGGTTTGGAGAAAAGGGAACCCTCTTACACTGTCTGTGGGAATGCAAATTAGCACAGCCACTATGGAGAACAGTGTGGAGATTCCTTAAAAAACTGGAAATAGAACTGCCTTATGACCCAGCAATCCCACTGCTGGGCATACACAACAAGGAAACCAGAATTGAAAGAGACACGTGTACCCTAGTGTTCATCACAGCATTGTTTATAATAGCCAGGACATGGAAGCAACCTAGATGTCCATCAGCAGATGAATGGATAAGAAAGATGTGGTACATATACACAATAGAGTATTACTCAGCCATTAAAAAGAATACATTTGAATCAGTTCTAATGAGGTGGATAACACTGGAGCCTATGAAGTAAGCCAGAAAGAAAAACACCAATACAGTATACTAACACATATATATGGAATTTAGAAAGATGATAACGATATCATGCTGTATGCCAGACAGCAAAAGAGACTCAGATGTATAGAACAGTCTTATGGACTCTGTGGGAGAGGCCAAGGGTGGGATGATTTGGGAAATTGGCATTGAAACATGTATATTATCATATGTGAAATGGATCATCAGTCCAGGTTCAATGCATGATACAGGATGCTCGGGGCTGGTGCACTGGGATAACCCAGAGGGATGGTATGGGGAGGTGGGAGGAGGGATGGGGAACACGAGTACACCCGTGGTGGAGTCATGTCGATGTATGGCAAACCAATACAATACTGTAAAGTAATTAGCCTCCAATTAAAATAAATAAATTTATATTTAAAATAAATAAAACCCTCATAATTATTTATTTAAATATCTATTGACAATAAACCTTTCAGACAACTGGGATTATGACTGTACTGCCCACTGTTTTATACCCAGCTCCAAGCACAAGATTTATTATATAATAGAAGCTCAATAGATATGTGTTGAGTGAATGAATGAATAGAAATACATGCTAATGGACAATCACAGGGATCAATCACCATGGTAAAATTCTATCACCAAGCAATGAACAATTTTAGCAAGTATAAATGTGCTGTTCACAATAATAAGAACATTATTTCCTCCAAATTAATTTAATCTCATTTCTGAACTCCCCAGCTACTGGACTATCAAGAATATTGTCCTGGTCATTCCCAGGGCTTTCTCCCTCTTCCGGTGTCACACTGGCTTATTTGGGCCCTGAAAGCAGGAGCAGGGCTTCTGGTGCTGAACCATCATGATGGCCACTGCCTTTCTCAGAGTCCAAGCTCTTGAAATCTGTCCGTTTTTTGATGTCTCTGTACCTCACTGTAAGCATGAGAATCTTAGGTGAAGCTGGACTGTGATGCCATTTCCCTGAATGCATTGTACAAACACTCCTGTCTGAATGCTGCCACTGTGATGAAACTAAATAAACTACTGATCCTTTGACAACGATCCTCAGGGGACTCCTCAGAGGTATGAGTCAAAAAGGATGAAATGTAAGTAACTGAAAGCATTCATGCTGGAAGCTTGGAAGGTCCAGACTACTTTTCCAAGATGCTCAGTACTAATCACCACAATACTTCTCAATTGAGGGCAAAATATCCAGCACTTTTGCAGTAGAGGCAAAATTATCCTAATGACTACATAAATCCTCCTACAGCAACCTCATTACATCTTAGGTCAATTTTCTAGAGATAATAAGTATACCTGGAAAACCACTGTACAATCCCCACACGGGAACAAATACTCATCCTTTACCAGCTACCTTGGTAACAAAGGGATACACCACCAACCAGGCATGTCACAGTGACCAGGACAGCTTGTCTCAGGTCCTCATTTTGGTGAATCAAGTAGAACCTGTGATTTAGCACATGTTAGGGAACACACACTTCATGTTCCACTAATTAGGAACAAAGCTATCAGGTATATCTGTTAGCAGAGTTCACTCCATATGCCACACAGAGACCTAATTTAATTAATTTAAAGATGCAATCTTTATCAAATGATAAGCAATTTAAATGGAATGGTTATGACTTTTATTATTAAAAATATTATGAATGTGAAATAATATCAGGTTCCATAAATATTTCACATAGATTCTTCTTTGTGGTTGTTTAACTGTAGTAAATATAACTAGCACACTTTCTGCTCCATCATCATCTGTAACTAAAAATTACAGATATAAGAAACAAAATTTTTTAATAAAAATGAAAGAGGAATCAAAAGAACCTCCCCAGGTTTACTGTCCTGGATTTATCTGCATAAGACTAAATGTCACTACAGAAAGAGGAAAATTCAGTTGCCTTTATATATAAAATTGACTACAGTTTTCACTATTATCCATTTATTTGACTCATGTATTTACTCTAGAAGCTGTCCTTTAAAAACATAAAAACTGTACTTAAACAAAAATTTCATCTTAGTTTAAGGATTAACATGACTTTCCTCTAATATCTTCTTATTTTCTAGTCTCAATAGGATGTTTTTAATGTATTTCAAAATAGATCACATTAATACTAATAAAATCCTTAAACTGATTGTTTTAATTGACTAATAAATGAATGAATAAATGAGGAGTGCCCAATAGCCAATATTCATAATAAAGGAACAAGCCCGATACAGTGTTAACAGCCTGGGACCGAGGTGGGTAAAGAGTGAAAAAGAACATCTCATTAAATAAACATGAATAACTATTACCACTATCAACACTATTTCCACTGTCACATGCATCCAGGTACTGAGTCTTTGCATTATAAGCTATGTGACTGCACTGTATTTCCAGGACTGAAAGGTTAAATCATAATTTATGTGGGCAATGGACAACTAACAAACTTCAAACTTTTGCTTGATGATCCCAAAGGTTTCTGCTATTAAAGCAAATTTCTCTGAATGCTAATGGGAGTAGGGGGACACATTCATGATCCTCTTACATTCCTGTATATCTGGCAAGTAAGGCACTGACTACCCTGTTACACACTTATCTTCCCCAAAATATTTGCAAAACTATAGACATAGTGTCTCTCTGAAGCAAAGGGCAATATGCTTATTGTCTATTATAAAATACACAGATTCCTTAAGCTGAAAGCCCTTCTCCTAAAACACAACCACTGTACATACAGGCATCACCTGTAATTCTTGGCATCATCATGTGGGAACTGGGGCTCCAAAACTGTTCACTGATACTCTAGCTATTGCTATTGCTGTTAGCAATAAATTGTCCTTTGTCTCTGACTCAGGAGTCTCATGTCTTCCACCAACATCCATGAGATTGTGTGGCAGACTAACTTATTAGCTACAAGTAGCGTAAAACCAGATCTCTGCAGATGCTGAAAATGAGATGTCCAAGAATAAAAGGAAATAGTCTTTGTACATTTTCATAAAGTACCGCTGAAGATCTAAGTGTAGCTGTATTATGTTTTACTATACTAACTCTATTACCCTGTGATTCTTCTTTGTCTCAGGAAGAGTGATGAGTTAGCAGAAAGGCAGCTACCGCCTTTGAGTTCCAAAACCCAACATCTCATTTTCAAGGTTCTGAGTTTCTGAGGTCACAAAATCTGAGCTCTTAAAAATATAAAATGCATGCTTTAAATAATAGATTGGAAAGAACGACGGAAAAAGCACATCATATCACCATACTAGACAAAGCCTCCCTTTGACAGTGGAGATGTGGGGCAAGGGGAGGAAGAAAAGGGACAGTGAAAGCAAGAAAGCTATTTGTTTGTGGTTCCCTAAGAAAGAGTCCTGAGAGGTTGGGAACTGGGAAGCAGAGAAACCATGGAATCTGAAAGGAGAGAAGTTCTGTGTCCTTCATTTCACTTAAAACGGAGAGGAACTTGACACCTGTGTTCTCTGTCTGCAGCATAGTAGGAGCATAGTAGACAGAACACCTTTCGGATTTGCCTGGGTGTGCGGGGATGGGAGGGTGGGGGTTGCTCAGTCGCTCAGTCAGGTCTGACTCTGCGACTCCATGGACGGTAGCCTGCCAGGCTCCTCTGCCCTTGGGATTTTCCAGGCAAGAGTACTGGAGTGGGGTGCCATTTCCTACTCCAGGGGATCGTTCTGACAAGGGATCAAACCCGCGACCCCTGCATCATCTCCTGCACTGGCAGGCAGATTCTTAGCCACTAGCGCCACCTGGGAAGTCCTTGGGATTTGCCTGAATGGAGAGATTTTCCCTGTGTCAGTACAGTCCAGGAACAGAGCCAAAGAGGTTTCACATACAAAGTAGGGCACAGAGGCCATGTGATTGAGGCGGTAGAACGTAGCAGTGACACACATGGACCAGTTACTGAGAGTGGAGAAAGTAACACGCATCTCAGCTAGTGTCACAGCGGATGGTTGACGGTAACCAAGAATGAGCAGTTTTCCCAAAGCCCTCATAAGTCCTCTGGAACTTAGATACAACATGAGGTAAATGTGTAGGAGAGCAGGCACCCATAAAATGACTGAACTGACTAATACTTAATCTCCACCAGCAGGCAGAATAAGGGTTTACAAAATCACTATGAAAAAATTAGTGCTTTTTTATTTGTGTGTTTATTTTAGACATTGTTTGTGGCCTGAAATCAGTGCTTGCTAAACCTGTATTCCTAAAACAATACATCTTAAGACTGTATTACTATGTTCCTCATTTTTTAAAAAGTTTGGCAGAAACCAATACAATTTCATAAAGCAATTATCATTCAATTAAAAAATAAATAAAAAAAAGAAAAAAGAAAAACTGTGTCTTCTTTTGTGTTCTTAGCCAGAGTCTCCAGAATTTCCAGTTTATTTATGGATTCCCAGAACTTCAGTGAGACTGAAATCATGATGCTGTCCACCTGACATTATTTCTAAGCAAAGGGATTTTTAAATTCTACCTCCAGCTAAGCAACTGGGAATCATATAAATAATGGAAACTCTTTCCAGCCTCAACCTACCCTCCTCTGACTATCATTATTGATACTTTGCAGACACAGAGAATTGGCAATTTCAACTCAATCCACATTTCCTCAGCAAAATTAAGAAGGCAGATGAAACTGTATTCACAAGAGTTTCAATTTCACCTGTAAAATATATACCTATATTGTATTATTCAGAGCCTGGAGACCTTGAAAATCCTACATATTTTTCAAGTCTCTCTGCATTTTTTTCAAAATTATATCTTAAGGGGTCTATTTTTATTTCAATATATTTTGAAAACAGGAATGTTAAATGAAATTGCAAAACTAAATAAATTTGTATCTTCTCTAAAGCTTTTTCTTCTAGAAACATTTAATCAGTTTTTATAACAATAAAGCAGCAATTCCAAAGGTTAAATTGTTTTCAAAAGTTTCAACCAAGCCGAGACATGCTAAAGAGGTTACTTATTTAGCTATGTCCATAAAGGCTTCTCTGGTGGCTCAGACTATTGTCTGAGTCCACCTGCAATGTAGGAGACCCAGGTTTGATCTCTGCATGGAGAAGATTCCCCCTGGAGAAGGGAATGACAACCCACTCCAGTATTCTTGCCTGGAAAATTCCACAGACAGAATGGCCTGGAGAAAGCTGTTACTGTCCATGGGGTCATGGACATAACTGAATGACTTTCACTTTTACCTTCTTTCATAAAGGAACTTAAGGTGACAGGAGCAAAGGAGAGAAAAGTTATATGATTTAACAAGGGTGTTTGATAGAAAGCAGTCACCAATACCGGGGCTTCCCTGATGGCTCAGAGGGTAAGGACTTCTCCTCCAACGCAGAGAAGCGGGTTTGATCCCTGGGTTTGGAAGATCCCCTGAAGGAGGAAATGGCAATCCAGTGCAGTACTCTTGCCTGGGAAATCCCATGGACAGAGAAGCCTAGGGGCTGCAGGTCAGGAAGTCACAAAGAGTAGGATCAATGGAGTTACTAAGCAAACAAGTCACCAACCCCAAGTAGAAGCTATGTTTGAGAGACAAAAATAGAGAATAAAATTGTATTTCCCCAATGTAAACCTTCCACACACCAACCTGTACACAAACCTCTCATTTTAGTATCCATGCTATTCCTGCATCATACTGACCTTGCAACTCTTCTATGACATGTTCCCTAACTTGTGACCCACCCCCTAACTCTGACTTTCTTTTCATGCATATGTAAATCGTAATCTCTTAGGATCTAATCCAAATACGTTTCTCTCTTTGACACACACACACACACACACACACACACACCCCTAAGCCCTGATACACATGTACACACACACATGCCCTTAAACCCTAATTGATATCTCCCCACTGAGAAACCCAAAAGACCACTACAGCTCTTATTGCCAGACCAGTAACACTTTTTTGATCTTCCAATATATCACTTATGTCTGGCCTGTCCAATGGACTTCGATGTTATTGAAGGGTTGGAAATGTGATTAAATATGTTTCTTATTTCCAAAAGAGCCAAGACCCCTGTTGGTACTCAATAAAGCACTTGATGAATTGAAGCAATTCTAAAAAGCTTCCAGAGCATAAAAATTAAATTCTTTGACTCTGCCAGGACAGTATCTTGCAATATTCTGCAAAAAAAAAAAAAAAAGATACCAGAATAATAACCCTAGTTTAAGTTGTTGACTATGGGAAATATATAGTAGCTAGCTTGCAGAGAAACCCATAGATACAAACTGCAACTTTTTGTTTACGGTTTTTGTACCCTGATCTCCCAAGTTTTTCACTATGAGAGGTAAAGCAAAACTAAATTTAGCTCTTCTTGAAGCCCTCTGTAAATGAGTAAAGTGGAAATGAACCAGAAACAAATGTATAATATTTCTGTCAAATCAGACATGACTTTAAAAGTTTGAGACAAGATGCCTTGGGAAAAAAAAAAAAAGCATCACCCTGAGTATACTTTCCAGAAACTTTTACAAGATATCTTGATAGCACAAAGCCAGTAGATTTATCCATCAGTCCCTGACAAACAATACATAAATATAACCTGTAATATCTTTCTTCTTTGTTAGGTTCCAAGATACATTGCTCCTTCAGTAAATATACATCCTTCCCTTCTAATCTAATCTCTCCAACTTTTTCCCAGTTGTCCATTTCTTGTACTTAGCATCATGACATTTTAGTAAGCAGCTTTACAGAAAAAATAAGTTTTTTAAAAGCCAAAGATTTTTTTCTTGCTTCATAATTTTATTTCAGTTGGAGCTCCACACCAAAAAACTATGCACAAAGGTTAAATCAATAACCTAACCTTATTCTTACTCCAGTTTTCAGGTTAAGGGGGGGGGGGACTTATTTATTCCCTAATGTTGAAAAATGTATCAATTACAATAAAAATAATTATTTATTTTCCCTGAAAATTATGTTAAAATTTAGTCTCATCTTGGGAAAACACTTTTAGTGCAAACATGTTATTGAAACAACAAAAAATGCTAACCCTACAATGATGGTGATGATTATACAGCATGTCAAAGGCCAGGCTTCATATTCAAATTCCTCTGTATACTAGCTATGTAACCCTCAGCTAGTTACTTAGACTCTGAGTCCCAGTTTCTTTATCTTTTAAATGCTTCTATAAGGATTAAATAAAATAGTATATGTGAAGCTCCTAATACAGAATCAATGAATGCTAGTTTCCTTTAGTATGAGGTAGAGATTTCTAGCAGTCATATGTTCCAATTGTCATGTTTTACTCAAGTGTGGGGTTATTTTTATCACATAACAAGAAAACTGTAGGCAGTACTTAAGGAAGGCATCCGAGACCCAGGCTCCTTGTAGATCTGGCCACTTAGGCAAATAGGCTTAATCTTTATGGTGACAAGATGGCTGCTCTACTTCCAGACAACAATTGGAATTCATGTTAGTACAGTATACCTTCTCCCAAACCCTTACTTTTAATCTTTCTTTGTCTTAATATTTAAAGTGGATTTGTTTTGTAGACAATATTGTTGGATGAATTCTTGCAAATTTTACCCAGAAGTAGGACTGCTGGATCGTATGATAATTCTATTTTCAGTTTTTTGAGAAACCTCCATACTCTTTACCATAGCAGCTACACCAACTTAGATTCACACCAACAATGCACCAATGTTCCAATTTCTTCAAATCGTTGTCATCACTTACCTTTGTTTAGTTTTACTTTGATTTCTTTTTTATATACTTGCCTTCAGACAAGTGTGAGGAGATATTCCAGTGTGTTTTTGTTTTGCATTCCCTCATGATTCGTAATGTTTAGTATCTCTGCATATATCTGTTGGCCTGTTCTATATCTTCTTTGGAAAAATGTCTATTCAATTCCTTTGCCCACTTTTTAATCAGCTTCTTTGTAGGGTTTTTTGTTTGTTTGTCTGTTGCTATTGAGTTACAGAAGTTCCTTGTATATTTGGGCATTAACTTCTCCTCAGATATTTTGTCCTGTTCCTTAGTTTGCCTTTTTATTTTGTTGATTGTTTCCTTCACTATGCAGAAGCATTTTGGTTTGATATAGCATCACATTACTTTTGTTTTCATTATTTGTGATTTTGATGTCATATCCGAGAAATCTTTTTTAAATTTTTTATGTAAATTTATTTATTTTTAATTGGAAGTTAATTACTTTACAATATTGTATTGATTTTACCATACATCAACATGAATCAGCCATGGGTGTACATGTGTTCCCCATCCTGAACCCCCTCCCGCCTCCTTCCCCATACCATCCCTCTAGGTCATCCCAGTGCACCAGCCCTGAGCACCCTATATCATGCATCAAACCTGGACTGGTGATCCATTTCACATATGATAATTTACATGTTTCAATGTCATTCTTCCAAATCTTCCCACCCTCGCCCTCTCCCACGGAGTCCAGAAGACTGTTCTATACATCTGTATCTCTTTCGCTATCTTGCATACAGGGTTATCATTACCATCTTTCTAAATTCCATATATATGTGTTAGTATACTATATCGGTGTTTTTCTTTCTGGCTTGCTTCACTCTGTATAATTGGCTCAGTTTTATCCACCTCATTAGAACTGATTCAAATGTATTCTTTTTAATGGCTGAGTAATACTCCATGGTGTATATGTACCACAGCTTTCTCTTCCATTCATCTGCTGATGGACATCTAGGTGGCTTCCATGTCCTGGCTATTATAAACAGCGATGAACACTGGGGTACACGTGTCTCTTTCAATTCTGGTTTCCTCGGTGTGTATGCCCAGCAGTGGGATTGCTGGGTCATAAGGCAGTTCTATTTCGAGTTTTTTAAGGAATCTCCACACTGTTCTCCATAGTGGCTGTACTAATTTGCATTCCCACCAACAGTGTAAGAGGGTTCCCTTTTCTCCACACCTTCTCCAGCATTTATTGCTTGTAGACTTTTGGATCGCAGCCATTCTGACTGGTGTGAAATGGTACCTCACTGTGATTTTGATTTGCATTTTTCTGATAATGAGTGATGTTGAGCATCTTTTCATGTGTTTGTTAGCCATCTGTATGTCTTCTTTTTCTAAGGCCAGTGTTACACGATGTTTGTCTCCTATGTTTTCTTCTAAGGGCTTCCCAGGCGGCACTAGCAAGAAAGAACCTGCCTGCCAATGCAGGAAACATAAAAGATGTGAGTTCGACCCCTAGGTCAGGAAGATCCCCTGGAAGAGGGTATGGCAGTCTATTCCAGTATTTTTGCCTGGAGAATCCCAGGGACAAAGGAGCCTGGTGGGCTACAGTCCATAGGGTTGCAAAGAGTCAGACATGACTGAAGTGACTTAACACACACACGCACACAAGAACTTCATAATTTCAGGTCTTACACTGAAATCTCTAATCTGTTCTGATTTGTTTTTTTTTTACATAGTGTAAGAGAAGGGTGCAACTTTATTCTTTTAAAGATGGATATACAGCTCTCTCAGCATCACTGCATATTCTAGTCACTCGTTCACCATGGATTTATTTCTGGGCTCTCCATTCTGTTCCATTGGTCTCTGTGTTGTCTTTATGCCAGTACCTTACTGTTTCAGTTACTCGATTACTATAGTTTGTAATATATTTTGAAATGAGAAAGTGTAATGCCTCCAGCTTTGATCCTAAGACTGCTTTGACTATTCAAGGTAATTTGTGATACCATATGAGTTTTAGGACTGTATTTTCTATTTTGATAAAAAATATATATAATTAGGATTTTGATAAGGATTACATTGAATCTGTAGTCACTCTGAACAGTATAGACATTTTAATCATATTAAGTCTTTCAATTCGTGAACACAGGATGCCTTTCCACTTACTTGCTTCTTTTATTTTATTTAGCAATGTTTGGTAGTTTTCAGTGCATAAATCTTTCACCTCCTTGGATAAGGTAATTTCTAAGTATTTGATAAGTTTAGACATCCCTGCTTTATTTTGGTTACCATTTGCATGAAATATCTTTTCCATCATTTTACTGTCAGCCTACTGTTGTTGCTGTTCAGTAGCTAAGTCAGGCCTAGCGCTTCATAACTCCATGGACTACAGCATGCTGGATTCCCCTGTCCTTCACTATCTCCCAGAGTTTGCTTAGATTCGTGTCCACTGAGTTGGTGATGCTATCTAACCATCTCATCCTCTGCTGCCCTCTTCTGTTTATGCCTTCAATCTTTCCCAGCAGTAGGGTTTTTTTCCCAATGAGTCGGCTCTTCGAATCAGGTGGTCAAGGTACTGGAGCTTCAGCTTCAGCATCAGCATTGGTCTTTCCAATGAATATTCAGGGTTGATCTCTTTTAAGATTGACTGGTTTCATTTCCTTGCTGTCCAAAGGACTCTCTAGAGTCTTCTCTAGCACCACAGTTTGAAAGCATACATTCTTCAGCTCTCAGCCTTCTTTACAACCCAATTGTCACACCTGTACATGACTACTTGAAAAACCATAGCTTTGACTATAGGGGCTTTTGTCAGCAAAGTAATGTCTCAGCCTATATGTATCCTTAAGTCTACCATGAGTCTCTTTAGGCAACATTTAATTGGATCTTGGTGTGTGTGTGTGTGTGTGTGTGTGTGTGTGTGTGTTTAATCCAGTAGCCACTTGTCTTTTGAATGAAAAGTGTTTGTTTCTCCTCCAAAAAAATGTATATGTTGAAATCCTAACCTTTAAAGGTATCAGTAGCTGGAGACTGGGGAAAGTGATTAGGTCATGAGGCTGGAGTCCTCATGAATAGAATTAGTTCGCTTATAAAAGAGATTCTGCAGAGCTTCCTACCCTCTTCCATCATATAATACAGTAAGTTTATACTAAAGAAGAAAGCTTTTACCAGAACATGCTGTCACCCTGCTCTTGGACTTCTAGCATGAAGAACTGCAAGAAATTACTGAGTTGTTGTAAGCTACCTGGTCTGGCATTTTGTTATAGCAGCCTTAAAGGTCTAAGCTTTGTCACAAAGATTCTTTCAAATTCTGGTTAGGTAATTCATATATTTCCATTTCTTTAGGGGAAGTTCCTGGAAATTTATTCTCTTTATGTCATGTTTTCCTGATTCTTCATGTTCTGTGATTTTTGGGTTGATATCTATGCATTTCAGGACTTCCCAGGTGATTCAGTGGTTAAGAATCTGTCTGCCAATGCAAGAGATGCAGGAAATGTGGGTTCAGTCCCTGGGTTGGGGAGATTCCCCTGGAGAAAGGAACAGCAGCCTCTCCCAGTATTCTTGCCTGGAAAATCCCACGGACAGAGGAGCCTGGTGGGCTACCGTCCCTGGAGTCCCAAAGACTCAGACACAACTAAGCACACATGCATATAATATGCATTTAAAGAAACAGTCACCTCTCTCTCAGACTTTATGGATTGGCTTGGACTGAGAAAGCTCTTTAACTTGGCTAGACTCTGGGCTTTGTACCTAGCTGCCCCAGGTGTCCAGTCTTTTTCCTTCTCTCTCTTGTCTCTCTCTCTCTCTCTCTCCTTCTGTCTCTCTCTGTCTCTCTCAATGAGCCTGTAGTCTCTTGCTCCCTCTGGTGTCCAACTATACTGCTGCTAATTCTTCACAAACGAATTTCTTCAGTGATTCAATTACATTCTGACATACAGATAAACTTCCGAGAAATGTGGGTGATCTAAAGGAATCAGACTGAATCAAAGAGAATTTTGATAATTCTGTCCTTGTTCCTTTTTGTTAGTTCTTCAGTATCTTTGACTATTTAGGCTTGCCAAAGTCATAAACCCTGTCATTTGAAAGATAAGAAAATACACACATTTTGATTACATATTAGAGACTGCTGACTATTGCTGGGGTCCAGCCCCAGTGGATCCAGGGAATTCAAAGTGGGGACGACATGGGCGTCTTTGGAAAGAGTTATTTATTTAGATACATAAGATTAGGAAAGAATAGTGTAGTAGGAAAATTAGTGGAGAAAAAAAGGCTGAATAACTTGGTTTATGTGGAAAGCCAATAAAGTTCCAGACAAGGAGCTTGCACCATCTACGTGGGGCCACCAGTGCCCGCTTGAATCTCTAAGGGTGCCCCACCATGGGTCCCCTTTCATGCAGAACTTAAAAGCCGGGACAAGTAAGTAGACATGGCGAGCCTCCACACCCCAGATGGGAATTCAGCCTGAAATTAGAGAAAAGACACGCGGGAAACCAGTCCAGCAACTGGCTTCGGCCCCTATTCTCCTTCAAGGGCTTTTATACCTTTTTCTTACATAGAGATCAATGGATAATATATAAAATTATACAGCGTCAGCAGCCCTGACTCTTATCGAGACCAGGCTTTTCTCTCTGCATACCTAGTTGTATACACAAGCCTTAGGTGATTTACATCATCTTCTGGCCAAAAGGCCAATTAACATTTTATGGCTCTTTTCTGATAAGGGTTTGTTAATCAGAAGACTTATTTGTGTTAATTAACTCAAAAGTCTAGTGTTGCTAACATCAAAACTACTATATATCTTTTTCCATCTCCCGTTTACATTGATTAACATCCTCTCAGGTGCCTAAAGAATAAAGAATAAGGAGGTCTGGCAGCAATCATGGAGTCAGCAGTGAAATCCTGTCACCAATAGGATTTTTAGCTCTTGGAAAAGGTTTTGTCACTTTAAGATACTTCAAGCTTTTTGTACCCCTCACAGCTGGGGGGTGTAAGCAATTCACAAGCTTGTAAAAGGTCCGGGGAACCTGTTAGACAAGCTAGAGCCTTTAAGTTAGAGCGTTATCAAAGGGGGTTGAGCTGAAACACTCCTTTCAAATGCAGAAGACTAAAGCCCTGAGTTAACTTTTTCCAGAGACTGTCAGAAGAGTAAGAAAGCAGGCAGATTCTTATTTGGGGGGTACATGCTCAGGAAATGCCAGGGGGAACCCCCGAGACCCAAATTGCCTTGCCATCTGAGTCTCTGCCGCGTGACCCTGTCACGTGTGGGATTCCTCACGCTGGCCTCTGGCAGACTATTCTTCACGTTTAGAGATAAATAAGCTATCTTTCATTTTTCTTGAAGTACATTAACTTTTGGGTATATTTTTCATTCTCCCACTTTTAGACATAGTATAAAGAGTTGTCAACTGTGAGAAAACTAACAGCGCAGGTACAATGATAAATGGCTACTGGCGCTGGCAACTAGAACTGGAAACCCAACTGTGAGTGCTTATGTCTGTAATACATCAGAGAAAACAGCCTTATGTCGAGGGGATCCTACTACCCAGGGCTAGACACTGATTACCATGCAGAAGTTCAGATGCAGTGTTGCCAGTTTATGTTTTGGATCCAATATGTTATATGAAATTTCCTGAGTTTTTTTTTTGTTTGTTTTGTTTTTTATTTCCTGAGTTTTAACTGTTGGCTAAAAATAAAAAAATAAAACCCTTAAGAACAATGTAGACATATCAGATTTGGATTATGATCTATGAGTTGGAAGTTTCTGCTATGGAAAATGGGCTTCCCAGGTGGCATTAGAGGTAAAGAACCTGCCTGTCAATAAAGGAGACTTAAGAGACACGGGTTCAAGCCTTGGGTTGGAAAGATCCCCTAGAGGAGAGCATGGCAACTCACTCCAATATTCTTACCTGGAGAATCCCATGGAAAGAGTAATCTGGTGGACTACAGTCCACGGAGAAGCAAAGAGTTGGACACGACTGAAGCGACTTAGCCCAGCACACAGCATAGTTCAGTGAAAAGCTCAGAGATTTTCCAAGACGCCAGGTCACTGGAAAGCAGTACAAGAACATCAGTGTTTGGATCTGGTGCAGAAAGAACATAAAACCAGTAGGCCAGATTTGAGGGAGAATGGAAATAGAGATCACACATGATATTCCTTGATGTCACAAAGGTGTAATAGGTGTTTAATTATATTTTGCAAAGACTCTGTACAGACTGCAGACTCATTTTAATTACTTTTCAAATAATGATAGTAACCAATGCATTCAAATAATAGCAAGAGTGGCCAGAGTGGTTGATAACTGTAAATGCTAATTAGGGCCAATAACTGTTTTGCAGACAACGTCCTCAGTCTTAACTTCTGATCTACAAAAGTCTCCAAGACTATATATTAAATAGGAGTAAAAAGATGTTTATGTGGGGGTTAGGGATAGAATAGAAAACTATTAATACAAGTTGGATAAATAAAATTTTGAACCGAACAGCAGGATGGCTTAAAAGATAGGTTTTGGAATCAAGTAGACCTGGTTTAAAAGCCAGGACTTGCCAACTAATAGTTCAGTTGGTCGGAGAAGGCGATGGCACCCCACTATAGTACTCTTGCCCAGAAAATCCCATGGACAGAGGAGGCTGGTAGGCTGCAGTCCATGGGGTCACTAGGAGTTGGACACAACTGAGCGACTTCACTTTCACTTTTCACTTTCATGCATTGGAAAAGGAAATGGCAACCCACTCCAGTGTTCTTGCCTGGAGAATCCCAGGGACGGGGGAGCCTAGTGAGCTGCTGTCTATGGGGTCGCAGAGTCAGACACGACTGAAGCAACTTAGCAGCAGCAGCAGCAGCTCACTTGGTAAAGAATTCGCCTGCAATGCAGGAGACTCCATTTCAATTTCTGGATTGGGAAGATCCGCTGGAGAAGAGATAGGCTACCCACTCCAGTATTCTTGGGCTTTGCTTGTAGCTCCACTGTTAAAGAATCTGCCTGCTATGCCAGAGACCTCGGTTTGATCCTGGGTTGGGAAGATTTCCTGGAAAGGGGAAGATTTCCTGGAGAAGGGAAAGGTTACCCACTCCAAGATTCTGGCCTGGAAAATTCCATGGGCTGTATAACCAATGGGGTCCCAAAGAGTCAAACACGACTGAGTAACTTTCATTTTTGCCGCTTAATGTGTGTGCTCAGTTGCTCAGTCATGTCCAACTCTTTGAGACCCCATGGACTGTAGCCTGCCAGGTTCCTCTGTCCTTGAAATTTTCCAGGAAAGAATACTGGAGTGGGTTGCCATTCCCTTCTCTAGGGGATCTTCCTGACCCAGGGATCGACCCACATCTCTTGTTTCTCTTGCATTGGCAGAGGAATTCTTTACCACTGTACCACCTGGAAAGCCCCTTAATAGTTATGTATAATTTAATAAGATCTTTAAATAGTTTTTAATTTACTTCATGAAGCATCATTTTCTCATCTGCAAAATCTCGCTAGTGATAGTTCCTATTGTAAGGATTGCTCTAATGCTCAAGTTCTTGCTTAGACAATATTATGTAAAGCACTTAGCAAAGTACTTGACACAGATTAAGATCTTCAGTCCCTCATACATAGATGCTCTGAGGTTATGCGTATCTTCTATGTATATCTATATACACAATATTCAAGAAAGTCACTATGTGCAAGGAAATTCCAATTTTACCAGTTCAAACTGAAGACTTGAAATGTTTATAGTATACTCATTCTGTAGCACTTAGTTTAACTGCAGGATATTGATTTAATATATGTTTCTCCTGGCTACCCCACCATTATTTTAACTTAAGAAGAAAAGCATGTCTCCTAAAGAACAGCTTACAGATTTGCTTTGTTTTAACCACAGTCTCATTTTAACATGGATTTAAGAGTTGACTCATTGGAAAAGATCCTGATGCTGGGAGGGATTGGGGGCAGGAGGAGAAGGGGATGACAGAGGATGAGATGGCTGCATGGCATCACCAACTCGATAGACATGAGTTTGGGTGAACTCTGGGAGTTGGTGATGGACAGGGAGGCCTGGCATACTGTGATTCATGGGGCGCAAAGAGTTGGACACGACTGAGCGACTGAACGGAACTGAGCAAACCTGGAGCATTTTTCTTTCAAGGAAAAAGTGAGAATTTGAGTGACAGTGTGACAAATATGGTGTCAAATGCCCACTGATGCCTAGAAATCAATCGACCCTGTTTCTCTCACAGAACAATAGGAATAAGACAACATGCATGTGAGCACTGGTCACCCCTTAGGGTTCTTTTGAGCACTGAAGAAAAGAGTATCACGTTAGTCATGACTTTCTGAAATCTCAGAAACTGCCTTTCAGTAGAAGACTCTGTTCCTTATAAAATTTTAATTTTTCCAGCATCACACAGGCAGGGACTTGTTCACAATTATATTCTATTAATATCTTATACAGTAAGTGCTCACCAAGCATGTGTTATGTGAATGAAGCAGAGTCCCATCTTTTTAGCTTGATAATTCCCCTGGTAAACAAGAGAAAAACTGAAATATCCAAAAGAGCCCTTATTTGGACAATTAATCACTCATGTTAATTTTGAGTAAAGTAAGCAAAGCCATTTCTTATGACTCTTTTTCCCTCACAACAATGAGCATATAATAGATGTTCAATAAATATTCACTGAAATTCTCTTTTCTTTCAACAACGACTAACAAAGTCAAAGGATACACAGCTCATTACTGAAAATAAAATGACACTGTAATGAATTCATAGACCGGAAACCCACAAACCACAAGAGCAGAGTATAGGCTTTTAATAAAAGAGGCTGAGTACAAGTTTTGAGTTGAGAGAGAATAAAACATTCTTATTCTTAATTAATACTAATTTTTCCTTTCTTATGAGGGAGGCATGTTGAAGACAGAAGATAACGAGCCCATTTGGTTTAAAGTCCAAAATGATTGGGTTCATTAAGGAATTCAGAATATTCTATGACTGAAAACTCATCCGGTTACGTATTACAGCTTTCAGTGGCGACCTAGTTCGAGCTACTTGAACAAAGGAATTAAAGTTTCTTAGAGAAAATGACAGAAATTCAGATAGATAAATTAACTAATTCAATAAAATACAATTTTTCCCCTAGAATTTATTAGCATATCAACTAGATGAAATAAGTCTATACACAGACAGTTCCCATTAGTAATCTCTCTAATAATAAAACAGATGGCATCATTCTGGATAATGAAAAAGACTTGAGTTTAAAAAGAACAAATGTGGCTACAAAATACTAAGGTACAACTAAACCAAATCCAAACTCTACAATTTTAGGAAAAGCGTTTTAATTTATTAAGTACATCTCACCAATTCTTGTATATATGTTAATTTATTAAGTACATCTCACCAATTCTTGTATATATATCTGAAACATTCCATTTATGCTTCAACTCACACTGAGTAGGAAGTTGGTTTTTGCCACATATATTTCCTACTTCACTTCTCTGTGAGGAATGTATAATGATATTTCCCTTAGATACATCTATTTAAATTTATATTCAAATTGTCTTAAATATTTTGCTTTGAATTTGTAGTGGGACTAATAAAGATCCAACCAGTCCATTCTGAAGGAGATCAGCCCTGGGATTTCTTTGGAAGGAATGATGCTAAAGCTAAAACTTCAGTACTTTGGCCACCTCATGCGAAGAGTTGACTCATTGGAAAAGACTCTGATGCTGGGAGGGATTGGGGGAAGGAGGAGAAGGGGACGACCGAGTATGAGATGGCTGGATGGCATCACTGACTCGATGGACGTGAGTCTAGGTGAACTCTGGGAGTTGGTGATGGACAGGGAGGCCTGGCGTGCTGCGATTCATGGGGTCGCAAAGAGTCAGACACGACTGAGCGACTGAACTGAAATAAACTGAATACACTTGAGAAAATGCACTAAGAAATTTATTCACTTCCTAAACCATGTTAATTCCTAATGAGAAAATATTTTCTTATTTCTCAGAAGGTAAAGTTACATTAGAAAGTAGAGAAAGAAAGACATCTGTGTGATTAGATAACATGATGGTAGTGGTTTAGTCGCTAAGTCGCGTCTAACTCTTGTGACACTGTGGACTGTAGCCCACAAGCTCCTCTGTCCATGGGATTTCCAAGCAAGAATACTGGAGTGGGTTGCATTTTCTTCTCCAGGGCATCTTCCTGACCCAGGGAAGGAACCCATGAGCCCATGTCTCCTGCACTGCAGGAGGATTCTTTTACTGCTGAGCCACCAGGGTAAAAGCCCACATAACATAACAGAGACCAAAAGTTCATTGGAAAATTCTGAAACCCTCCTTCTTGAATGTGCATTGCTCCCTTCTTTGTCTCTATGAGAAATCATTAGAAAACATTTCACATATATCAAATGTTATACATAGAATACTGGAGTGTGTTGCCCTTCCCTTCTCCAGGGGACTCTTCCCAACCCAGAGACCAAACCCAGGTCTCCCTCATTGCAGGTAGACTCCTTACCGTATGAGCCACTAGGGCAGCCTGTAAATAGAACCTAAATTTTAATAAGGAACCAGCTTTTGGCTTTCATCAGTCTGTTTCTGTTTCCTATTTCATTCATCTCTCTTTTTTGCTCTTCATCCATTTTTTCATCTATTTGAGCTGCTACTACAATAATTTGAATTATTTTCAAACTGAGTTATAAATGAACCTCCATGTGCTTTTTTTATTGCAACTTCAGTGAGCAGAACTTTGTCATTAATTTTAAAATTTTCTGTAATTTCCACTGTGATGTCCCCTTTTTCTCATTTAGTAGTCCTTTTTTAGTTTACAAATCTATGGAGCCTTCCTAAGTAACTTTTTATTCTTCATTTTTAATTTAATATTGTTTTCAGAGGACATACTCTGATCTTCATTGAGGCTTCCTTTGAATACCTGTGCCTAATGCCAATGTTTATAACTATTTTATGTATCCTTAAAAAGAGTATATATTTTCTACTTTAGGGTACAGATCAAGCTATCATTTTTGTTTAAGCTCATTTCTTTTTACCTACTTGGTCTACAATTTCTGATAAAGTTTTGCTAAAAATCCCCAGTATTTTTGTGAAATGTGCCTTATAATTCTGTCAATGTTATATTCTGAGACAATGTTGGTTACCGAAGGTTTTTAATTTTCATATTTTCTTAGATAATCTTCCTTTTTATTATGTAATGATCTTTGTCTCTGCTTAGGATTTTTGCCTCAGTTTCTACTAGTACTTTGTATGATTTTGCTTTGCCAACTTTTTTTATCATAATTTTCCTGATATATATTTTAATTATCCCTTTATTGTCTTTCTGTGCAGTTTTATTTCAGATTTGGCTCTTGGAAACATCATATAACTGGAGTTTATAATGCTTATCCAACCTAATCATTCTTTAATAGTGAAGATTAATCAATACACATTTATTGAATCTTCATATGTACTATCACACTGGTCATAGTCCTAACATTTTCTTTTTTGTTTTAAATTTTTCCCTTTTGCTACATTCTACTGGATTAATATTAACAGTTTTATATACAACAATAATGATGATAAATAAATTTTAACATTTAGTATAGGGTTATACTCTTGCCTGGAAAATCCCATGGACAGTGAAGCCTGGTAGGCTGCAGTCCACAGGGTCACTAAGAGTTGGACATGACTGAGCAACTTCACTTTCACTTTTCACTTTCATGCATTGGAGAAGGAAATGGCAACCCGCTCCAGTGTTCTTGCCTGGAGAATCCCAGGGACGGGGGAGCCTGGTGGGCTGCCATCTATGGGGTCGCACAGAGTCGAACACAACTAAAGTGACTTAGCAGCAGCAGCAGCAGCATAGGGTTATATTAAAAGACTTTATGTGTGCAAATCAATTAAATCTTCACAACCACTCTATAAAGGAAGGACTATTATGATTCCATCTTGCTTTTGAGGAACTTGAGGCACCAGAGGCTAAGTCAACAAGCTCCAGGTCACCAGGCGAGTAGGAGAGGGAGTGAGATTTGAATTTAACAAGTTAAATTCCAGAAATCACACATATTGCTTTCTTAAGGTAACTTCTACAATGGTTTTTAAATTACTTTTTGGTTCCAGAAAACAGTTACATTAAATCTGTAAGAATTTTCAAACTATGAACATTTTAGAGATTCTAACATCAACAATGGAAAGTAATATTGCTCTTCTATTCATTGCCTAAAATTGAGAAAAAGCAGAAGAGAATCACCACATTGCCTCATGATTCTTTTAAATTGTATTTTCAAAGTCCAAAACATTAATAAATTAAATCTGTTTGAAAAAAAAAAAAAAACGAAGAAAATTAGAGATACCAAGGGAACATTTCATGAAAAGATGGGCTCAATAAAGGACAGAAATGGTATGGACCTAACAGAAGTAAAAGATATTAAGAAGAGGTGGCAAGAATACGCAGGAGAACTGTACAAAAAAGATCTTCATGACCCGGATAATCACGATGGTGTGATCACTCATCTAGAGCCAGACATCCTGGAATGTGAAATCAAGTGGGCCTTAGAAAGCATCACTACGAACAAAGCTAGTGGAGGTGATGGAATTCCAGTGGAGCTGTTTCAAATCCTGAAAGATGATGCTGTGAAAGTGCTGCACTAAATATGTCAGCAAATTTGGAAAAGTCAGCAGTGACCAGAGGACTGGAAAAGGTCAGTTTTCATTCCAATCCCAAAGAGAGGCAATGCAAAAGAATGCTCAAACTACCACACAATTGCACTCATCTCACACACTAGTAAAGTAATGCTCAAAATTCTCCAAGCCAGGCTTCAGCAATACGTGAACCGTGAACTTCCTGATGTTCAAGCTGGTTTTAGAAAAGGCAGAGGAACCAGAGATCAAATTGCCAACATCTGCTGGATCATGGAAAAAGCAAGAGAGTTCCAGAAAAACATCTATTTCTGCTTTATTGACTATGCCAAAGCCTTTGACTGTGTGGATCACAATCAACTGTGGAAAATTCTGAAAGAGATGGGAATACCAGACCACCTGACCTGCCTCTTGAGAAATCTGTATGCAGGTCAGGAAGCAACAGTTAGAACTGGACATGGAACAACAGACTGGTTCCAAATAGGAAAAGGAGTACGTCAAGGCTGTATATTGTCACCCTGCTTATTTAACTTCTATGCAGAGTACATCATGAGAAACGCTGGACTGGAAGAAACACAAGCTGGAATCAAGATTGCTGGGAGAAATATCAATAACCTCAGATATGCAGATGACACCACCCTTATGGCAGAAAGTGAAGAGGAACTAAAAAGCCTCTTGATGAAAGTGAAAGAGGAGAGTGAAAAAGGCTTAAAGCTCAACATTCAGAAAATGAAGATCATGGTATCTGGTCCCATCACTCCATGGGAAATAGATGGAGAAACAGAAGAAACAGTGTCAGACTTTATTTTTCTGGGCTCCAAAATCACTGCAGATGGTGACTGCAGCCATGAAATTAAAAGACGCTTACTCTTTGGAAGAAAAGTTATGACCAACCTAGATAGCATATTCAAAACCAGAGAGATTACTTTGCCAATTAATGTCCGTCTAGTCAAGGCTATGGTTTTTCCTGTGGTCATGTATGGATGTGAGAGTTGGACTGTGAAGAATGCTGAGCGCCAAAGAATTGATGCTTTTGAAGTGTGGTGTTGGAGAAGACTCTTGAGAGTCTCTTGGACTGCAAGGAGATCCAACCAGTCCATTCTGAAGGAGATCAGCCCTGGGATTTCTTTGGAAGGAATGATGCTAAAGCTGAAACTCCAGTACTTTGGCCACCTCATGCAAAGAGTTGACTCACTGGAAAAGACTCTGATGCTGGGAGGGATTGGGGCAGGAGGAGAAGGGGACAACAGGGGATGAGATGGCTGGATGGCATCACTGACTCAATGGACACGAGTCTGAGTGAACTCTTGGAGTTGGTGATGGACAGGGAGGCCTGGCATGCTGCAATTTGTGGGGTCAGAGTCAGACACGACTGAGCGACTGAACTGAACTGACTGATTTTGACTTAGAGCATACAGAGCAAATGATGATCCAGAACTCCTTAGCCTAGCTTCTAAGGTCTGGCAGTTTCTGCTTTACGCTCTCTAGACCCTAAGTTGGTATGTAAGAAGTTAAGTAACTAGAGAGAGAGGACCTGAGTGCCCTAGTCCAGCTCCAGCAGCCAGGGATTCAACCTGAAGAGGTGAACAGTGTCAGCGAATGGGACAGCCTCTCAATTTTCTTTTGGACTGCCTGTTTATTTCAAGCTTATGATTCTCTTTTATACTTTTACAAAAGCATTAGGTCAGAGGACACGACTGAACGACTGAACTGAACTGAACTGAACTTGATATTTTCAGTTCCCACGGACCCAGATTTGTTGTCTCCATAAATCATTGTTGCTCTTCAAACAGAGTTCCTGCTTCAGTGATTCTTTTGGAATCAGCCTTATCATCTATTATCTATCTCCTCTAATGTGTCCTCTAGTTACTTGTGATTACATTGTAACTCAGGCTACGTTTCTCAGTTTACACTTATCTTCCTAAATCCTGAGCTCACTATCTCTTAAAAAGGTTTCTAGCTACAGTGTCTCTAAAAATTCCTAACTTCTATAAGCTACAGTAAAATATGCTAACTTTACAACATTCCTTAAATCTTTAACTTCTATTTTAATGATTTCTAAGCCTCCAATTCAGTAAACTCCTTTGCCATAAACATTCTCCTCACAAATAGGCTTCAGATAACAATCCCTCACATGGCCTCAAGCTACAGCCTATGTGCTTATCCTGGAAGACTCTTTTGTAAAAGTCCTTAAACAAATGTCAATGATTAACTTCATGAATTATTCTCTGAGCACAGCTGCAGAAGGCTTTGTGCCTTCTCATGCTCCTCTCAAGAACAATAAGCACCTTAATATTCCTTCTCAGTCAGCTCAGCTGAGGAAAGGAAAAGACAAGTCAGAATTACAAGGCCTAACTCCTTCACCCTGGGACCGTGCCTGCAGAATGAGGAGAGGGGTCTGAGGCCGTGCCTCCATTTTGTCAGTAATCCCTAACACGGCTCCTGACACCTGAGGATGCAACGCGATGTGGAACAAGGGCCACATGAAAAAGCACAAGTGCCAGAGATGTGAGTGAAAAAGCCATTCTCAATATTCCAGTCCCAAGTAAGTCTAAGGCATCCCAGCTTAGGGGTATCATGGAGGTTAGATAAACCACTCCCATTCTGCCTTGCCTACCATAAGAAATATTTAAATGATTGTTGTTTTACAACCGCTTTACCACTTTTATTTTCATATCAAACTTTCACACTGGTACATGTGATTGCTGAAGCTTATGTCACATACCTTTGGTAGCTGTCAGTTCAGTTCAGTTCAGTCGCTCAGTCGTGTCCTACTCTTTGTGACCCCGTGAATCGCAGCACGCCAGGACTCCCTGAGTTCACTCAGACTCACGTCCATTGAGTCTGTGATGCCATCCAGCCATCTCATCCTCGGTCGTCCCCTTCTCCTCCTGCCCCCAATCTCTCCCAGCATCAGGGTCTTTTCCAATGAGTCAACTCTTCTCATGAGGTGGCCAAAGTACTGGAGCTTCAGCCTTAGCATCATTCCTTCCAAAGAAATCCCAGCCTTGATCTCCTTCAGAATGGACTGGTTGGATCTCCTTGCAGTCCAAGAGACTCTCAAGAGTCTTCTCCAACACCACAGTTCAAAAGCATCAATTCTTCAGCTCTCAGCCTTCTTCACAGTCCAACTCTCACATCCATACATGACCACAGGAAAAACCATAACCTTGACTAGACGGACCTTAGTCGGCAAAGTAATGTCTCTGCTTTTGAATATACTATCTAGGTTGGTCATAACTTTTCTTCACTGTTCTTTAGGGAAAGGGAAAGGGAAGTCGCTCAGTC
>SJXQ01010978.1:222305-303719 GCA_006408695.1 Aepyceros melampus | reverse complement strand
ATCTAGGTTGGTCATAACTTTTCTTCCAAGGAGTAAGCGTCTTTTAATTTCATGGCTGCAGTCACCATCTGCAGTGATTTTGGAGCCCAAAAAAACAAAGTCTGACACTGTTTCTACTGTTTCCCCATCTATTTCCCATGAAGTGATGGGGCCAGATGCCATGATCTTCGTTTTCTGAATGTTGAGCTTTAAGCCAACTTTTTCACTCTCCTCTCTCACTTTCAACAAGAGGCTTTTTAGCTCCTCCTCACTTTCTGCCATAAGGGTGGTGTCATCTGCATATCTGAGGTTATTGATATTTCTCCCAGCAATCTTGATTCCAGCTTGTATTTCTTCCAGTCCAGCGTTTCTCATGATGTACTCTGCATATAAGTTAAATAAGCAGGGTGACAATATACAGCCTTGACGTACTCCTTTTCCTATTTGGAATGAGTTTGTTGTTCCATGTCCATTTCTAACTGTTGCTTCCTGCCCTGCATACAGATTTCTCAAGAGGCAGGTCAGGTGGTCTGGTATTCCCATCTCTTTCAGACAGATTTAAGTGATTAGATCTGATAGGCAGAGTGCCTGATGAACTCAGATCTAATCACTATCAGATCTAATCACTTAAATCTGTTTGTCACATCCACTGTATAATTGTAAGTAATTTTATTTAGGTCATATCTGAATGGTCTAGTGGTTTTCCCTACTTTCTTCAATTTAAGTCTGAATTTTGCAATAAGCAGTTCATGATTTGAGCGACAATCAGCTCCCAGTCTTCTTTTTGCTGACTGTATAGAGCTTCTCTATCTTAGGCTGCACAGAATATAATCAATCTAATTACGGTATTGACCATTGGGTGATGTTCATGTGTAGTCTTCTCTCGTGTTGTTGGAAGAGGGTGTTTTCTATGACCAGTGTGTTCTCTTGGCAAGACTCTGTTAGCTTTTTCCCTGCTTCATTTTCTACACCAAGGCCAAATTTGCCTGTTACTCCAGGTATCTTTTGACTTCCTACTTTTGCATTCTAGTCCCCTGTGATGAAAAGGACATCTTTTTGGGTACTAGTTCTATAAGGTCTTGTAGATCTTCATAGAACCATTCAATTTCTGCTACTTTAGCATTTTTGGTTGGGGCATAGACTTGGATTACTGTGCTACTTAATGGCTTGCCTTGGAAACGAACAAAGATCAATCATTTTTGAGACTGCATTCAAGTACTGCATTTCAGACTCTTTTGTTGACTATGAGGGCTACTCCATTTCTTCTAAGTGATGTGGTTCTTTTTCTGCACTGTAATAGACTCAGTGACTGAGATTCCTGTTTGCTATATGCTACAGAATATTAGACATACCAATAGTGCTTTAGTTGTTTTAGGTGAGTCATTCTAAAAGCAATTAATGGTTTTGTCAATAATAAATACAGCTATTTAAAGACTTCACCAATATTATGGGTTGTGCACAATTCCTGGTTCAGGAGCTATTCCTTGTCTACCACTTTCTCTGACTTCAAGAAACATTGAATGATGTAGCATGTAAAATTGATGCATTTGATAGCTACTCTTGAATCTGCTTTAATTTTTTAAATAATCATACATTTTTGTCCTTTTCTATTTTTGAAAAGTGACTCAATATCTTTCTTACAACTGTAGCTATGTTCTATTTGAAAATGACCAATAGAAAATAGGGCTTCTCCGGTGGCTCAGTGGTAAAGAATCTGCCTGCCAATGAAGAAGATGCATATTCAGTCCCTGGGTAGGGGAAGATCCCCTGGAGAAGGAAATGACAACCTACTCCAGTATTCTTGCCTGGGAAATCCCATGAACAGACAAGACTGGAAGGCTGCAGTCCATGGGGTCACCAAAGAGTTGAAAAAGACTTAGCCACTAAACAACAACAACTGACAATCGGTTTGCTTTTGATACTGTAGATAGCCAAATGTTCAGAGCCATGGGGTCAGGGACAGGTTATATCAAAATGTCCTTGTTCAAAGTCAGTGAAACTGATGAAATTCTGCTAAACAAAATGGAGGTGTGACTCTCCTGACTGCGAGTTCTAATACTCAGCTAAGTTTTAAAAGATTTAGTTATATCTGATTGACCTCAGTCAAAAGTGCTGATGTGATTGCAAAGATGTGCTAATTGATCAGCCATTGCTCAGAAAGCGTTTAGGAAAAGACATGACATATGCTCATGTAACATCAGTTCAACTCTCAGCATGTTGCCTTAATTACATGCTTTGGTGCGTGTGCTTAATGATAAGTGGAATGAATGCCAGAACTGGCTTAGAGACTACAAGGCTACTGTTCTTTCCTGGATCCTAAAGATTTCATCATTTTCAGAAGATGATCTCATGAAGGAAGCACTATTTCCTATCTTCTGATAGTCTTTATTTTCTGAAAATTTATATTACTATTTTAAAAGACATATTTCTTTATTTGATTTTATTTGCCTGTTTTATTGTTGGGGCCAAGGATACTAAGTTGAAAGGCAATTGGATAACATCAATTCCTCCATGGCACAGCAATGAAGAGGCTATAAAAGAAAAAAAGGAAACATAAATGGTGAGATGAATGAAATAATTGATAACCTTGACATCTCCAAAGTTACCAGTGTTTTCTGCTCAACATATTATGTTGCAAATCTCATTAGGCACAGAAATTCAATTTTCCTGAGCCTTGACATCTTCCTTTTCTTTCAAACATTTTTTTAAGTAAAGAATATGAGACTTGTTCATTTTGATTCCCAAGGTGAATACTATCAAACTCACAAATTATAATCTTCAGTTTCCTTCTGTTTTATAGTCCCATCCCCCTCAAACCATTTTCCTGTTTTTTTTTTTTTTTCATACATAGTTGTGTATTAGTTCTTTCTCTCTTTTTTTTTTTTTTTTTTTTGGACTGCAGTGTGAGGATGGTGGTATCTTAGTTTTCCTGGGCAGGGATCAAATCCTCATCCCCACCCCTTGGAGTCTATAACTGGACCATCAGGAAATCCTAATTAGTTAATTTTTTTTTAATTGATGTGTAGTTGATTTATGATGCTGTTTTAGTTTCAGGGGAACAAATTACACCAGTTCTACATATACTGATGTCCACTCTTTGCTTTTTAGATTCTTTTCTCATATAGGTCATTACAGAATATTGAGTAGAGTTCCCTGTGCTATACAGCAGGTTCTTGTTAGTTATCTATATATGGTAGTGTGTATATGTCAGTCCCAACCTCCCAATGTATCCCTCTCCACATCCCTTGGTAATCATAAGTTTGCTTTCTACATCTGAGATGAATTTCAGGCCTCACAAAACCTGAACCAATCCCTACTTACACAGTATAAACTGGTAGTCCCTCCAAGGGTCTGGCATTTTCATAGAGCCCAAAGCTTTAAATAAACAGATGAAATAGTTATAACTGAATTTCAGGTATGTGGAAATGAGGAACAAAAAACTTTTCCAGAATGTAAAGGAAAATATTTTTGCATCTATATAGTAATTTACCAGTAGGGTGAATTTACATGGGAGTCCTCTAAATTGTTCTCCTTTGTTTTCTACTTGATAACTAGGCCTTCTTATGCACAAAATTGGCAATTAATAATAATAAGGATGGCAGGAATAGTTATAAATTGTTGAACATTTAATAAATACCAGAAACTTTGCTGACCTATGGCTTCCACTGCAAAATTTAAGAAAAGTAACTGAAGAAGTTTCCTGAACATCAGATATGGACCAGGATGTAAAGAAAAATTCAGGACCAGAGGTAGCTTATAGGTTCAAAAGATGCAGGGAGTCCTCTAAATTGTTCTCCTTTGTTTTCTACTTGATAACTAGGCCTTCTTATGCACAAAATTCACAATTAATAATAATAAGGATGGCAGGAATAGTTATAAATTGTTGAACATTTAATAAATAACAGAAACTTTGCTGACCTATGGCTTCCACTGCAAAATTTAAGAAAAGTAACTGAAGAAGTTTCCTGAACATCAGATATGGACCAGGATGTAAAGAAAAATTCAGAACCAGAGGTAGCTTATAGGTTCAAAAGATGCAAGGGAATAGCTTTTATTTATATACTTTTTACAAAAGTATAGTTGATTTAATTACTGCTGTACAGCAAAGTGATTCAGCTATAGATATATACACATTCTTTTTTAAAATGTTCTTTTCCGTTATGGTTTATTGTAGGCTATTGAACTGTGTCATGTAGTAAGATCTTACTACTTATTCATCGCATATATAAAAGACTACATCTGCTAACACCAACCTCTCTTCCATCTTTCCTCCAAACCCTTCTCCCTTGACAACCACCAGGGGTTTTCTCTGTGTCTCTGTTCTCTATGTCCATGATTCTATTTATGTTTCATAGATGGGCTCATTTGTGTCATATTTTAGATTTCACCTGTGAGTGAAATCATGCAGTATTTGTCTTTCTCTTTCTGACTTGCTTTACTTAGTATGATAATCTCTAGTTGCACTCATATTGCTACAGGTGGCATTATTTCATTCTTGTTTTATGGCTAAGTAGTAGTTCATTGTATTGTTGCTGTTNTAGTTTTATTCTTCTTTTTGGTTCTTTGCATTTCCATATGAATTTAGAATCAACTTTTGAAATTCCATAAAGACTCTGCTGAGATTTGATTGAGACTGTATCAACAATATGTAGATCAGTTTGAGGAAAATTGACATCTTTATAATACTGAACTTCTGATCCATGTATAAAGTATACTCCTCCATTTTCCCAGGTCTTAATAAGTTTCTTTCAAGAATGTTTCTTAGTTGTCTGTGTAGAGGTCTTACGGCTTCTCTGGTTGCCCAGTGGTAAGGAACCTGCAGGAGATGCAGTTTCAATCCCTAGGTTGGGAAGAGCCCCTGGAGGAAGGCATGCAACCCACTCCAGTATTCTTGCCAGGAAAATCCTATGGACAGAGAAGCCTGGTGGCTACAGTCCATGGGGTCACAAAGAGTCAGACATGACTGAAGTGACTGGGCACATAGAAGTCTTATGCTTCTTTTATTAGATTGATTTCTATATGTTTTATGCTTTTGATACTATTATAAGTGATATTTAAAGGTTTTTTCATTTCTAATTATTTGTTTCTGGCCTATAGAAGTACCATTGATTTTTAAAATATTGACCTGTATCCAACAATCTTTGTTAAATTTATTTATTATACCCAATAGTTTATAGAATCTTTGATTTTTTTTAACCTGCACAATCATGTTTTCAATTACTAATAACAATTTTATATCTTCCTTTCCAATATTTATGTATTTTATCTTGCCTTATTGCAATGGCTAAGTCTTCTAAAATAATACTGCATAGACGTGGTAATAGTGGGCATCCTTATTTTGATTCTGGTATTGTGAAAACTTTCAATGTTTCACTGTTAAGTATGATGTTTGTTCTAAGTTTTTTGTAGATCTAGTTTATCATATTGGGAAATTTTTTCCATTATTTTTTTCAAAACTGTGGGAAAATACATATAACATTTACCATTTTAAGTATACATTTCATTGGCATTAATAAAATTCACAATGTTGTACACACCATTACTATCCATTTCTAAACTTTTAATCATCTCAGACAAAAGCTCTGTAAACTCTGTAACCATTGGATGATAACTCCCCATTTTCTCTCCTTCCAGGCCCTGGCAACCTCTGTTTTCTGTCTCTATAAATGTGCCTGTTTCTAGTGTCTTATGTAAGTGGAGTCATATAATAATTGTAATTTGTGTCTGGCTTGTTTAGCATGCTTTCAGGGTTCATTCATGTTTAGCATGTCTCAGAATTCCTTTTTTTAAGGTGGAATAATGGCTAAATTGTATGCACGTACTATATTTCATTTATCTATTCACTATTTATCCATTGATGTCATTTGGATCGTTTCTACTTTCTAGCTATTGTGATAGTGCTGCTAAGAACATCAGTGTACAAGTATCTGTTTGAGTCCATGCTTTCAGTTTGTTTGAGTATGTATTTAGGAGTAGTATTATCATAAATAATTCTACACTTAGTTTTTTGAGGAATCATCACACTGTTTTCCACAGAAGTTGCTTGATTGTATGTGCCCACAACAATGCACAAGTTACAATTTTCTCCATATATTCACAAATGCTTGTTATTTTTGTTATTATTAATATTTTGTTATAATAGCCATTCTAATGGATATGAAGTGATATCCCACTGAGATTTTGATTTGCCTTTCCCTAATTGCTAGTGATGAGTATCTCTTCACTTAACTGGCCATTTTAATATCTTCTATGGAGAAATATGTATTTAAGTACTTTGCAAAGCTATTTTTGAATTGAGCTGCTTATATTTTTGTTGTTGAGTTGTATGAGTTCTTTATATGTTCTGGATATAATCCCTTATCAGAATATAAATTTTTCTCCCATTCTGTAGGTATTCATTTTGTTGATAGTGTCCTTTGATATACATAAGTTTTTAATTTTTATGAAATCCAGTTTATCTTTTTTGTTATTGTTGTTGCCTATGTTTTTGGTGCCATAGCCAAGAGATCATTGCCTATTCCAATGTCATAAAGATTTTCACCTAAGAAGTTTATAGTTTTAGTTCTTATATTTAGATCTTTGATCTATTTTTTGTTAAGCTTTGTATATAGTATAAGAGTCCAGCTTTTGCCTGTAGTTATTCAGTTTTCCCTGGATCACTTGTTGAAAAAGACTGCCCTTTCCCCATTGAATGATCTTGGCACCCTTGTCAAAAATGTTTTAACAGTATATGCGATTATTTATTTCTGTTCTCTCTGTTCTATTCCACTGGTCTATATTAATATCCTTACATCAGTATTGCACTGTTGTGATTAATGTAACTTTGTAGCAAATTTTGAAATCAAGAAGTATGAATTCTCCAATATTGTTCTTTTTCAAGATTGTTTTGGCTATTTGAAATTCCACAGAAATCTTAGATGGGTTTTTCTATTTCTGCAGAAAACATCATTGGCATTTTGATAGAGATTGCATTAAATCTGTAGATTGCTATGGGTAATATTTTATCTTAATATTAAGGATAGTATTTTAACAATATTAAGTCTTCCCATCCATGAACATGGGATGTCTCCCACTTAATTTGTGTCTTCTTTGATTTCTATCAGCATGTTTTACAGTTTTCAGTGCACAGGTCATTTGTTTCCTTGGTTGTTTATTCTTAAGCATTTTATTCTTTTTGATGCTGTTGTAAATGGGTTGGTTTCTTGATTTTGTCTTCAGGTTATTCATCACTGGTGTGTAGAAAAGCAACTTATTTTCATGAGTTGATTTTGTATCTTGCAACTGCTGAATTTATTTATTAGCTCCAATAGTTTTTAAATGGAATCTTTATAGAGTTTTCTTTATATATGATCATGTCATCTGTGCATGGATATAATTTTACTTCTTTCTTTCCAATTTAGAATTGGAAATTTATTGCCCAGTTACTCTGGCTAGAGCTTTCAATATTATGTTGAATGAAAGTGGTATAGTGGGTATCCTTGTTTTGTTCCTGATCTCAAGGATATCTTTAGCTATTTAGTGTGATGTTAGCTGTGGGTTTTTCGTATCTGGCCTCTTTTCTTCTGTTTTGCAGAGAGTTTTTTAAAAATTATAAGCGTGTATGGAATTTTATCAAGTGTATTTTTGCATCTATTTGAAATGATCATGTAATTTTTCTTCTTTCCTCTGTTAGTGTGCTGAATTACATGAATTGATTTTCAAAAGTTAACCAACTTTGCATTCCTGGAATAAATCCAACTTTGTCTTGATATTCTCTTCATAATCCCTTGGAAGCTATTGGACTAGATTTAATGGTTTCTCTTGACCATATTTTGCATGTGAATTATTAGTATTCATTAAAATATTTTTTTCATCTGTGTTCATAAAAGAGATTGACCTATGATTTGCCTTTCGTCTGATATCTTTATCAGATTATAGTATCAAGTTGTGCTGGCTTCGTATATAGATTGGGAACTGTTCCTTCTTTTTCTGTTTCTCTGTAGGAGTTTGGATAAGATTTGTATTATCTGTTTCCTCAAATGTTTAGGAAAATTAAGCAGAGAAGCCACATGAGCTTATGTTTCTTAAAGGAAAGGCTATTTTTTAAAAATATAATTTATTTATTTGTGTTTGGCTGCATTGGGTCTTCACTGCTGCACAGGCTTTTTCTCTGGTCCTGGCGAGTGGGGGCTATTCTCCAGCTGTGTGCTCAGGCTTCTCACTGAGATGGCCTCTCTTGTGGAGTGCGGGCTCTAGCGCGCACCCGGGCTTCAGTCGCTGCAGCTCCCAGGCTCTAGAGCACAGGCTCAGTTACTCTGCAGCGTGTAGGATCTTCCCGGATCAGGGATTGAAGCCGTGTCTCCTGCATCGGAGGCAGATTCTTCACCACTGAGCTACCAAGGAAGCCCTGGTGGGAAAGTTTTTGATTACAATTTCAATATGCCTAGAGAAATAGAACTATTTATATTTCTGTGCTTTCCATGTGTCAGTTTTGGTAAGTTGTACTTTTTGAGGACCTTTACCTACTTTGTATAAATTTTTATGTGAATTGACAAAGGTATTCATAGTATCTCCTTCGTTATTGTATTATAGTCTCTATACTTTGTAGAATCTGCGGTGAGACTTTCTTATTCATGATACTGGTAATATATGCCTTCTCTCTCATTTTTTTCATTGTCATGCTGATCACTGGATTTGTTAGTCTTGTTAGTCTTTTCAAAGAATCACTTTTGTGGTTGTTATGCAGTCACTCAGTCAAGTCTGACTCTTTGCGACCCCATGGGCTGCAGCACACCAGGCTTCCCTGTCCTTCGCCATCTCTCAGAACTTGCTCAAACTCATGTTCATTGAGTCAGTGATGCCATCCAACCATCTCGTCCTCTGTTGTCCCCTTCTTCTCCTGCTTACTGGTAATATATGCCTTCTCTCTCATTTTTTTCATTGTCATGCTGATCACTGGATTTGTTAGTCTTGTTAGTCTTTTCAAAGAATCACTTTTGTGGTTGTTATGCAGTCACTCAGTCAAGTCTGACTCTTTGCGACCCCATGGGCTGCAGCACACCAGGCTTCCCTGTCCTTCGCCATCTCTCAGAACTTGCTCAAACTCATGTTCATTGAGTCAGTGATGCCATCCAACCATCTCGTCCTCTGTTGTCCCCTTCTTCTCCTGCCTTCGATCTTTTCCAGAATCAGGATCTTTTCTAATGATTTGACTCTCATTAGAAATTATTATTACCTGAAGTATTGGAGCTTCAGTATCAGTCCTTCCAATGAATATTCAGGACTGATTTCCTTTAGGATGGACTGGTTTGATCTCCTTGCAGTCCAAGGGACTCTCAAGAGTCTTCTCCAACACCGCAGTTCAAAAACATCAGTTCTTTGGCACTCAGTCTTCTTTATGGTCCAACTCCCATATCCTTACATGACTACTGGAAAAACCATAGCTTTGACTATACAGACCTTTGTTGGCAAAGTAATGTCTCTGCTTTTTAATATGCTGTCTAGATTGGTCATAGCTTTTCTTCCAAGGAGCGTCTTTTAATTTCATGGCTGCAGTCACCAATGCAGTGATTTTGGAGCCCAAGAAAATAAAGTCTCTCACTGTTTCCACTGTTTACCCATCTATTTGCCATGAAATGAGTGGACCAGATGCTATGATCTTCATTTTTTGAATGTTGGATTTTAAACCAGCTTTTCCACTCTCCTCTTTCACCTTTATCAGGAGGCTCTTTAGTTCCTCTTCGCTTTCTGCTATCAGGTGGTGTCATCTGCATATCTGAGGTTATTGATATTTCTCCTGGCATCTTGATTCCAGCTTGTGCTTCATCCAGCCTGGCATTTCACATGATGTACTCTGCATTTACGTTAAATAAGCAGTGTGACAATATACAGCCTTGACGTACTCCTTTCCCAGTTTGGAACCAGTCTGTTGTTTCTTGTATGATTCTAACTGTTGCTTCCTGACCTGAATACAGGTTTCTCAGGAGGCAGATAAGGTGGTCTGGTATTCCCATCTCTTTAAGAATTTTCCAGTTTGTTGTGATCCATACAGTCAAAGGCTTTAGCATAGTCAACGAAGCATGCTTTTCTGGAATTCTCTTATTTTATGATCCAACGAATGAATGTTGGCAATTTGATCTTTTAATTTACTGATTTTTAAATCAACTTTTTGTGTGTGTGTGTGTTTTATTTGTTTTTTAAATGTAAATTTATTTATTTTAATTGGAGGTTAATTACTTTACAATATTGTATTGGTTTTGCCATACATCAACATCAACTTTTAATTTACTGATTTTTGTTTTATATTTCATTTCCTTTCTTTGGTAAAGTAAAAAAATTTAACTTTCTTTGAGTTTAATTTACTTCTTAAAACATGTTTCAAGATAGATACATGGATCATTGGTTTTTGGATTTTCTTCTTTTTGAAAATCTGAATTTAAGGCTCCAAGCAAAAAAGTTATATGTCACAAATTTTAATGTTATATTTTAATTATTTTAAGGCTCAAAATATTTTCTAATTTCTGTTGCAGTTTCTTCTTTGAGTTATGATTTCTTAGAAAGACATTGCTTTATTTCCAAACATTTGGGGATTTCCTCATTTTTTATGCTTGTTTTTGAGCTTAATATGCTATGATTAGAGAACATACTTTGAATTTCAGTTCTTTGAAATGTTTTGAAATTACTTTATGGCCCAGAATGTAGGATTTTGGTAAATTATCCATTGCTTCATAAGAAGAGTGTTTATTCTGTAGTTGTACGTGATTTTCATTTTGTCAGTGAGGTCAGATACATAAGTCAGGTTGATTAGGTGCTGGTATCCTTCTGATTTGTTTTCTGCTTTTTCTATCCATTTTTGAGAAACATGTGTTGACATCTTCTATTACAATTATAGATTTATCTCTCTTCCTAGTTTTCTCTGAAAGTCCCCAATCCATAGGACAAGGCCATTGGAGAGTCACCTAGATGTAAAAAGTTTCATGTGGCTTTAAATTCTCTTCCTTTTCACCCAGTTTTATCATACAGATTCAAATGCAGAAAGTTTGAAAGACCTGTACAGTGAACACCCATGTATCCACCACTGGGGATTTTACCGCTGACATTTTGTTGCATTTCATTTATCATGTATGTGTCCATCAAACCATCTCTTTAGGGCTGTATTCAAAGTTAGTTGTGTAACTGGCTCACTTCACCCCTAAACCCTCCATCACGCGTATCATTAAGTAGTCATCTTGCCTAATTTTAAAATCAAAAGTAGGGACCTGAAACAGTTCAGGTACAAAGGGCTCTTCAAGAGAAAGTGGGCCAAGTCGAATAGAAGACGTGTCACCACAAGGGTTTCACCTGGGAGACCCAGGACGGTGATGGTGAGGCCGAGTGTCCCTCTCACCTTCCAGGCAACAGGGATGGGGTCTGGCTTGGCCTCTGCTGAGTTCTTTGCCTCTAGCAGCTTGGGACTGGTGTTCAAGATAGGTCTGTTGTACAAATGAGTGGTGTGCTTCAAGGAGCAGAAGTTGACTGTGTGATTGTGGAGGCTACAAGCCCAGAGAGTGAAAGTTCCTAGAAGGCAGCTTGGGGTCCATTAAAAGAGAAAACTTGTCTTTCTTTTTTGATGTACCAAATTAACTTTTGTTTCTACAACTTTATTTTCAGGTAGGTAATATAGGCAAGTTGTTGCTGTTGTTGAGTCGCTAAGTTGGGTCTACTCTTTTGTGGCCCCATGGACTGTAGCCTGCCAGGCTCCTTTGTCCATGGGATGTTTCAGCATGCAGAAAACTCAAAAGGCCCCAAATGGAATGCAGTGAAAACTCTCTTCTCCAGCCACCCAGGTTTCGCTCCCAGAGGTGGTCAGTTTCTGGTTTCTTAGTGTCCTCTCAAGTAATCTGTGCACAAACGTGATGATGATAGTGAAACTGTTAGTTGCTCAGTTGTGTCCGACTGTTTGCAACCCCATGGACTGTAGCCTGCCAGGCTCCTCTGTCCATGGAATTCTTCAGGCACTGGAGTGGGTTGCCATTCCCTACTCCAAGGAATATACCCAATGAAGGGATCAAACCCTTCTGAATTGCAGGCACATTCTTTACGATTTGAGTCACCAGGGATAGTAACACTACTAATACCACTTATTGAGAGCTTACTGTATGTGAGCTTGTATTCTGAGTATTTTACATGTATTACTTCATTTGATCTTTGTAGCAACCCTATGAAGTAGGTACTATTATTATCTCCATTTCAGAGATGTGGGAAACTGAGCCCATAGGAGTTAAGCAGCTCAGGCAAGCTCACATACCCACATGGGCAGTCGGGATGTGAGTCCAGCTGTTCTGGCTGCTCTCTTGACCTCTTGTTCTATTCCTTTCAGTGTTTCTTGGAACCAGCTCTATCAAAAGTTCCCTCCAGTGACCTGCCAACGGTGTATTTAACAGTGTACCAGCCTGGTTGATGTGGTGGTGAGCTCCCCGTCCCTGCAGGGCATTCAACTAAATGACCCCAAAGGCTTCTCTACAAATAGCCTTGTTAGTTCCCCGCCTAGCTTTAGTTTCTGCTTCTCTCCTGCCTGTGGGATCAGTTTTCTCTCCTCTCTGTAGGGGGTCTCAGGTCTGTATCCTATTCTATCAAACCCCAGAGAGGAGCCCTTTGAGCATCTCATGAGGAAGGATGAAGTCTGGGCAGGGTGGCCCCTCCCTGTTTGTAGGAGGCAATACCGAGGCACAGAGCAGGCAATGGAGCTATTCAGCCACAAGCAAGACTGTGTCTGCCAGGAATGGTCCTCCTCACTCTTTTTCCGATCCCTGTGTTTAACCTGGCTTCTCTCCCTCTTTCCATCCCCCACCCCAGGCCTGGCCTGAGGAGAACCTGTATGCCCAGAGACAAGAGTGGGGGCGTATGGGAAAGAGCTGAGTAAAATTCTTCACTAGGAACAAATCTCATTTTCAAGAAAGTCTTGACAAAATGAGGCATTAAATTACAATATTTTGGAGAGCGTCGTAATTCTATTGCAGACAGCCCTTCATCATGGAATCTGAAAGCTGGGAAAATACAAAACTCATTAGATTAAAATAAACCACCTACTGCTCTAGAGAAAAGCTTATTTATCAATATCAATTTACTTATGATTACTCTGGCCTGCAATTTGTTATTTTTAAGAATTATGATTTGTGTATTGCTCATACAGATGTGAAATATTTTTTCTTAAATTGAGTGTTTTAAAAAAGATGTCCTTAGTAAAGGTTAGAAAGTGGGTACTGGGGACGAGGAATCAGGGAGGGTCAGGAGATAAATTAAGAGGTTGGGGTGGGAGATGGTGAGAAAGAGAGTGTGTGAAGGGCTAGATGGAATCAAGTGTGGACAGAGTGAACCAGAAACCACATAAAACCTTTGGGTCTTTAAAGGAAGTATTTTATTCATTAAGAAGAAGGACATCCTAATTAACCAAGCTGTCCAGAGAGGGAATGCATCCTGTGTAGGCAGTGAGCTTTCTGTCACTGGAGGCATACAAGTTCAGGTTCAAAGTCTAGAAAGGAGGATGCTGTAGAGGACTGCAGTTGGGTGAAGAGCCGCCCTAGTTCTTCCCAGTCCTGATGTTCAGTGATTCTGTGAATCTCACACACCAGGTCTGGGGGGTGGGACAGTGTGGGGCAGCCTTGCATCATGTAGAATAGAGTATTGGGTTGGGGGACAAGTCCTCCCACCTTGAATTCACCGGCTCCGGTGCTCCTGGTTCCGGCCAGCCCTTGCTGTGTGGTACATGCAAAGAGCTCTGTTCCCACCGCCGGAGCCCCCTGGGTTCCAACACGGCTGCCATCACTTTCTGCTGCGAGATGTCAGTCCAGTGGTGGATTCTTCCTCAGCCCCAGTCTCTTCATCAGTAGGATGGGTCAGTAAGGCCCCTTCATAGGCGGTGGTAAGGATCTATGACATTTTACAGAAAGTCTAGCACATGGCAGGCATGCTCAGCATGTGTTAATACCATTCCCGCCTCCATCCTGGGCCAGTTTCCTTATCTGCAGACTGGAACATCTGCTGGGAATCTCTGGGTTTCTTCTGGTTCTAGTTTTCTGCCCCAGGTATTCAGTGTTCTTTGTGTGAGCAAGGAAAGTGGTTGGCGTGAGGGGGAGCCCCAGCAGCTGCCAGCACCTTGAACCTCCCCGATGGCCTCCCACCCTGACACAGATGGTTTTCCTGCTCAAAGGATCTGCCGTCAGTTCTCCATATTTTTGTCCTGCCTTTGGGAAATTGGATCCCCATTTCGTAGATGGCAAAGCGGAGGCCCAGAGAGGAGAGGATAGTATGCTTATCTGCCCCTCCCCACCACAGTCCCGGGCCCCCTCTTCTTACCTTCCTTTCCTGAGCAGCTCTGTGGGTTGTGGGTAGCTGAGGGGACTGCCTTCAGAATTTCCGGGAGTGTTTGGCATGGAACACACCCACTGTAGTCTCTTGTTCTCTTTTTTCCATCTTTCTGCCAAATTGTAGTCTCTCTTTGGGACAAGCAGCTGTGCTCTGGTCCTCTGCTTTCCTTTGCTTCCTAACTCCCCTCTATTCTTGCATATTTTCAATACCTAATATTGAACTCTTCCTGTGCTATGACAACCCCATATTAGGCTCCAGAGCAACCAAAGTGAATAGGGCAGGGCCCTGATTCTAGGGGATTTCAGAGACCAGTGGAGGAGACAGATGTGTGTAAACATACACACAGAGTGTGTGGTGTGCTGTAACAGGGAGGGGCACAGCTTCATGCTGAAGCCTCGCTGGTGGAATCAGAGAAGACTTCCACAGGAGGTGATGGCTAAGCTACCTGTAAAAAGAGAAAAAGGATCTTGCTGTGGATTTTGTGCCCCTGTAGAGCTGGGACTCAGTGACAACCAAATGGCTAACCGTGCATTGCCGCTGGGGCTGGGTTTGAAATCACTGCCTGCCCCAGGCTCGGGGCAAGTCGTTCACCCCTGGAGGAGGAAGGTGAAGTAGGAAGGCCCTCCTTGGCTGGGTCTTGGCGATGGGCACATCTGAGCAGAGGCTAGCAATGGATGACAGAGGGACAGCCGGCTAGCAGCTCTGGCAGGGTCTGTTTGTGGGGGAGTGGGATGGGGGAGGCGGGGAAACTGCGGCAGGAGGTGGCAGATTTGCAGCTCACCTAAACGAATTCCTAGTTGAGTCAGCTGAACTGAGGTTCAAGCGCTTCAGGGGTCTTGAGGCCACGCCTCTTATCATTCCTGAGATTCAGTCCCACCATCTGGAAGAGTGGGTGCCACTGACACCTGCAAGGTGCTGGGAGAGCCAGGTGACCTAAAAGGCAGCACTGAGCTGGGCAGCCCGGACGGATGGTGCTGTCTGTGCTCTGAGACCACCCGGTGCCTGATCCCTCGGGACCTGCAATCCTGGTGGGCTAGGACGGGGCTGTGATGAGCGTGATGGTGGCATGTCCTATACGTGTAATGGGCATGACTGCTACTGCCATCGGTGTTCTGTGAATTGGGCAGAAGAGGCGGGGACTGAGGCCGGAGCAAGGCAAGAGCACATTTGAATCTAGTGGGTGCCCACCATGGGCGAAGCACACTCGAGGGCATGCATTTAATCTTCACGATGCCTGCCAATGTGGTGGTGCTATTCTGTTGGTTTATACAGAGGGGAAACTGAGGCTGAGCAGGGATTTGAGTACAGGTGTCTCCTTCCAATCTCCTGAAGGTCCGTTTGGAATGGTCCCTTTCTCCCTACCCCGTAGTGAGACAGTTTTGCATTACCTGAGTTCCTCATTGAGCTCTTGGTCGAGGGTCCAAAACTCCTTCCCTACGAAGCTGCACTGGACTCCCCTTTCTCCCTTCAGGAGTTGTGATATTGATAAGCATAAAGGCAACTGAACAGCATCTCACACAGTTATCTGGGGGGGAAGTAGCTGTCACAAACAATCCAGAAAAGATTAATCACTTAACTTACAAAGAAAGCTATCAGCTTGCTATTAGAGAGCCCAGGTCTTACCTTCCCTCCTCCCATTCCTTAGGGTGGGGATCCCAGCCCTGTTTGGGAGCCCCATTTCCACCACGTGGACTTGACTGAGAGTCACTTTCCTGCTGGCTGGTGGCGCTCAGGCCTGGGCCTTCCCTGCATCACAGCCTCAGGCTGCTCAAGCTGAAGGGCCTGCATCTCCATCCATTTCCTCCTGGAATGTTGGCTGTGCTCCTACTATGCACAGGCTCGGGCTGCTGGGAAGGGGCGCTCAACATGGTTAGCACAGAAACAGGAACTCTCACGCCCTTGTCAACTGCTTTAAAACAGTGTGAGTCACACAACAGGAATCCCAGGTAAAGGATGGGGGCCCTTCTGCCTGCGGGCGTGGGGTAAAAGGAGACTCCTCAGGGGAGGTGGCATCTCAGCCTCTTTCTGGCAGCGGAGTCCCCATGTGGCCAGGTGGAAGGGAGGACCTCTGGGCGTGGAGATGCCCAGGCAAGGGCACGAGCTGTGACATCCTAAGTGGCATTTTGCAGGCGAGGACACTGACACACGGAGAGACTCGAAGACTTGCCCGTGGGTACCCCCGTGATTTATGTCTGCCCTGTGATTGAAAACTCCTGTTTGCGCCTAAGAACGAGGAGGAGAGGCTCAATGCTGAACCGGTGTCTGTGAGAGACGGGAAACTGTCATGGAGGGCGTCCTGGAGTGGCTAGCATGGAGGGCGGGCGAGGGAACCAGTGTGGCTAACATCACAGTGGGAGACGGGGAGAGAGACAGAAAGAGTGTGAATGGGCTCCCAGCTGTTAAGCCATGGACACGGAGGTGAAGAGCCTGGCGGGGGCCTTTTCTAGGAGTGAGGCTGCCTGGGGCGTTCCCTGCCCATCTCCCAGGACAGCGCCTGCCCTGGCCTGGACTCTCATGCTTCCGTGTGGGTGAGACCACAGCAGGAAGTGGGCACCTTCATGCTCTCTCTCTTGCCTTCAGTCCCGGCAGCTCTCTGGGGTCCAGTGCCAAGGAGGAGGCCTGGACTTGGCCATCTGACCCCTTGGCCAGTTTTCAGCATATAGTTGATCCTCTCAGCACTCAGCCTCCTTGTTGGTGAAATGGCCTAACCTCTGCCTATCTAGATTTGCAGTCACGTTCACAGGAAGCCTTTGCAGAGTTAAAATCCACAGAGGTGTCCTCCTGGCAGCTGCCTGGAGTTGGGGGTCGTGCCTCAGGATGCAGCATGGAAATTGCTGGGTGATGGCTGCCCTGCATTCCAGACTCTTTGGGGTAGGTTTTGGGGTATATGTTCCCTTGGTATCTCTAATTTTCTTGAAGAGATCTCTAGTCTTTCCCCTTCTGGTCTTTTCCTCTATTTCTTTGCATTGATCACTGAAGAAGGCTTTCTTATCTCTTCTTACTATTCTTTGGAACTCTGCATTCAGATGCTTATATCTTTCCTTTTCTCCTTTGCTTTTCGCCTCTCTTATTTTCACAGCTATTTGTAAGGCCTCCCCAGACAGCCATTTTGCTTTTTTGCATTTCTTTGCCATGGGGATGGTCTTGATCCCTGTCTCCTGTACAGTGTCACGAACCTCATTCCATAGTTCATCAGGCACTCTATCTATCAGATCTAGACCCTTAAATCTATTTCTCACTTCCACTGTATAATCATAAGGATTTGATTTAGATCATACCTGAATGGTCTAGTGGTGTTGCCCACTTTCTTCAATTTAAGTCTGAATTTGGCAATAAGGAGTTCATGATCTGAGCCACAGTCAGCTCCCGGTCTTGTCTTTGTTGACTTTATAGAGCTTCTCCATCTTTGGCTGCAAAGAATATAATCAATCTGATTTCGGTGTTGACCATCTGGTGATGTCCATGTGTAGAGTCTTCTCTTGTGTTTTGTCACGAACCTCATTCCATAGTTCATCAGGCACTCTATCTATCAGATCTAGACCCTTAAATCTATTTCTCACTTCCACTGTATAATCATAAGGGATTTGATTTAGGTCATACCTGAATGGTCTAGTGGTGTTGCCCACTTTCTTCAATTTAAGTCTGAATTTGGCAATCAGGAGCTCATGATCTGAGCCACAGTCAGCTCCCGGTCTTGTCTTTGTTGACTGTATAGAGCTTCTCCATCTTTGGCTGCAAAGAATATAATCAATCTGATTTCTGTGTTGACCATCTGGTGATGTCCATGTGTCTGCTGTCATTTAGTTGCTAAGTCATATCCAACTCTTTGCAACCCCACAGATTGTAGCCCACCACCTCCTCTGTCCATGGGCTTTCTCAGGCAAGAATAGTGGAATGGATTGCCATTTCCTTCTTCAGGGCATCTTCCTGACCCAGGGATCAAATACAAGTCTCCCGTTTGGCAGGTGGATTCTTTACCACTGAGCCACTAAGGAGGTCCACTACTCTGCAACATTAGTGGGTTGGAAATAACATGGAATTTTTCCTGTGTGTGAAAAGATAATGGGACCCATGAATAGGACAGATGAACTCTACCCACATCTGATAGTCATGATTCGGAAATGTGACCAACTCAGCATGGATCCTGCAACAAACTCAGATGCTAATTGAGGGCAGGGACTTTACATGCTGAATACAGAGATCTGAGAAGAATCCAGCAAATTCACGGTAGACACTATTTGTTAAACAAATGACAGAATCACGACATGTTGATCATACTTTGCATATCTCTCATTTCAACAGATATTAATATGCCTTTCATGTTGAGAAGAGTTCCCTGTATATATATATATATATATATGATTACCAAAAGTAGGGATAGGGGAAGTAGAAGTGGCAACAGCTTCTAGGGACTATTAATGAAATTGTTTAAGTGAAAATTGACATAGAATAATTAACACAACCTAATTAAAGACTCCCAGATCGAGAGGACAGATTTGTGGCTGTTGGTGGGGGCAGGGGGGAGACTGGATGAGGGATGGATTGGGAGTTTGGGATTAGCAAATGCAAACTATTACATATAGAATGGATACACAACAAGGTCCTACTGTATAGGACAGGGAATTATATTTAATATCCAGTAAGAAACCACAATGGAAAAGAACATGAAAAGGAATATATATATATATCACTTTGCTACACACCAGAAACTAACACAACATTGTAAATTAACTTACTTCAATAAAAAATAAAAACATATACAACCTAGCTAAGCTATTGAATTTCAAGGGTGAAGAAATAATACTTCAGTCACTCAAGGAACAAGACACATGTGATAGTTAATTTTATGTGTCATATTGACTGGGCTACAGGGTAACCCAGGCATTTGGTCAAAAATTATTCTGGGTGTGTCTGTGAGAGTATTTCTGAGTGAAATTAACATCTGAATTGGTAGACTAAGTAAAGTGAACTATATCCTCTCTAACGTGGCTGGGCCTCATCTAATTAACTGAAGACCTGAATAGAACAAAAAACTGAGTAAAAGGGAACTTTACCTGCCTAACTGATTGAGCTTAGGGACGTCAATTGGAGCATCAATCTTTCACCCTCAGACTAGAATAGGCATCTGCTGGCTCTCCTGATTTTCAGGCCTTTAGAATCAGACTGAAACCACACTACTAGCTCACTTGGGTTTTCAGTTTGCCAACTGCAGACCGTGGGACTTTTCAGCCTCCAAAATCATGATATATCTTTCTCTATATATATAGATATATATCATGTTATATATATACAGTGGGCTTCCCTGGTGGCTCAGATGATAAAGAATTGGCCTACAATGCAGGAGACTCAAGTTCAATTCCTGGGTCAGGAAGATCCCCTGGAAAAGAGAATGGCTACCCACTCCAGTATGCTTGCCTGGAGAATTCCATGGACAGAGGAGCCTGATGAGCTACAGTCAATACTGTAGTTGCAAAGAGTCAGACGAGACTGAGTGACTAAAACTAACACACACACACAAACACTATTTGTTGTTTCTCTGGAGATTCCTAACACAAGTCACCTACAAGGAAAAAAAAATCAACTTGGCCTCAACAGTTCCATTATCGTCAGTGCTAAAAAATAATAGAGAAAATTTCTGAAGGAGAGAAAGCCAATATTCACAGAATCTTGAGGAAAATAAGTTCAAGAAGTTCAGACATTGCCAAATTGTATGGAATACTTTAAATATAAAAGTAATAAATATTTTCACATATGCAGATATTAGGAACACATATCTATTTGCCTTCTTTAGATAGAAAATCTACTGGACAGTGAAATACAACCAGTCAAGAAATGAATCAAAATAAAGATTTTCCTAAATAGAGAAGCTGTGGTGAAACAAGTGATGGCAAGACCTGTGGTCCCAGAATAGCACTGAAATGTCAGAAACTTGAAAACATGAAAATGACAACTTACCTAAGAAATCAGCAGGAGGAAGAAGGGATGGGAGTAAACATAAAAGTGCAAATATTTTCATTTATCATAATAGTGAAATAGTCAGTCAGTTCAGTTGCTCAGTCGTGGCCAACTGCAACCCCATGAATCGCAGCATGCCAGGCCTCCCTGTCCATCACCAACTCCCACAGTTTACCCAAAATCATGTCCATCGAGTCAGTGATGCCATCCAGCCATCTCATCCTTGGTCGTCCCGTTCTCCTCCTGCCCCCAATCCCTCCCAGCATCAGAGTTTTTTCCAGTGAGTCAACTCTTCACATGAGGTGGCCAAAGTATTGGAGTTTCAGCTTCAACATCAGTCCTTCCAATGAACACCCACTGATCTCCTTTAGGATGGATTTGTTGGTTCTCCTTGCAGTCTAGGGGACCCTCAAGAGTCTTCTCTAACACCACAGTTCAAAAGCATCAATTCTTCAGCACTCAGCTTTCTTCACAGTCCAACTCTCACATCCATACATGACTACTGGAAAAATCATAGCCTGACTAGACGGACCTTTGTTGGCAAAGTAATGTCTCTGCTTTTGAATATGCTATCTAGGTTGGTCATAACTTTCCTTCCAAGGAGTAAGGGTCTTTTAATTTCATGGCTGCAATCAGCATCTGCAGTGATTTTGGAGCCCAAAAATATAAAATCTGACACTGTTTCCGCCATTTCCCCATCTATTTCCCATGAAGTGATGGGACTGGATGCCATGATCTTAGTTTCCTGAATGTTGAGCTTTAAGCCAACTTTTTCACTCTCCTCTTTCACTTTCATCAAGAGGCTTTTTAGTTCCTCTTCACTTCTGCCATAAGGATGGTGTCATCTGCATATCAAAGGCTATTGATATTTCTCCTGGCAATTTTGATTCCAGCTTGTGCTTCTTCCAGCCCAGCGTTTCTCATGATGTATTCTGCATATAAGTTAAATAAGCAGGGTGACAATATACAGGCTTGACATACTCCTTTTCCTACTTGGAACCAGTCTGTTGTTCCACGTCCAGTTCTAACTGTTGCTTCCTGGCCTGCATACAGGTTTCTCAAGAGGCACATCAGGTGGTCTGGTATTCCCATCTCTTTCAGAATTAATACATCATAAAAAAATGGTTCCAAAGACCACTTTTTTCATAATCTTTTGCTATCAGCCTTAGAAGGATTCTTTACAAAATAATAGCTCTTTTCATGGATAAAAACAGTCATTTAAATATAGCAATTCTTTCACTCATTTTTTTCCCTTCCTTTAAAATTATGTCAATTTCATATCAACTTAAATTTTAAATGTTTAATATAAAAATAGATATAATCTTATTATTAAAAATTATTTCTCTCTAACATCTATATCCAAGTGTACAATGGAAAAGATTAGGAAACATTTTTTATATTTCTGAAAAAAGAAAACTTGCCCTCAGAACATTATATTTCACCAAAATGTTTTCCACATTAAAAGAGCAACAAACATTCTCAAGCATGAAAGAACCCAGGGAATATAACAAACTTGAGACTTTCCTGGGGTGGCCAGGGCGAGGGGGATGTATGCTTTAATTAACTATGTGTGTGTTCAGTTGTGTCTGACTCTGAGACCCCACGGACTACAGCCCAGTAGGCCTCTGCCCATGGGATTCTCCAGGCAAGAATACTGGAGCAGGTTGCCATTTTCTCCTCCTGGGGATCCTCTCCACCCAGGGATGAAACCCATATCTTCTGCGGCTCCTGCAATAGCAGGCAGAATTTTTACCACTGTGCCACCTGGGAAGACCCTCGACAGTGCCAATAAAATTAAATCAGTATAATTCAAATTACTTCTATTTTAAAATAGAGCAGAATCCTCTTCATCCACACAGCTTAATGTCTACATTCACACAACTTTATTATCCCACAGTCCTCATCAGTATAACTTTACTATTCCAGGAAACTTTTGCCCAGGAAGATAAAAATAACTTTTTTGCTCATTCCAAGAATTTTATGAACTATTCACAAACTCTTCCCCCAAAACACAGAAATGACAGTTTACATCCCCAGACTCAGGACCTGGCACCTCAAAATACACCAGTTTTAAACTATTAGATCATGACTCTCACCCAATTCTAATTAAGCCCCAGCACTGGAAGTCCAGGCTTAAACAGGACTTTCAGGCTCTCATAAATATTCCCCTTTGTCCTCCTACCTCTAAGAGCCTAAGACACTCTCAATGCAGAGATGCCCCTTACCATTGTAAGAATAAATTCATCTCTGTCTTCTCAGTGAGTTGTTGGGTGGTATTTCAGGGTGGCCAGTATTCAACAAAAATCACGACTAAAGGAGAAAGAATACCACAAATCAAGGTAAGAAAGTAATGACATGAAAATCCAAGCACACCTCAGAAGATAAGTAGAGGAATGAGAAGGGGTGAGGTGCTTGAAAGCTGGAGGCAAGTAAGACCAAGATTCCTTAAGAAAGGTTTTTCTTATAAATGGGGTCTTAAAATAGCTGCCACATTCCATCTTGGGAGACTGGGGAAACAAAGACAAACATAACAGCTTTGCCTTCCCTCTTGAGCAGTATTCATCAAAAGTGTGGTTCATGTACTGCCTACTTAGAATCATCTGGAGTGTTTGATACGAATGCTTTCTTACAGACTCTATCAGCATCTCTAGAAGGAGGCCTTGGAACTGGCATAAGAAATAAACTCTGTGCATTAATAAATTCTCACACCAATTAAAGAATCACTGAGGTAAAGGGTGGCTTCCCAGGTGGCACTAGTGGTAAAGAACCGGCCTCCCAATGTAGGAGATATAAGAGACAATGGGTTCCATTCCTGGGTAGGGAAGATCCCCGGCAGGAAGGCATGGCAACCCACCCCAGTATTCTTCCTGGATAATGCCAAGGACCAAAGAGACTGGTGGGCTACAGTCCATTGGGTCGCACAGGGTCAGCCACGACTGACGAGACTTAGCACGCACACAAAGGGTACAACTGCCATATTTAAATTACCCTTTCCAGGGGCTTCGGAGGTGGCTGCGGTCGGTACTGCGGGGGACGGGGCGGCAGGGCAGGGACGGGGGCGGGGAGGAGGCAGTGTTGGACCACGGACCAGGATCGGCGGAGATCATGGCTGGAAGCAAAGGTAGACAGGACAATGGGAAGTTCAAGGCTAAGGCAGTGTTTGCTCACAGAGAGCCGGGCTACAGGTTTCCATGGCCCGAACCATAGACATTTAAAGACTCGCACCGGAAGCCACGGAAGGGACCACTGCAGCACACAGCATCGCAGATCTTCCATTGACACTTCCAAGTTCCACGGATCACACTTCCAAGTTCCACGGATCACACTTCTGTTGAGGTCCTTTAATTGACCGGAACCTGGTGGTCCCGAATCAACAATAAGAAAGTAAAAGAGAGAAAGAGGCTGATATTCCTTGGTTTATGCAGAAAACCAATAAAGCCCTTGATAAAGGGCTTGCACTGCTTCAGGTAGTCACCGGGAGCCCTCTCGAGGGGGTGAAAGCACAGTGCGCCTTCGAGAGGATCTTAGAAGCCAGGGAAAGAAAGTGAGCTCAGCAGGCTTCTGGGCTCCAAAGAATTAGCCGGAGAGAGAGAAAGAAAGAAAGAAAGAAAGACACAGGGACCCAAGCTCTGATGGGGCAAAGGTGTTTTATTCAACATAGTGTGGATATTTATACTGTCTTAAAAGGTAGCCATTTTCAGCAAAGATAAAAATCAAAAGTCCAGACTTACAAATTATCATAAGGCAATCCATATCAAAGAGAGGGTTGTAAATAATCACTTTTACCGTATGGTTCATAAAAAGGAAGAGGGTCATAAATAGTTACTTATCGCCATATGGAAAAACCAAGAAAGGAAATGCATGCATTCCTCAGCCCCGGGAATGGCTGGCAACTCCTCTTAATTCCTGAATATTCAGGAATTAATAAGGGACAGAGGATTCATGAAAGATCCAAAACAGCACACAGGAAGCCTCCTGTTAAATGCTTCCTGACACACTTCCAAGTTCCAAGGATCACACTTCCAAGTTCCGAGGATCACACTTCCAAGTTCTGCAGATCACTCTGCGCCTTGTGCAGCATGCAATCCGTGGTAATGAGATGTTGGATTCTCTTCCCATCGCTGGGGGTGGTTTGATCCCTCACATCCACAAGTACTTGATCAAGGGACAGCAAAGATCTGCTTGAGAGCTGTTTTAACCGACCCTCTTCCGCCCACTGATTGCACTGTAACTGGGACAGAAGAAAAGTAATGGGGGTATGTGGAATTTTTAAAACAGTTAACTAGAAAGGCATAGTTAGCTGCTGTAGACTTGATAGAAGAGGCATTTGTAGGTTCTTAGAATTTTCACTTTCATGCACTGGAGACGGAAATGGCAACCCACTCCAGTGTTCTTGCCTGAAGAATCCCAGGGACGGGGGACCCTGGTGGGCTCCCATCTATGGGGTCGCACAGAGTGGGACACGACTGAAGCAACTTAGCAGCAGCAGCAGACGCAGACGCAAAGTCTAATTTAAAAAAAAAAAGTACCTCTTCATGTGGCAACAGTTGTGTGTTCAATGACTAGGTTTCTTCCATGGGTTGTATACAAAAATAGAATTGATAATCCATACTTTTAAAATTATCCTTTCAAACATCAACTTTTATTAAAAGAGCTTTGACTCTTTAGTTAAAATAGCTGAAATCTTTTGGATGGAATAAGTAGTGGTAAGGTAAACTTCAGCAAATCTCGTGGCTTAATACAGCTCCTTTCTCAGATCCAGACACTAGGGCTCTCCTCCCCTCCCTAAGTGTTGACTGATTTATGGAAGTCATTTGAGTAACTCTACAGCAACCTGACTTACTTGCCATCCCTTTCATTTTTCAATTATTTGTTTTAAGTTTGTTTTTGGATGGTGATTTCTATAAGGAAATTTATCTTATAGCTTGGCATTTTTAAAGAAAAAATTATTCATGACACTGGTTAAACAAAAGTAAGGCAGAGTTTATTCAGTAAAACTATCATGATAGAACTAGGGACCAAAGCAATGAGATATTATAGTGCAGCAGAGAGACTGGACTTAACTCTGAATACAAGGAAAAAGTGAGAATTTATAGAAAAGGAGTAGGGTGCATGGGGGCAAGGGAGTCAGGAAATGGAAAATTATTAAAAGGAAATATCAGGGGTAAAAAGAATTCTAGCTAAAGTGATCTAACAGGATTCTTGCTGAAGGCAGACTTGAGTGATAAGACATTACCTGGAGGATGAAGTATGAAGGACCCAATTGGATACTGAAGTCAATCAGATAATAAAGATAGTATATTCTGGTTAAACTGATTTACCAGTGTTTTTGCTAAAATGTGGTAATGCAGAGACCAAACAAAAATCCAAAGTCAAAGACTAGTTGAAAAAGAGCTCAGAAGAGCTTGATTAGAATTTGGTTTAAAAAAGCATCTTTGTCACTGTATCTCCAGATCCTAGCTTTGTACTGGTAGATGTTTAATGAATATTTGTTATATTAATTATCTCCACACTGGACAATATTGGTCAAATGCAATGATTTCAGTTTTGGTAGAATTAAGGGTTAGATAGTCTTTTTAACAGTACTTGGTCAACAAGTTATATTGTTACTTACTATCATTCTTCAATTGTGCTAATAAAATAAAGGATAACCAACAAGGACCAGGAAATTCAAAGAATCCCTGTATATAGCACAGAGAATTCTGCTCAATGTTATAAGCAGTGGCAGCCTGGATGGAATTTGAAGAATGTATGAAAGATATACAGATAAAAAATTACAATTGGGGTAAACTTCAGCAATGCCTATCTTTTTATTCCTTTCATTTTTTAATACCCATATTCTTCCCCTTCCTCATCTTTTTCAAAATTATCATCCTCTCTATAGCTTCTCCAGTAAAGTAGTAGAGAGTATGTTTTTTTCGGAAATACTGAGTTCAAAGTCTGATGCTAATGTGAATTCTGAACCTTCATTTGCTGCTGCTGCTAAGTTGCTTCAGTCGTGTCCGACTCTGTGCGACTCCACAGGCAGCAGCCCACCAGGCTCCCCCGTCCCTGGGATTCTCCAGGCAAGAACACTGGAGTGGGTTGCCATTTGGAGTTTACTCTTCATCTCCAGATGCTATCAGTAAACTGGAGAAGTTAATTTAACAAAAATAAATAAAAGAATCAAGACTCTCTTCACACTTGTTTTCCAGTAATTGTTCTATCAGTGCCTGGACCTTATGTTTCTGCTTTTCCTGATTCTTTTTACTGTAATCTTTTTTGTTTTTTTCCAATCAGTATTATATCCATCATAGTTAAATATTTCAGGGTCTTCAAAACAAAAATAACCTGGCTTAGCCTGGATAACAGGGAATTTGGGGGAGAATGGGTACCTGTATATGTAGGGCTGAGTCCTATCACTGTTCAGCTGAAACTATCAATACATCATTTCTCAGCTATTGCTTGCTGGCTTGCTGGCTTGTTAGCTGCTCAGTCATGTTCAACTCTGCAACCCCATGGACTGTACCCCACCAGGCTCCTCTGTCCATGGAATTCTCTAGGCAAGAATATTGGAATGGGTTGCCATGCCCTCCCCAGGAGATCTTCTCTACCAAGGGATCAAACCCAGGTCTCCCTCATTGCAGGCAGATTGTTTGCCAGCTGAGCGACCAAGGAAGCCCCTTATCAGATATACCTCAATACAAAATTAAAAGTTTAAAAGATATAAAAAATTAATGACCTGCCTTTTCTGACTCTGATTTCATCTTGTACGTTTTTGTCAGAACTTTATTGGTAAAGTATTCTTTGGGTTCAACATGGAAATATAAAACAAAAGGCATGGACCTTTAGGATCTGAAATATTTACTTTATATCCTACAGGCTTTTCAAGGTTGGTTCACCATGTTTCTCTACTAATTTACTTACCTACCTAAATATTGGGGAACATTTCCAGCACATGGAGATCAAAAGTATGCATTCAGTTGGGAAATGGCTTTTTCTTCTGCTCTCCTTTATTTTAGGACACTATTTTGGCTGCTATAAGAAAATACCATGAACTATACTGAAAAGCAGAGACATTACTTTGCCAACAAAGGTCTGTCTAGTCAAGGCTATGGTTTTTCCAATGGTCATGTATGGATGTGAGAGATGGACTGTGAAGAATGCTGAGTGCCGAAGAATTGATGCTTTTAAACTGTGGTGTTGGAGAAGACTCTTGACAGTCCCTTGGACTGCAAGGAGATCCAACCAGTCCATTCTCAAGATCAGTCCTGGGTGTTCTTTGGAAGGAATGATGCTGAAGCTGAAACTCCAGTACTTTGGCTACCTCTTGTGAAGAGTCCATGGACTCATTGGAAAAGACTCTGAGGCTGGGAGGGATTGGGGGCAGAAGAAGGGGATGACAGAGGATGAGATGCTGGATGGCATCACTGACTCAAAGAACGTGAGTCTGAGTGAACTCTGGGAGATGGTGATGGACAGGGAGGCCTGGCGTGCTGCAGTTCATGGGGTCTCAAAGAGTCGGACACAACTGAGCAACTGAACCGAACTGAGGGGGCTTAAACAACAAACATTTATTTCTTACAGTTCTGGAGTCCAAGATTAGGATGCCAGCATAGCCTGATGAAGGCCCTCTTCTGCATTGCAAACTGCCTATTTTTCCCTGTGTCCTCATATGGAGAATGAGTGAGCTAACTCTGTGCAGTCTCTTTAATGAAGGATATTAAATCATGATGTAATCACCTCCGAAAGGCCCCCACCTCTTAACACCATCAACTTGAGGTTATGATTTCAACATATAAATTTTGAGAGCACACAAGCACTCAGACCATCATTAGGACAACAGCCAATTTATGTTCTGCATCATTTTCACCATGTCTTTCTTCTGCTTCTGGAAGGCCAACATTGCCCCAGAAAATCAATTCTCTTGCCAAAAGAAAATTGGTTTAATGCTGCATACATTATTTCCACTCATAATTTCTTCAATAGATCTTGGCTCCAAATGAGCACATTTCTCCTTAAATTATTTCGGTGCATCGTGTCTTCTTTTTCCTACACAAAATTCAGTATAGCTTGAAGGAGTGTAAAGGACAGTGTTAAATTGTTCCTGTTAAGATATCAAAATCTGGAGATTCTGCATCACCAGGTACATGATAATTTCTGTATCAATTTGTATTTTAGCAACTTCTAAGAAACCTGAAGGGACATCATCAAATATTGATCACTTACAGTGTCAGATTCTTGATCTCTGAAGAAGAGGACTTAGGTTAGGGACCAGGGACCAGACTTGATCACTCAAGAGCTTCTGTGCAGCAGAGCTTTGTTAAAGTATGAAAAGGGACAGAGAAATCTTCTGACATAGACATTGGAAGGGATAGAAGAGTGCCCCCTCGCTAGTATTAGCAACAGAGTTTATACATTTTCAATTAGTTATTACAATAAACCAAAAGAATGTCTCAAGTTTGTGAAAATTTTTACCAGACCCACTCCCACAATTTACATTTTAGGATTACAGGATTAGAACTTAACAATAGAAAGATCCTACTAGACCCATTCCCATAATTTACATTCTAAAATATCAGGATTAGTCAGAAGATTTTCAGGAAGGAGAAACTGTCTTCAAGCAGGATACATTGTTGTTATATAATCCCTACTACAGAGTTTAAACTGAGTTGTTTGTTGTGTAATCATCAGTCTGGGCTTCAAGAAAAAAAATGTTTTATGTGACTAAGACTAAGGAATGTAGAGAGAAGAAAAAAAAAAAGTTTGTCCTTTCCTCCTCCTTGATAATTCCAGGCCCCTATCTCAACTTCCCTGGGTTGGGAAGAGCTCCTGAAGAAGGAAATGGAAACCCACTCCAGTATTCTTGCCTATAAAATCCCATGGATGGAGGAGCCTGGTAGGTTACAGTCCATAGGGTCGCAAAGAGTCGGACACGTTTGAGCAACTTATGACTTATGACTATTTCAACTTTCAGAAAGCAAAGATCATGGTATCTGGTCCTATCACTTCATGGCAATAGATGGAGAAACAGGGGAAACAACGGCAGACTATTTTGGGGGACTCCGAAATCACTGCAGATGGTGATTGCAGCCATGAAATTAAAAGACACTTATTCCCTGGAAGGAAAGTCATGACCAACCTAGATAGCATATTAAAAAGCAGAGACATTACTTTGCCAACAAAGGTCCATCTAGTCAAGGCTATGGTTTTTCCAATAGTCATGTATGGATGTGAGAGTTGGACTATAAAGAAAGCTGAAAGCAGAAGAATTGATGATTTTGAACTGTGGTGTTGGAGAAGACTCTTGAGAGTCCCTTGGACTGCAAGGAGATTCAACCAGTCCATCCTAAAGGAAATCAGTCCTGAATACTCATTGGAAGGAATGATGTTGAAGCTGAAACTCTAATACTTTGGCCACCTAATGGGAAAAATTGACTCATTGGAAAAGACCCTGATGCTGGGAAAGATTGAAGGCAGGAGGAGAAGGGGACCTCAGAGAATGAGATGGTTGGATGGCATCACCAACACAGTGGGCATGAATTTGAGTAAACTCTGGGAGATGGTGATGGACAGGGGGGCCTGGTGTGCTGCAGTCCATGGGGTCGCAAAGAGTTGGACACAACTGAGGGACTGAACTGAACCGATCTACTCCTCAAGAACCCCAGACCCCTCTCTCTTCGGGAACCCATGGACTTCTTATCAACGTGCCTAGGAATTGACTCTCTCAATATCTGTTGTTGACTAAAAAAAAGATGTACAACTTGAGAGTCATGAGTTAAATTTTATTTGGGGCAAAATGAGGACTGCAGCTCAGAAGGCAGCATCTCAGATAGCTCTGAGAGACTGCTCCAAAGGAGCAGTGGGGGAAAGACAATATACAAGGTTTTGGTGAAGGTGGAGTTCAATACCATGAAGCACTCATTTTACAAAAGGCTTTTGTTAGTCATGAGGATCTGATATCACCATGAGGGGATTTAGTGCTTCTCTATATATGAGGATGGAGACGGCCATGGCACCCCACTCCAGTGCTCTTGCCTGAAAATCCAATGGACAGATGAGCCTGGTAGGATGCAGTACATGGGGTCACTAAGAGTCAGACACGACTGAGTGACTTCACTTTCACTTTTCACTTTCATGCATTGGAGAAGGAAATGGCAACCCACTCCAGTGTTCTTGCCTGGAGGATCCCGGGGATGGGGGAGCCTGGTGGGCTGCCGTCTATGGGTTCGCACAGAGTCAGACACGACTGAAGTGACTAGGCAGCAGCAGCTAGATATGAGGAGATGCAAGGACTGAGATCATAAAANCCACTGTATAATTATAAAGGATTTGATTTAGGTCATACCTGAACAGTCTAGTGATGTTACCCACTTTCTTCAATTTAAGTCTGAATTTGGCAATCAGGAGCTCATGATCTGAGCCACAGTCAGCTCCCGTTCTTGTCTTTGTTGACTGTATAGAGCTTCTCCATCTTTGGCTGCAAAGATCTCCCTCTTAACCAAGGGTGAAATTCTGAACACTTCCCTGCCACAATAACTTGGCTCAGTAGTCTCCCAAATGCTCTCTTTTATGTGCATATTAGGTGCTCTGTTTCATGTAAAAACCAATAATTATTTTACGCATGTTAATGTGTACCTGTGTGCTCTGATTTCAGGGAACAATGGAGTTCTCAAAGACCCCAGGACTAAGAGCACCTAGAGAAGAGTCATGGCATTAGAAGGAATGGTTTGGGACCCACCAGTAAACTGTAGGTCCAAAAGGCTGTCCATGTTCTGGCCCCTGCCAGTGACTTCAGCCTTGTTTCCTGTTGCCCCTAATCCTTCCGTTCACACAAATTCAAACCTGTGGCCATACAGTACATTATCTGTACTTCATCACACTTTAAGGTCAGCATGTATTCTTGTTTCTTTCCTCTCCACTAGAACCCTTGAGGGGAAGGTTGCTAGAGTAATATCCCCTCTATCTAATAGTACGTATCATAAGTATACAATGAATATTAATGAATGACTGAAACAGATGATGTTCATTGCTCATCACATGCTGGATTTAATTGTGGAATACTGACATTACCTTGTTTCGTGACAAATAGATATCTACCTAATTCCACCATTGCCACCACCCAGCCCCCACTTCCATCATTACCACTGGACAATGAGGCCTTTGAGGATAAGAAAAACATAGCATGAGGTGACAGAGCTCTAACACATACCACATTGCCTGGAACAAAAGGAATATTTTGGTTGAATTCACAATACTTTCTCAAGTAGGCTTTGCACTTTGTATGTTACTGAATGGACACCACTTCTATCCTCCATGACAGGCTTTAAAATGTATTTTATAGTCTTCTCACTTTATCTCACAAGGTTTACTGCAAAGAGAAGTCACTGTGAGTGAGTCAACACATCAGTGAGCTATTTCAAAGATTTCCGATGCTTTAAAATTGTTAAACTTTACTCCACTGCTCCTTTGAGAGGCTCAGGAAATCTTCCTCTTTTCCATCTCCCACTGATTTTATTTTGTTTTAATTCCTAAATACTTTTGCAGGATATTAAAACAAACCATTGAGAAAAATCTATGAAGCATTTTAAATGAGTTGGGAATCATAAGAACTTTCCTTTTTTATCTGAGACCTCCAGAGACTAGTATATGCAGCATTTTGCTCTCGGAATTAAATTCATTCTATCTTTTCTTTTAGAAGTGATAGAAATTCAACTATCGATGAGAAAAAAAAAAAGATGAGAAATTCAACTATCAGGGCTCATTATTTCAACTGAAGGTGAAGTCGCTCAGTCGTGTCCAACTCTTTGTGACCCCATGGACTGTAGCCTACCAGGCTTCTCAGTCCATGGAATTTTCCAGGCAAGAGTACTGGACTGGGTTGCCATTTCCTTCTTCAAGGGATCTTTCCAACCCAGGGATAGAACCCGAGTCTCCAGCACTGCAGGCAGACGCTTTACCGTCCCAGCCACTAGGAGACCAGGTTCAATCCCTGGCCATAAGAGGCTAAACACATCCAAAAAGATGACTAGTATTGAGAGGTCTGAGTAACAGGGAAATCCATGACATAATGTTGAAGTTGAACATACAAATCTGATAGCCAAATAATTTATTGGGAAACTATTGGGTTTTGTCAGTGATGGGGTTCAGTATTACACTGAAGAAACAATTCTGGTACAAAGACCCCAAATGGCTGCTTTTCACTTATTGTCCTCTCCTCCAATCTTATCAATTTCCTCACATGGTATTTGGGTCCATTGTCAAATTCTATACCATATGTGGGTGGCCTTCTAGACCTTCTAGCTACCAGCAGTGGCAATGAGATATCTGCCTTGAAAGTGCTCAAAGAAATCAAATAACCTTAATATAATATAAAACTCAAGATTCTTAACCTATAAGAGTATTTCAATACTCTGGGCAGGGTGCTATGTCATAAATTTAGCATCTATATTAATATGCTTTATCTTTTCTGAAGTTAAAAAAAAATTTCAGAAGTTGTGTTTGAATAAATTTACTTTAATTTGTAAGTCCTAAAGAAAAAAGTTCACAATATAATAAAAATTAAAGCTCTCTTTTATTATACAACTAATTCACATGGTAATGGTAATTTGATATTCAAACATTGTGAAAAATCAAATTGTCAAATTTCATTAAAGAACTAAGCATTTTAAATATAAGAAAATCTTTTTGATTTAATTAAGGTAGAAAGTGCTACTGCTTTATTTTAGTTATCAAATGTATCATATGTTAAGCCTTTTTTGAGAATTAATGCGCAAGTTTAGCAAATGCAAAATTTCTGACACAAACCCAGAACTCTCTTGAAAAAGATTCCAGGAGAGGCAGGCAGTCATTGGTACTGTTACTTAACTGAAAAGAAGAAGTTGCAAGGTTTAAAGCCAAATGATGTTTGTGGCACTGAATGTCTGAAAGTTAATGTAAACTATCTCTTCTTTGTCCACCGGAGTTAACCATTCACCTCAGTCTCAAAGAGTCAGAGTCAGCACAAGCCTCTCTTCCTTCAGGAAGAGAAAAGGAATAAAAGAAGCCAAATGCTAAACTTATATCATTATTTTCAAAGGAAAAATGTTGACAGAATTTTCTCCAACTGGTTTTCTGTTTGTTTGGTTTTGTTTTAGGGAATATAAATGCAATCTCACCTTCAGGATCTAGTTTTTTCAAGTGCACAGTGATTTATCTTTTGAATTTGAAAAATCTTGGTAGAAACATAAAGAATCTTAGAGACAGCAATTCATCTGAAATATTCAGTGACTTTTCTTATTTGCATTTTGTGTAATCAGAAGAAATAAAGTTTGTTATTCCATAAAACAGCTAGATTAGGATAATCAGCTACAGAATATCTATAAAAAATTAGCTACCCAATTTTATATAAATATGTGCATAAAATTGACTTTCTCTGAAGTAGATCATTAGTGTTTCTATCAATCAGTCAAAAAGTGATGCTGAAGTTTATATGGCTTTAGAAGGACACGGATCCACCTGAAACAGCAATTCAGAACCCAAAAACTCAGAAGTTTGCAAACATAAAATAAAAGAGAGTGAGCAACACGTTTCACATTTATGCTGCTCCTGAGTCTTTGTGATATTCTGACTGACTATATTCCCCACACCTGAAATTTAACTCATTAAATGTTTAGCCTAAGAACCTGAAAAATATAAATGTATGCTTTTATAAATATCCAATTAACACTCATTTCATCATTTTGAGATTTTTGCCAATAAATAAAGGTGCTTATCCTGCAATAATTCTGATTGATCTTCCTTTTTGCTTAAAAAAAAAAGGCTGCATCACAGAGTGGAAACATCAAAAAGAAATACTTTTGGAAGATGGCTTTAACAGAAGATAAATTCTCTAAACAGATAGTCTAAATAAATAGAGAAAAATTTACTATTTTTCTCTTCTTATTCACTGGAAAAGATCTACTCTCCAAAGAATCAGTTTTTGTTTATCAAGCAGACAAACAAAAGAATCCACAATTTATAATGTAAGAATGACAATAAATTAAAGTGCCATCGTGTATATTCCTTGTGGCATTTTTTAACTAGCAGCTGGCTCCTCTGTCTCTGGTAATACTCAAAAACAAAACTAAATCTGAACAGTCCTCTTATAAGTTATGACACATTTCTGGGAAAATAGGAAAATCTTCAGTTACACTGCAATTGATGTCCCACTAAATAGAGTAAAAAGCTTACGTATTTTTATTAATTTCCTGGTAAGTACAGGAATTAAGTCAAGGTTTTGTGAAAATTGGCCCCCTAAATGTAATTATAAAATTACTAATTGAGCAATTTATTATAAATTCTAATTTTTTCTTAATTTACTATTTTAAAAAATCTTATAATACTACACTGCTGGGCATTAATAGAGATATTTTGTAGTGCTTAGTTAAGCACCTGATATATAGTTGATATTCAAAAATGTATTTTTTAAAATGAAAGATATTCCTGATTCCTCTTTGTTGTCTACCTCCACGTTAAACAAGCTGTGTTTTCCCTTGTTGCTTGAATTTTAAATTTTTCTATCTGATTTTGACCATTAGCTCTACCTTAAAATAATCTGAATCTTTAAATTTAAATTGCCAGTGCAATTTAGCCAGATCCACTATATTCTTATTGAACACCAATCTTACAGAAAATACCACAGGGATATAACATGGCCAGTCAGCCACTGGCCCTGAAGAGCTTATAAAATAGGAGAGACAGCAAGTGCATTAATAATTACACAACAAGCAAAAACATAAGCATCAAAAGACAGGGGAACATACAAGTGTGAAACAGGGACCTCAGCCAAGATGGCATGGAAGAGGTAACATTTAAGATAAACATTTGAAAAAAAAAAGTAACAAGTCTCTGACAGATGACATTAGAGAAATAGGGTCAGTCCTGGGTGTTCTTTGGAAAGACTGATGTTTGGCCACCTCATGCGAAGAGTTGACTCACTGGAAAAGACTCTGATGCTGGGAGGGATTGGGGGCAGGAGGAGAAGGGGACGACAGGGGACGACAGAGGATGAGATGGTTGGATGGCATCACCGACTCAATGGACATGTTTGAGTGAACTCCGGGAGTTGGTGATGGACAGGGAGGCCTGGTGTGCTGCAATTCATGTGCCGCAAACAGTCGGACACAACTGAGTGAATGAATTGAACTGAACTGAACTGAAATAGGGTATCCCAAGCAAAGAAAGGGCTTCTTAGGTGACTCAGTGATAATCTACCTGCCAACGCAAGAGACACAGGAGACATGGATTTGATCCCTTTCTCTGAAAGATCCCCCGGAGAAGGGAATGGCAACCCACTTCAGTATTCTTGCCTGGGAAATCCCATGGACAGAGGAACCTGGCAGGGTACAGTGCATGGGGCCACAAAGTGTCAGACAGGACTGAGCATGCATATACAAGTAAAGAAAACACCGCAAGCTTTTTTAGGTCTGTTCAGGGAGCTATGACTAACCCAGTTTTACTAGAGTGATGAGTCAATGTAAAAATAAAGTGCAACAGTAGCTGAGAGTTTACGTTCAGCTTGGGGTTAGAGGTGTGGGGTCTATACTTATTTCAATAGGTAATGGAAAGGCATTTAAGTCTTATATTCAGTTCAGTTCAGTTCAGTTGCTCAGTCGTGTCTGACTCTTTGAGACCCCATGAATCGCAGCACGCCAAGCCTCCCTGTCCAGCACCAACTAGCGGAGTTCACTCAGACTCACATCCATAGAGTCAGTGATGCCATCCAGTCATCTCATCCTCGGTCGTCCCCTTCTCCTCTTGCCCCCAATCCCTCCCAGCCTCAGAGTTTTTTCCAATGAGTCAACTCTTCACATGAGGTGGCCAAAGTATTGGAGCTTCAGCTTTAGCATCATTCCTTCCAAAGAAATCCCAGGGCTGATCTCCTTCAGAATGGACTGGTTGGATCTCCTTGCAGTCCAAGGGACTCTCAAGAGCTTCTCTAACACCACAGTTCAAAAGCATCAGTTCTACAGCACTCAGCTTTCTTCACAGTCCAACTCTCACATCCATACATGACCACAGGAAAAACCATAGCCTTGACTAGACAGACCTTTGTTGGCAAAGTAATGTCTCTGATTTTGAATATGCTATCTAGCGTGGTCACAACTTTCCTTCCAAGGAATAAGCATTTTTTTAATTTCATGGCTGCAATCACCATCTGCAGCAATTTTGGAGCCCCCAAAAATAAAGTCAGCCACTGTTTCCCCATCTATTTCCCATGAAGTGATGGGACCAGATGCCATGATCTTCGTTTTCTGAATATTGAGCTTTAAGCCAACTTTTTCAGTCTCCTGTTTCACTTTCATCAGGGTCTAGGAGAAGGCAATGGCATCCCACTCCAGCACTTTTGCCTGGAAAGTCCCATGGACGGAGGAGCCTGGTAGGCTGCAGTCCATGGGGTCGCTAAGAGTTCGGCACTACTGTGCAACTTCACTTTCACTTTTCACTTTCATGCATTGGAGAAGGAAATGGCAACCCACTCCAGTGTTCTTGCCTGGAGAATCCCAGGGACGGGGGAGCCTGTGGGCTGCCGTCTCTGGGGTCTCACAGAGTCAGACACGACTGAAGTGACTTAGCAGCAGCAGCAGCAAAGCACTTTCAAATAGGTTCAGTGGGTGGAGTTTGATAAAGAGATGATCAACAAAAGGTATGGGCTGAGGAGTGGACATCATTAAGGGATGATGGACAATTTCCTACCAGCAGCAGTGGGAAGTGTTGTCACCACCAGATCTAAAAGAGAAAGTAAAAGGAGATATTATTAGAACCTGCAGAGAGAAGTTACAATTGTAGTGTATCTCCTGAACTGAGGCAAGACCTTCTGTGGAGAACAAGCAACCTATAGCTGAGCAAGAAGAGCTGGGTGGATATGTACCCAACTTAGCTCTCTGTTTGCTCCCTTCAGTCTCCTGCTAGTGCTCCTTACTGGATAAACCCAAGGGCAAGTTAGAAGGCAAGGGAGCCCATTGGTTAGAGTCCATATAGGCCTTCCTCCCAGAGCACAGAGCAGAACAGAGAAAGGGAATGGATCTGAAAGGGAAAAAGGAAAATATAAGGCACAAGGTTTTTGAGCAAAACAGAGACATATCTCCAAGGAAAATTAATCCTACAGGTATAGAGATAATCATGATGAAGAAACTAAGGATATAATAGAGAAGACTGTAAAGGTCCTAAATAGGGCCATGGCAGTGGAACAAGAAGCAAAAACTTGCCTGTGAGATCTTGCAAGGCTATGAGTCAGCTCCTGGAGTGGTGCCAGGCATGGATCCAATGCGACTTTTGATGGCTTCTAGAGAACATGTGTGTGGCAAAACAATGAGAACCACAGCTGGGGTCCTAAAGCGCAAATGTTAATGCTGTATCCATGAGCAAATAGCTGCTAAGCAGAATTAGCTGGAAGTTAAAGGGGTCCTGGGTATACATTTTTATCTGTGGATGGCTTTCTTGAGATGCAAATTTTTGAGACCTTTTATATAAAGGTGTATAGAGAAGTGTTGGCTACAACATAAGGAAATAAAAGTTTTAAGCAAAAGCAGATGTTCTGTTATCTGAAGATTTCAAGGGCATTTTATGAAAACAGTCATGCATCTGAACAGTTGACAGCCAGCTGTATGGATGCTCACGGGTTAGAAGAGCAGACAAATTTAAATTTTAATAAATATTTATCAACAGAAAATGTGCCTGTATGAAACACAAGAGTGATAAATTGTGGGGCTTCTAACAGATTAGAATGAGGGGAAAAGAAAAATTAAAAGTTCAAAGTTTTGAATCTTGCTTCCTAGGAGAACAAGATAATTATTAGAAACATAAAAATTAAGTGCTGAATTTTAGCGTTAAATGGATGGAATTTCTAAGTGCTGCTCCCAGTAAGGGGAAGGCCAGGGGAATGCGTACTATGAGGGGTATCCTAGAGGTCACCACAGTCCAAGACAGGGTTCTACCCAAGGACACAGCAAAAAGCATAGTGAGAGGAAGAGTCCAGATGCATTTGGGGCCCCCTGGCACCCTTATGGTGGTTTAATCTCTAAGTCGTGTCCAACTCTTTGTGACCTCATGGACTGTAGCCTGCCAGGCTCCTCTGCCCATGGGATTTCCCAGGCAAGAATACTGGAGTGGGTTGCTGTTTCCTTCTCCAGGGGATCTTCCCAGGGATTGAGCCTGGGTCTCCTACATTGCAGGCAGATTCTTTACCAACTGAGCTATGAGGAAAGCCCATAGCACACTTAAACCCTTTGTGAAAAAATCTTCCTTAAAAAATAGTACTGCTGAACTGTCTCCCCCCAAAATATCATCCAAAATAACACAGGTCATAGGGGAAGACAGATGGGAAGTATGGAGCACAGAATGCAAACCAAACAAACTGCAGTCACTGTGGTTACAAAACAGACTGCAGAGTCATAATTCTTGAAAGGAAGGCTGCATAAAGTAAAAAAAAGTCATTTGGCAATAAAACAAATTAAAACCCAACCAAAGCATGGGTTAAGAAAGGCAGGAGGAAAGATGTGTCAGTGTCAACAATTGAAGCAATGTGGTATTGTGGTAGAACTAAAGGACTGATGAAGAGAAAAGATGATGCACGTGGACCAGGTAGAGGAGTATATAGGAATTAGTACATGATACAAATGTAGTTACTACTGGAGGGGGAGTAAAATTAGGAATTACTACATGATACATATGTATTTAAAGTTAAAAGAGGATAAGGACTTCCCTGGTGACACAGTGGCTTTGACTTTGCTCTCCCAACATGGGGGCCCAGGTTCAATTCCTTACCAGGAAACTAGATCCCACATGTTAGCAAATAAGCATTCACATGCTACAACAAAAGGTCCCATGTGCTGCAACCAAGACCCAATGCAGCCAAATAAATAAATATTTTTTTAATTAAAGGAGGATAAATATGTACTTTGAATTCCCAATAAATTGCTTGGGAGCAATTAACTAATATTTTGGGAACTATTAATATGATTTGATACCAGTTAGGAATGACTCCTTGTGCAAATAGAATCCCCAACTCACAGCTGCTTAAATAAGTTGGGGGTTTACATAGCTCGCCAACAAGAACTCTGGGGATAGCAGTTCAGGACTCATGACAGCTCAGTGGTGTCATTAAAGACTCTGGTTGTTTCTCTTTTCACGCCATCATCATTACTGAGCAGGCTGTGGTCTTCACGTTTGTCACCTCGGGATATAGATCCTGAACACCCCATGACCTCAGGCCTGCATTCTAGGCAGGAAGAAAGTGGAAAGGCAGGGTCAGAATGGGCACATCAGTCATATATTCACCAAACCCTAACAGTGGTGACGTCTGTAACTGGATTATTTTTATCTCTAGTTTTATTGTGTGATCTGAATTTTTCCAAAGATTGTGTATTGAAATGTGTCAGAAATAGATGAGGAACCTATTTCCATTTTACGAAAGATTAGTTAATCAAAGAAACCATAAATTTCTTTCAAAATCAGTAAGCCTAAAAAAAAAAAACAACAACAACAAACAAAATCAGTAAGCCTCCACTGCTCTGTGATTCTGAGTATCATCCTACATTTTATTTTTAGCACAGACCACTTTCTAGATTTCTTCTCATGGAAAATAAGTGTGGAAAAAACTTACTTTAATGTTCCAAACCCCTGGGAACAAAAAAATTATGGGTTGTCTTTTAAATAATACTGAATCTCTAAGAACGTTATTTAATGCATTTAGGTAAGCTGTGTATTTTCAAGCATCTAATTACAATTGCTGAGGATCATTCTCAGCATGATCTTCACAGAAAGAGAAAATGAGGGCAGGGGGATAAAGAAGAGAAAAATCAACCGACAAAGAACTTTTTAATGCTTACCACTACTTCCAGATTTTGCTTAAATATTCTGTTCTACTCTAGGATATTTTCATTTTTTTGGCCTTACAGGCTAATATAAGTTTTCAGAATTCAATACAGTTATAGAGTCCCAAAAAGGTTGCAGGATTTTGGATAAAAAGAAATGTCTGTGCTTGAGTTAGAAATAAATCTTCACTCTCCCCTAAGCTTGAAAACAGTTCTTCTGAAAAAAAATTTTTTTTAATTATCCTTATGATTATGATATATGATACACTGAAGATTTTAAAGATTTTAGCAAAGTTAGTTATTTCATAATGTGTAGACTAGACATACTAACACTGGTGGCAGAAAAGCATTTAAAATGCAAAAGAAGAAAATGATATTTAATTTGGGGTGACAGATTTTTTTTCATTCATGGTTTTCAAAGAACTCAGGAAAGCAATTTTGCACATGCCATTTTCTACACAGTTAATATACAGTCCTTTAACAACCATCCTGAACATCCTTTCAATTCCTAGGAAAGATGAAGGGAACAGGTAACTAACCAGGCTACTCTCCAGTTCCTAGTCTGCAGCTCAATGTCATTCCTTGTAAGTAGAAAGAGATTGAAAACTGCCATTTCATTTTCCCTTCATTCTTTTATCTGCCCATGTGATTGTGTCAGATACATGGAAAAGTATAATTTGCTACATCAACCAAAGCCAGTTTTGTTATCCCTCTAATAATAGTCTGAATCCTAGCCCTCTATTCAAGATGTCTGTGATTTTTAACAAAGTATTTAGCATCTTTCACCCTCAGTTTCTCACCTGTAAAATAGATGGTATTGTGAAGATTAAGAAAGATTGTATTCCATTAGTGCTCTGTGCAAAATAACCATTCAACATATTTTAGCTGCCATACATTATATACTGGACTTCCTAGGTGGCGCTAGTGGTAAAGAACACGCCTGCCAATGCAGGAGACATAAACAGATGCAGGTCCAGTCCCTGGGTAGAGAAGATTCCCTGGAGAAGGCAATGGCAACCCACTCCAGGATTCTTGCTTGGAGAATCCCATAAACAGAGGAGCCTGGCAGGCTACAGTCCATGGGGTCAGAAAGAGTCAGATACACCTGAAGTGACTTAGCACACATATTATGTACTATGTTATATACTTAAAGTTCTATTCATTTTTTCAAGACTCCTACATTCTTGCTCAGCTTTCATAATGAAATTATCAGCCCTATAAGGTAGTCTAAGCAATCTGTCCTTGCCGTAAGACAGAGGTCCCCAACCTTTTTGGCACCAGGGACCTGTTTCAGGGAAGACAGATTTTCCACGGATGTGAGGGAGCTGGTTTGGGGATGATTCTTACAAAGACTGTGCAGTCTCATCCCTCGAATGCACAGTTCACAGTAGGGTCTGAGCTCCTATGAGAACCTAATGCTGCTGCTGATCTGACAGGAGGCAGAACTCAGGCTGCAATGCGAGCAATGAGGAGCGGCTGTCAGAACAGATTAAGCTTCACTTGCTCACCACTGTTGTCTTCCTTCTGTGCGGCTTGGTTGCTAACAGGCCATGGACTGGTACCCAGTCCATGACCCGGGAGTTAGGGAGCCCTGCTATAAGACATTATATATATTATTTGATAATTAAATTATACCCTGTTTTACAAACCATTCTCTATAGTTTTTCCATGTTCTTCCAAGAGGAATCTTGCTTCTAGAGGGTCTGATGTCTTGCCCTGCTACTGCTAAGTCACTGCAGTCGTGTTCAACTCTGTGCGACCCCATAGAAGGCAGCCCACCAGGCTCCCCTATCCCTGGGATTCTCCAGGCAAGAACATGGAGTGGGTTGCCATTTCCTTCTCCAATGTATGAAAGTGAAAAGTGAAAGTGAAGTCAGTCGTGTCCGACCCTCAGCAACCGCATGGACTGCAGCCTTCCAGGCTTCTCTGTCCATGGGATTTTCCAGGCAAGAGTACTGGAGTGGGGTGCCATCGCCTTCTCCATGTTTTGCCCTAATCCTGATCAAAGTAGAATAAGTAAATGCTGCAATCCAGCAGCCCATGTGGTCTGGCATCCTTCTGGGCTCTATAGCTTGTATAAATGGATAAGCTCGATCCATCCAACTTGCTTCTTCACTAAGCAGGTTTCCTTCTGGTTTAGGCCTCAGTTTTTTTGCATGTAAACCAAGTGTCCAGATCCCAGTATCTTTACCTGAAGCCAGCCTTCCTGGTTTGCATCTCCCATGATCTCTGGCCAGTCTTGTCCATCAAAGGGGATGAAGTTATTCCTGCTTCCTAACCTCACCCCTCAGTCACAGGTACAGATTATGTCAAAAATGTACTGATCCCTTAAGATCAAAATATATATCCAGCCATGCCTATTCAAGCTTTCCTTGGTTTCTAAATTCCCTTTGTCATGTTCCATCCTCCAGATTGGGCCTCCCTTGATATAGGTGCCCTGCAATTTCATCATCACAACTTTTGAAGAGAAGTGAAAGTTGCTCAGTTGTGTCCGACTTTTTGGACCTCAGAGACTTAAGTACTAGCTATTTAACTTGCCCACGTGCACACACGAGACTAAGCCTCCAGTCTAACAAAAGACTGTGACCAAAAGAATTGAGATTATACAGATCTTTAAGGAGAAGTAACATAGTTTATACTTTATCATAATGAGAGGCCTTTGAGGGTTTTGGAAAAGGAAGTAATGTGATAACATTTGCCTTTTAGGAAGATCTCTCTGAGTGCAGTGTGAAGACATCTGGATAATATCTCTTTATTATAAACATCAAACCAGTTATTAAAGGAAGGAAAAACTTTAAGAGCAGGAAGGCCCAAAGAGACTAAAAAAGAAAGATCTGCCTTGAAAAGCAATGTGCAGGTGAAGAGAAGTAGAAGAAGTGGAAGGAAGTTATAGAGGTAGAATCAACAGAATTTGATGATTATTTTGAATATGTTGTGGAATAAGAAAAATGAAAAAAGTTAAATAAGTTGCTTAAGGGCAAATATCACATGTGTGTTTCTTGCCTCATCAACTTGTTTTGTTTTGTTTTGTTTTGTTTGATGGCAGGAACTATTCCAAATATTTTAATGCACATTTTGATGTCCAATATATGTTCAATTAATCAATAAATCTGCCACATTATCTGTCACAAGACTTGTCTACAAGGAATTCTCATCAAAATCTAGACTCTAAGTTGTGATTTTAGTCTTTTTTCCCAAGCCTGCATATAAAGAAACATTGACAAAAATTGAAACAGATGCCTGGAAACTAGGCTACCAATTCACTCATAGTTTGAAAGATAAGATGCTAACTTGATCCTTTCCTATGTTATCAATAATCATTAGAGTTCATTTGGATAGGTATTAGTTAAAGCTTACCTAATTTAAACCAAATTTAAATTATATAATTTAAGACATCACAGTTCTCAAACTGTTGTGGGGATCCAAATCTCTTGGAAGGTTTTTTTGTTTTTTTGTTTTGTTTTGTTTTGTTTTTAGTATGATTGAAAGACTCAGCCAACTTCCCTGGTAGTCTGGTGATAAAGAATCTGCCTTGTAATGCATGGGACATGATCCCTGATGGGGCAACTGAGATTCCACATACCTTGGAGCAACTACTTAGTCCACTGCTCCAGAGCCCACATGCTGGAAGCCCATGCTCCTCAACTAGAGAGTCCGTGCTCTGCACAGAAAGATCCCAGATGCTGCAACTAAGACCCACTGCAACCAAATAAATAAATAAATTTTTAAAAGAGAAATATGATTGATTTTTAAAAAAATGATTGCTAGGCTCAGAGTTTTTGATTCAGTTAGTTAGAATGGAATCCAAAAAAAAATCAAAATCACTTTGAGAAACACTGCAGTAAACCAATGCTTCCAAGTGTTTATTATAAAAATCACCTACAGTACTTACTAACAATAAAAATTTCCAAGCCCTCTCTAATCACCTCCAATTCAGACAGTTCAGGAAAGGTGAGCAGGGATCTATATTTTTTTAAAGTGCTTCATGTGATTCTTATGGTCAGTCAAATTGAGGAAGTGCTTCCTGAGAGCATCCTATGACATAGGTACTATTATTATTATTCGTTTGTTTATGGAGGGAAAAATAGGATTAGCAAAATTTAAATGAATGGCAAAGCTCTTAAGCATTCTTCCACAAGACTTAAACCACCATTTATGAGCCTCTTGGTGAAAGTGGAGAGTGAAAAAGTTGGCTTAAAGCTCAAAATTCAGAAAATGAAGATCATGGCATCTGGTCCCATCACTTCATGGCAAATAGATGGGGAAACAGTGGAAACAGTGTCAGACTTTATTTTGGGGGGCTCCAAAATCACTGCAGATGGTGACTGCAGCCATGAAATTAAAAGATGCTTACTCCTTGGAAGGAAAGTTATGACTAACCTAGATAGCATAGTGAAAAGCAGAGATATTACTTTGCCAACAAAGATCCGTCTAGTCAAGGCTATGGTTTTTCCAGTAGTCATGTATGGATGTGAGAGTTGGACTGTAAAGAAGGCTGAGCACTGAAGAATTGATGCTTTTGAACTGTGGTGTTGGAGAAGACTCTTGAGAGTCCCTTGGACTGCAAGGAGATCCAACCAGTCCATTCTGAAGGAGATCAGCCCTGGGATTTCTTTGGAAACTCCAGTACTTTGGCCACCTCATGCAAAGAGTTGACTCACTGGAAAAGACTCTGATGCTGGGAGGGATTGGGGGCAGGAGGAGAAGGGGACGACTGAGGATGAGATGGCTGGATGGCATCACGGACTCAATGGATGTGAGTCTGAGTGAACTCTGGGAGTTGGTGATGGACAGGGAGGTCTGGCATGTTGCGATTCATGGGGTCGCAAAGAGTCAGACACAACTGAGTGACTGAACTGAACTGATGCTGAAATATAAAATGTTCTTATACAAAGGTACTGTGAGCATCTTGGTGACAGGGACTTTAATCATATTTATCTAGTATTGCTGAAACCTGACAGGAAGATCACAGAATGGATGGTTAGAACCAAACCCTGTAAAATAATTCTATGCCTAATAAAATGTAAAAAGTAAAGTAGCTAAAAACAAACAGACAAAATATCAGTCCAATGAAATGAAGGAAGACAGAATCAAATGACCATGCAAATAAATTGACTAGAGGGACAGAGAAAGACAAATATCATGATATCACTTACATGGGGAATCTAAAATATGATACAAATGAACTTATTTACAAAACAGAAACAGACTCACAGATACAGAAAACAAACTTATGGTTACCAAAGAGGGAAAACCATAGAAGAAGGATAAATTAAGAGTTTAGGATTAGCAGATACAAACTATATAAAATAGATAAAGTCCTACTGTATAGCACAAGGAACTATATTCAATATCCTGTAATGAACCATAATGAAAAATAATATATACCTACTGTACACTAGAAATATATATGTGTGTATATATATATATATACTGTACTTAGAAGAAATGGAGTAGCCATCATAGTCAACAAGAGAGTCTGAAATGCAGTACTTGGACGCAATCTCAAAAATTACAGAATGATCTCTGCTCGTTTCCAAGGCAAACCATTCACCATCATGGTAATCTAAGTCTATGCTCCGACCAGGAATGCTGAAGAAGCAGAAGTTGAATGGTTCTATGAAAACCTATAAGACTTTCTAGAACTAACACCCAAAAGAGACGTGCTTTCATCATAGGGGACTGGAATGCAAAAGTAGGAAGTCAAGAAACACCTGGAGTAACAGGCACCTGATGGGTAGAGCTGACTCATTGGAAAAGACCCTGATGCTGGGAGGGATTGAGGGCAGGAGGAGAAGGGGACGACAGAGGATGAGATGGCTGGATGGCATCACCAACTCGATGGACACAAGTTTGGGTAAACTCCAGGAGTTGGTGGTGGACAGGGAGACTTGGCATGCTGTGTCATGGGGTTGCAAAGAGTCAGACACGACTGAGTGATTGAACTGAACTGAACAGGCAGATTTGGCCTTGGAGTACAGAATGAAGCAAGCAAAGGCTAATAGAGTTTTGCCAAGAGAATGCACTGGTCATAGCAAACACCTTCTTCCAACACCACATGAGAAGAGTCTACAAATGGACATCACCAGATAGTCAACACCAAAATCAGACTGATTATATTATTTGCAGCCAAAGATGGAGAAGCTCTATACAGTCAGCAAAAAAAAAAAAAAAAGACCCAGAGCTGGCTGTGGCTCAGATCATAAACTCTATATTGCCAAATTCTGACTTAAATTGAAGATAGTAGGGGAAATGACTAGACCATTCAGGTATGACCTAAATCAAATGCCTAATGATTTTACAGTGGAAGTGAGAAATAGATTTAAGGGACTAAATCTGATAGACTGCCTGATGAATGACAGACAGAAGTTCATGACCTTGTACAGGAAACAAGGAGCAAGACCATCTCTAAGAAAAAGAAATGCAAAAAAGCAAAATGGTTGTCTGAGGAAGCCTTACAAATAGCTGTGAAAAGAAGAGAAGCAAAAACCAAAGGAGAAAAGGAAAGATATACACATTTGAATGCAGAGTTCCAAAGAATAGCAAGGAGAGATAAGAAAGCCTTCCTCAGTGATCAGTGCAGAGAAATAGAGGGAAAAATAGAATGAGAAAGGCTAAAGATCTCTTCAAGAAAATTGAAGGAATATTTCACGCAAAGATGGGCAAAATAAAGGACAGAAATGGTATGGACCTAGGAGAAGCAGAATATATTAAGAAGAGGTGGCAAGAATATACAGAAGAACTGTACAAAAAAGATCTTCACAACCTAAATAATTACGATGGTGTGATCGAGCCAGACATTCTGGAATGTGAAATCAAGTGGGCCTTCAGTTCAGTTCAGTCGCTCAGTCATGTCTGACTGACTCTTTGTGACCCCATGAATCGCAGCACGCCAGGCCTCCCTGTCCATCACCAACTCCGGGAGTTACGAAAACTCATGTCCATCGAGTCGGTGACGCCATCCAGCCATCTCATCATCTGTCATCCACTTCTCCTCTTGCCCCCAATCCCTCCCAGCATCAGAGTATTTTCCAGTGAGTCAACTTTTCACATGAGTTAGCCAAAGTATAAGAGTTTCAGCTTTAGCATCATTCCTTCCAAAGAACACCAAGGACTGATCTCCTTTAGAATGGACTGGCTGGATCTCCTTAGTAGTACAATGCTTTCTAAGGCCCACTTGACTTCACATTCCAGGATGTCTGGCTCTAGGTGAGTTATTAGGGAGCATTACTATGAACAAAGCTAGTGGTGGTGATGGAATTCCAGATGAGCTATTTCGAATCCTAAAAGATGATGTTGTGAAAGTGCTCCACTCAATATGCCAGCAAATTTGGAAAACTCAGCAGTGGCCACAGGACTGGAAAAGGTCAGTTTTCATTCCAATCCCAAAGAAGGCAATGCCAAAGAATGGTCCAGCTATCACACAATTACACTCATCTCACACGCTAGCAAAGTAATGCTCAAAATTCTCCAAGCCAGGCTTCAGCAATACGTGAACCGTGAACTTCCAGATGTTCAAGCTGGATTTAGAAAAGGCAGAGGAACCAGAGATCAAATTGCCAACCTCTGCTGGATCATGGAAAAAGCAAGAGAGTTCCAGAAAAACATCTATTTCTGCTTTATTGACTATGCCAAAGCCTTTGACTGTGTGGATCACAATAAACTGTGGAAAATTCTTCAAGAGATGGGAATAACAGACCTCCTGACCTGCCTCCTGAGAAATCTGTATTCAGGCCAAGGAGCAACAGTTAGAACTGCACAGGGAACAACAGACCGGTTCCAAATGGAGAAAGGAGTACATCAAGGCTACATATTGTCACCCTGCTTATTTAACTTATATGCAGGATACGTCATGAGAAACACTGTGCTGGATGAAGCACAAGCTGGAATCAAGATTGCTGGGAGAAATATCAATAACCTCAGATATGCAGATGATACCACCCTTATGGAGAAAGTGAAGAGGAACTAAAGAGCCTCTTGATGAAAGTGAAAGAAGAGAGTGAAAAAGTTGGCTTAAAACTCAGCATTTAGAAAACTAAGATCATGGTATCTGGTCCCATCACTCCATTGGAAATAGATGGAGAAACAGTGGAAACAGTGGCAGACTTTATTTTGGGGGGCTCCAAAATCACTGCAGATGGTGACTGAAGCCATGAAATTAAAAGACTCTTACTCCTTGGAAGGAAAGTTATGACCAACCTAGACAGCATATTTAAAACCAGAGACATTACTTTGCCAACAAAGATCCGTCTAGTCTAAGCAATAGTTTTTCCAGTAGTCATGAATGGATGTGAGAGTTGGACTATAAACAAAGCTGAGCGCCGAAGAATTGATGCTTTTGAACTGCGGTGTTGGAGAAGACTCTTGAGAGTCCCTTGGACTGCAAAGAGATCCAACCAGTGCATACTAAAGGAAATCAGTACTGAATATTCATTGTAAAGACTGATGTTGAAGCTGAAACTCCAATACTTTGGCCACCTCATGTGAAGGACTGACTCATCTGAAAAGACCCTGATGCTGGGAAAGATTAAAGGTGGGAGGAAAAGTGGATGACAGAGGATGAGATGGTTAGATTGCATCACCGACTCAATGGACATGAGTGTGAGTAAACTCTGGGAGTTGGTGATGGATAGGGAGGCTAGACTGAGACACTGAACTGATCTGAACTGTACACTAGAAACTAACACAGTGTAAATTAACTATACCTCAATATTAGAAGTTGAAAAAAATAAAATAAATGAATTGACCAGAAGATTAAATCAAATTTCTCAACCCTATAACACTTGGTGGCAGAAACAATAATAATAGATATTGACTTTGATGCTAGAAACATGTGTTATTACGTATTCTATGGACTTCCCTGGGGCTAGTGGTAAAAACCTGCCTGCCAATGCAGGAAACATAAGACATGTGGGTTCAATCCCTGGGTCCGGAAGATCCCCTGCAGGAGGGAATGGCAACCCATGCCAGGTTCTTGCCTGGAGAATCCCATGGACTGAGGAGTCTGGCAAGCTACAGTCCATAGTGTTGCAAAGATTTGAACAAGACTGAAGCAACTTAACACACACACACACGTTTTGTATAACTGGTCTGATTTTCTTAATATAAATTTATTTATTTTAATTGGAGGCTAATTACTTTACAATATTGTATTCGTTTTGCCATACATCAAGATGAATCCACCACAGGTATACACGTGTTCCGCATTCTGAACCCCCTGGTCTTTTATAATAAAAATTATTATCCCAATGTTAAAAGCTTAAAAGTACCTTATAAATTGTTTTATTTGATTATTCCATGATTTTCAGAAAATGAAATATTAATAACAGTATTTGCAGCAATATACACATGCAAAGTGTCCTTTAAAGTGTTTTCTCTGGGAAGTTCCCTGGCAGTCGTGTAGTTAAGACTCTACACTTCCAAAGCAGGGGGTATAGATTTGACTCCTGGTTGAAAAATTAAGATTCCACATGCCACACCATGCAGCCAAAAAAATTTTTTTAAATCATTTTCTTTGAAATGTTCCACAATTACATTGAATGATTTTTTAAATATATGATATTTACAATTATTTGGTTGTAAACATATGTAAACAATAATGGCTAACATTTACAAGTGCTCTGCATCTTTTAACACATTTGATCCTCACAACAAAATTTTGAGGTAGATACTATTATTTTCAGGCTTCCCAGCTGGCAATAGTGGTAAAGAACCTGCCTGCCAATGCAGGAGAGATAAGAGATGTGAGTTTTACCTGTGAGTTGGGAAGATCTCCTGAAAGAGGAAATGGCAACCCATTCCAGTATTCTTGCCCAGAAAATCCCATGGATAGAGGAACCTGGAGGGCTATAGTCCATGGGGTCACAAAGAGTCAGAAACGACCGAGTGCAACAACACAACCACCACCACTACTTTCATCATTTACAGATAAGGAATTTAGGCCCAGAGTTTGCTTAGCCAGCAGGCCAAGAAGCCAGGCAATAAATCCCTGTGCTTAACTACACTGTTAGGTCATCTCCTGTATTTTGAATGAAAAAGAGACATCCTCATTTCACTTGCTTATTTGAATGACCGAATTAGATTCTAGTTGGAATTGTGACAATAAGGAATAAATAATAATTTGAAGAATGATCTTCCAAAGGACAAGGTGCTTAGTTAGGGCCATGCCTCAACAGACAAAGAAGGAAAAGGATGTCATTGCACTTTTAGGGAAGAGAACAATGGCTGCCCATCACTTTTCAAAAGGCAGTTCTACAGGAGCAAACGACTTCTGCCAAACCACTTTGAAAATTGTCTTAATACGAAGCTTACTGCACCTTGAAGACCTACTCCAAGGATAACATTACAGGCAGCTTGATGGATTCTAGTTTATGGTGTTCAGTCCCACATTCACCCTTTGGGTTACAAAATTGCAATTTCAGCCGACATCACTGCCTCTCAGAATTGGAGTGAAAATTGAAATGATTGAGATGAATCTGAGAAACAAATCTCCAAACCCATTTGCTTCTCTTGCCAGTGGAAGCAGACCTTCCTCCCATCTCCCCTCTCCTGCCTGAAGATCTTAAAATGACCCACTTAGAGGATACCAGTTCTCAGTTTCTGATTTCCTGACTGAAAAAGCAGAATATAGGTAGAGTAACGCTTTAATAATAATAACAGTAATAATAATAAATTTTGTTAGTTTTATGATTCTAGATACACAACACATTTATAATCAATATTTGTTAGATGAGGTGTTTAAAAAGCCTTAAGGATTTACCTCGTGGTCCAGTGGTTAAGAATCCACCTTGAAATGCTGGAGGACGCAGGGTTGATCCCTGACCAGGGAACTAAGATCCATATTCCAAGGGGCAACTAAACCCACATGCCACAGAGAAGACCCAATGCAGTCAAAGAAATTTTTTTAACTTCTAAAAGAGCTTTAAAAAGGCTTAGATGAGCCCACAGTATCAAACTCCAGATTCCACTGATGTATATCATAGCAAGAATCTATTAGGCCCCAGTGTTATCTTCCAATCTTGTTTTTCTAAGTCAAATCTGGTTAAAGAGAAGATAATTAAACTAAATTTATAAATATTGAATGTCCTTCTTTCTGAGCAAAAAAACTCTCCCCTTCCTATTAATAAAAATAAGAATGAAGGACAGGTGTTTATAACACAGAAAAGCTCTTTAGTAAAATTTATTAATTCTTCCCCCAAAAGCTTTTTATTTTTTCAAATTTTAAATTTTTGTCTAAGCAATACTTACATATAACTCAAAAATAAAAATGGGATAAAAAGACCCATAAAGAAAAGCAATTATCTCTGCCTTGCCTCTTCCCCCTTATCTATCTTACTCTAAGAGGAAACACTTCTTAAGTTCGTGCCTATTTATTTTGGCAGTTCAAATCAAATCTCAAAATATTATCTGCAGACTGCCATTTCTTAATTAACTATTTTCAATTTACTTACGTACAACTATAATGTACAAGTATTCAGTTCTCTTCTCCCACCCTCCATCTATTCTCCATCTTTTTCTCCCAACACAGTTATATAAAGTTTCACTAAAATCATTAACATGTTTACGCTTTTAGGAAATTTTGAAGCCAAGAACTTTACAGTGATTACATTTCCTTTCCTGTACTGATTTCCTGAGTCTCTCACTGTTTTTCTTTCCTTCATAAAATTTACTTTTAATAATAATTCTCCTGCCATAAAATTCAATAGAGCAGATCCTCTATGAAACCTCTATTTTTCCAAAGACCTTGCTCTCAGAATCTTCTATCTTCCTGCTGTAAGCCAGGCTGTTTCTCAGACTTATTTCATGATTATCATCCTAAGGATTGTCTCAGACTGCACTTACTGCATCCCAACCTTCCTCCCATTAGTTTATTTCTTCATTTTATTGGCGTATATTGAATCACAAGCTGGAATCAAGTTTTCTGCAAGAGATATCAGTAACCTCAGATAAGCAGATGATACCACCCTAATGGCAGAAAGTGAAGAAGAACTAAAGAGCCTCTTGATGAAGGTGAAAGAGGAGAGTGAAAAATCTGGCTAAAACTCGACATTCAAAAAACTAAGATCATGGCATCCGGTCCCATCACTTCATGGCAAACAGATGGGGAAACAGTGACAGACTTTATTTTCTTGGGCTCCAAAATCACTGCAGATGGTGACTACAGCCATGAAAATAAAAGATGATTGCTCCTTGAAAGATAAGCTATGACAAACCTAGACAGAGTATTAAAAAGCAGAGACATCACTTTGCCGACAAAGGTCCATATAGTCAAAACTGTGTTTTTTCAGTAGTCATGTAAGGATGTGAGTTGGGCCATAAAGAAGGCTGAATGCTAAAGAATTGATGCTTTCAAATTGTGGCGCTAGAGAAGACTCTTAAAAGTCCCTTGGTCTGCAAGGAGATCAAACTAGTCAATCTTAAAGGAAATCAACTCTGAATATTCATTGGAAGGATCAATATTGAAGCTGAAACTCTAATACTTTGGCCACCTGATGCAAAGAGCCAACTCATTGGGAAAGACCCTAATCTGGGAAAGATTGAGGGCAAGAGGAGAAGGGGGCGACAGAGGATGAGATGGTTGGATGGCATCACTGACTCAATGGACATGAGTTTGAGCAAACTCCAGGAGATAGTGAGGGACAGGGAAGCTTGGTGTGCTGCAGTCCATGGGGTTACAGAGAGTTGGACATGACCAAGTGACTGAACAAGAATAATTTTCATCAAATTTCATAAAGAAATAAATCTTACAGGGAAGATACATTTTTGCATACCTAAAAACACGTTTGAACCATTCCTCTGCTTGAATTACAGGATTACTAAGCATAGACACTTAGTTGAAAATCATATTTTTTTCAAATCTCTGAAGATGATATCACTGCTATGTCCCTAGCCCCTCTTAGAATGATTTCTGGCACCTGTTTGGCTTCAGTAGAGCTTTGTTGAATGCACGAATGGATGAATGCAATACTTTTTCAAAACTGTTTAAATTGCCTTCTGTTTCCTGCCATGTCTCTGTCTTTACTTTTCTTTTTCATTGCTGAAGTCCCCCACACGCCCAAAGTACAGCAATCCTCTTTTACATATTCACATGTAAGGAAAAGGCTCTAAAAAGCTGAGTAAGAGTTCATGTTGCTGTTGTTGTTTTTTAGTCTCTCAGTCATGTCCAACTCTTTTGTGACTCCATCGATTGTAGCCTGCCAGGGTCCTCTGTCCATGGGATTTCTCAGGCAAGAATACTGGAATGGATAGTCATTTGCTTCTGCAGGGGATCTTCCTGACCCAAGGATCAAATCCACACGCCCTGCTTTGCAGGCAGGATCTTTACCACTGAACCACCTGGGAAGCCCACTATCCACATGAATGGTTCTCAAAATATGGTTCTAGGCATTATCTGGGAACATTTTAAAAAGCAAGTTCTCTGGCTTCAACTCATACCTAGTGAAACAGAAATTCAAAAGATGAGATGAAGAAACTGTGTTTTAATAAACCCTCCAAGTGATCCTAAAACGTTAAGAATCACATAGATAGGGCCAAGGCTGGCAAGCCACTGCTTTGGGGCTACCTGGCAGGGATTCCCTGGAGGCTCAGACGGTAAAGCGTTTTGCTTACAATGCGGGAGACCTGGGTTCGATCCCTGGGTTGGGAAGATCCTCTGGAGAAGGAAATGGCAACCCACTCCAGTACGCCTGCCTGGAAAATCCCATGGACAGAGAAGCGTGGTGGGCTACAGTCCATGGGGTCACAAAGAGTCGGACACAACTGAGCAACTTCACTTCACTTCGGAAGAGAGTGAGCATTTACACAGGGAGATCATTTCAATGCTGTTTAATTTCTTCAGGGAATAAATTTTAGGTCCCCTACACATAGGATAGATACCTAACGGTGTACTCCTGTATGGTTGAGAGTGGGACACAATGACCCAAGCATCTCATATGATAAGATGAACAAAGTGATTTTTAGATCAGTAGAACTGCTATAACTTCTGAACAGGAATCCCTGGTTCCAGCTCCCGAAGAGATCTGGCTGTTTGGACTACTAATTAAGTTTTGTGTATCTCCTTTCTTAGACATGTATCCTTTTCAAAACTCATCTCCTGAGGCTGCCTGAGTGTGTCTCTGCCCTTACTAGCTACAAGAATCTGACAAATGCAGTTTGAAATTACCAGTACTTTGTCATGATATGCACTATTTGAGTTACTTGCAACTGAAAAAATCAAGCAAGTTTATCACAAAAGCTTGGGGAAAAAAAAATAATAATGTCCGCTCTTCACTGTAGAAAGTACATTTCCTGTATTTTCCTCAAAGACCACTAGGTGGCACTTTCAGCTCTATTTATATCATTATTGACTCCTTTCCTTTGGGACAAACCTTTAATGGAGTTCGTTTTGGCATCTCCTCAAGATTTAGCCAGGCTTCCCAGCTGGCTCAGTGGTAAAGAGTCTGCCTACCACTGCAGGAGACTGGGAAGCCCTAGGAAGCCCTCTATAGTGCACAATGGGGTTCTGGTTAGATTCATTTGGAAAGCAATACAGTTTCTTAATTATTTAATCAGAATCCTTTAATGTTCATTTTTTTCCTTAAGAAGTCAGCAATCCAACTAATTTATGAAGTGTATTACAAAGTAACACTGGTGCTGCTGCTGCTAAGTCGCTTCCGTCGTGTCTGACTCTGTGTGACCCCCTAGACGGAAGTCCACCAGGCTCCCCTGTCCCTGGTATTCTCTAGGCAAGAACGGTTAAAGCGTCTGCCTCCAATGCAGGAGACCTGGGTTCGATCCCTGGGTTGGGAAGATCCCCTGGAGAAGGAAATGGCAATCCACTCCAGTATTCTTGCCTAGAGAATCCCATGGACGGAGAAGCCTAGTAGGTTGCAGTCCACGGGGTCGCAAAGAGTCGGACACGACTGAGCGACTTCACCTTCACCTCAAGAACACTGGAGTGGGTTGCCATTTCCTTCTCCAATGCATGAAAGTGAAAAGTGAAAGGGAAGTGGCTTAGTCGTTTCCAACTCTTAGCGACCCCATGGATTGCAGCCTACCAGGCTCCTCCGTCCATGGGATTTTCCGCAAGAGTACTGGAGTGGGGTGCCATACTAGTTAAGGGATTCCCTGCTGGTCCAGTGGCTAAGACTCTGAGTCCCCAGTTCAGGGGCCCAAGTTCAATCCCTGGTCAGGGAACTAGATCCCACGTGCAACATCTAAGATCTGGTGCAGCCAAATAAATAAATAAATATTAAAAAGAGGGGAAAAAATGCAACACTGGTTAATGTAGGGTGGGACTGGACAAGAAAAGACAAGTTTCTTGGAATGGTGGAAATGGCCAGAAACAGACTTGGATTTGCCTAAGTGACAGGTTATTTGGGTGTTTCTTGTCCTCTAAAATATCATAGGGTCTCTTAAAATATACAAGCTTGGTCACTTGGGGTTTTTCCTTAAAACCCTCACCTTATGTCACTCATTCATATTTTACTCGAATGACATATATTTTCATGATGAAGCAGGGCAAAACACTCATACAGTTGCTACAATTTTCCAAAAATTCAACAATATTGAAATCAGGCATACAAAGATCACACAGTGGCAGCTTCGCAAGGTAAATATCACTGTGCTCCCTTTGAATTGCAGCAGATTATCTATAATTGGATTTGGGAATTTTAGCTATTTTTATGGAAATGTATAGAGACATTCCAAACAGAGATCTCAATAGAAAAAAGGAATTTTACAATGAATTTTTAAAAAACATCTCAGAGAATGAACTGTGAGCAAAACTGACCTAAAGATAAAATATTATTAATAACCCCATCTATGTCTTGTCAGATGAAAGATGCTGAGCCTGTCTGAAGAGATACTAAAGGAAGATGAGACAGTAACCAGTCTTCTTGCTCAGCCAGAAACACCCTGCTCTCTGTGTTTAAAAATGTGTGAAAGTGACCCAGAAGAGATTCTCTCACTGGAACAAAGCCCAGTTTTCTGCCTCACTTGCGCCAGCTTCCAGGCGGCCTGACTGCAAGACTAGACAAGAGCCAGAACTGAATTGGGAAGAAAAGAGAATGAAGAATGTGAGTGATCAGGACTTGACTTCTGTTTCTATGAAGCTTCCCTTCATCAAGTTCTTCTCACCAGTTTGTCAGTATGAACCTAAAAAAAGCAGAACTGTATAAGACAAACTCCTTATATGGTTCCAACTGCACCTTCACTGAGACGCGTAGCAGGCAGATTCCCATGGCATTTTGTTCATTTCCCTGCCTGGCGTTGTTTGGAAGGGATGCGTGGACTGCATGACCCCGTTCTGGGGTGGATCTTGGTCTCCCGAATGACAGCGGAACTGGGGTCTCTTAGTTGTAAAAAGTCAGAAAGCTCATAAGCCATGGGTTCAGGTTCTGGGGCTGACTTCACCCTGTGTGTTCGTGTTTAGTCCTGTCCAGCTCTGCGACCCCGTGGACTGTAGCCACCAGGCTCCTCTGTCCATGGGATTCTCCGGGCAAGACCGCAGGAGTGGGTGGCCATTCCCTTCTCCAGGGGATCTTCCCGACCCAGGGATCCAACCCGAGTCTCCTGCATCTCCTGCTTCGGCAGGCGGATTCTTTACCACTGAGCCATGACATTGGCATGAGTTTGAGCCTTGGGCAAGTCATTCTATGAGTTTTGATCTCTCCTAAAATAGTAATAATGGGGCAAAGTAGTCCACAGAACTACTGAGTGAGTTAGGAAAGGTAATAATAACAACAGCCAAACTTTGTGGTCTTGGAATAAATATCCAAAGAGCAATTTTTCATGGAGAGTTAGAATTACAGGCTGCACCAACTGCTTTAGTCAAAAAGACTCTGACAACACCTTTTTTCAGAGAATAGGAAAAACAAGAGGAGAAAAGGAAAACACTTAACTGGATTCAATTGTAAGTCTGTGCCCAAGAAAAAGTAGACATATTCTGACAACAAAGGTCATAAAGATCCAGTGTGTTGTTAGGGAGAAATAAGATAAACTGAAGATCTGGGCTTTCTATTCAAATTGTATGTCATCAGGTATGCATTCCTGAAACCAGGCATGTGAACTTTCTTCAAAACACCTAAGTCTCACCCTCTAGTCACATTCATCACTCAGAGTGGGAAAAAAATTAATCTTTTGCTTTGGATACTGTGTCAAAAATAGAAATCTATATTCCTTCAAACTGCAGTAATAATGTTGAGAGGCCTTTAAAATGTTTTGTTATTTCATAACATTTTATTTGGTAATCATAATTATATTTTCTTTTGGAAACGTATGTATGCAGATTTTCTCAAGTATACCCATTTTGACAATGACAGGAAACATTCCTGCAAGTTTCTCTGCTTTGGAACTAAGCCAATTAAGCAGACAGGAGTAAATTTATTTTCTCCCTCAATACCATCTCACATTCTAATGTAAATAATTAAGTCTGACACTTCAACAGCCAGTACAATCAATTCAGACAATGTGTATTATTGGTGTGAAAATTCAAGAACGGAAAGGTTAAGCTCTGAAAACTCAGTTTACTTAACCTCTTGCAATGAGCAGAAATAATTGTTATTCCCAGTGTCATCTGTCTAAGGATTCGTTCAGAGTAGAGCTAAGGACCTCTGGGGCTTGAGTCATTTCTCTTCTCAGTATGACCTGAGGATATCTCTTTTCCACCATAAGAAATTGCAGTGCTGGCCACATGATATATACTAACAATAACTCCCCTCATTTTCAGATGTCCCAAATCTGTACCTGCGTTCAAAGAGCAATTTTAAAATAATAATTATCCCTTTGTAGAAGGCTGTCCTCAAGCACTAGTTCATTTTACTTTTGACGGACTTTTAGGAAAATTGAAATGTCACACGAAACCTCTTTTTTAACATTAATTTTCATTATTGATGAAAAGTGAGGCATAAAGTGTTCAATGTTCATTTAAAAACAGCTTGAGTCACATAGAACAGTGCATCACATATTCAGTAAAAATATATTCTTTAATAGACTATATTAGATGCAATGGTCCCAGTTACTTGCTACAGTTCTGTTATTTGACATTTCAGTGTATAGAATCTCTATAGTGATATAGCATTATAGAGTTCTTGGCACGCAGCCCTAAAACCTTTGGAACATTCTGATGAGAGTAATAGGTGTGGCTCTCGTTCTAATGAAGTAACTCTGGTCCCCTAAATAGCTTCAGAAGAAGGCTCGTGGCCAAGAAGATGAAGCTTTGATTAGAAGTTGAGAACTTCTAGCTGTATCTCCCAACTTTCTGGAAAAGGGGAAGGGCTAAAAATTGAGTTAATTATCAATCATCAATGTAATGAAATCTTCATTAAAAACCCATGAACAACAGGGTTCAGAGAGCATCCAGGTTGGTGAACATACAGAGGTGCTGAGAGACCTCTTCAGAGGTGGCAGCCATTCACCCTCTGTACCTTGCCCTGTGCACCTCTTCTATTGACTATTCTTTGTTGCCTCATTTTATAATAAACTCATGATAGTAAGTGCCTTCCTGAGTTCTATGAGAAGTTCTTGAAAATTATCCACTCTGAGGAGAAGGCCTTGGGAATACTACTCAACAATGAAAAAAAAAAAGAATGAGCTACATATAGATAGATACACATGACTATCTAGAAAGTCCTCAAGGCCATTGTGCTGTAAAAAACAGTGGATTTCAGAAGGTTGTATTCTGTATAATAGCATTTGTATACATTCTAGAAATGACAAAACTACACCAATGGAGAACAGATGAGCAGTTTCTCAGGGGCAGGCCAATCCAAAGAAGTAGCATGATTGAGTTCTTCTGCAGTGATGGAACTGTATATCTTAACTGTGGCTCCATGAATCTATACATAGGATTAAACTGCATACTTCCCTGGTGGCTCAGATGGTAAAGCATCTGCCTACAATGTGGGAGACCCGGGTTCGATCCCTGGGTTGGGAAGATCCCCTGGAGAAGGAAATGGAAACCCACTCCAGTACTCTTGCCTGGAAAATCCCATGGATGGAGGAGCCTGGTACACTTTATGGGATCACAAAGAGTCAGCCACGACTGAGCAACTTTACTTTCACTTTCGTATCCACATGGGATTCCCTAATAGCTCAGTTGGTAAAGAATCCACCTGCAATCCAAGGGACCCTGGTTCAATTCCTGGGTCAGGAAGATCCGCTGAAGAAGGCATAGGCTACCTACTCCAGTATTCTTGGGCTTCTCTTGTGGCTAGCTGCTAAAGAATCTGCCTGCAATACGGGAGACCTGGGTTCCATCCCTGGGTTAGGAAAATCCCCTGGAGAAGGGAAAGACTTCTGGCCTGGAGAAGTCCACGGACTGTAAAGTCCATGGGGTTGCAAAGAGTTGGACATGACTGAGCGACTTGGACTTTCAAGTTCACTTCATACGCACATAGGACTTCCCCGGTAGCCGAGGAAGAATCGCTTTGTTGCGGGGGTAAAGAATCTGCCTTGCAACACAGGAGTCTCAGGAGAAGCAGTTTTGATACCCGGGTTGGGAAGATCCCCTGGAGGAGAGCATGGCAACCCACTTCAGTATTCTTGCCTGGAGAACATGGAGAGAGGAGTCTGTCGGGCTACCGTCCATAGGCTTGCAAAGAGTCAGACATGACTGAAGCGACTTAGCATGAGTGCATATATTCACACATGTCCACAAAGGAATGCAGGTTGAAAATTGGGGATAGCCTAATAAAGTCTGTACTCTGGTAACTGTAATGTGCCAGTGTCTTGGCTTTGCTATTATACCATAGAAATATAAAGTGATGTCACTGGGTGAAACTAAGGAGAGGGTACATGAGACTCTACCATTTTGTACCTTGTGTGTGCTTGGTCGCTCAATTGTGTCGACTGTTTGTATGAATCTACAAATTATGTCAAAATACAAAGTCCAAAAATGTTTTTAAAATAGTTAAAATAACATTCATATGAACAGGGATTTAAATTTTTATCTTTAGTTTCTTTTCAACATTCTCTTTCAATTTTATTAATTTTTAAGAAAACAGAGTATTTTCCCCATGTTACCCCAAGAAAACATGCTGTTATCTTTCCACGAACTATCTCTGATTTCACTTCATTCTGACATGAAAGTAGGAGTCAGCATTTCATTGACTCCTCCATTAAAAAGAAAAAATACTCCATTTCACAAGGCATTGGTGAACAATACAAAATTACTAAAATCTTTGTATGTGAAACATTGCATAACACACCCACATACATATGTTCATATGTCGTCTAATCAGTGTTCTCTGCTGTTTTTACCTGTTCACAACCTCTTTTTTTTAATTACATTTTTAAAATATAAATTTATTTATTTTAATTGGAGGTTAATTACTTTACAATGTTCTATTGGTTTTGCCATACATCAACATGAATCCACTACAGGTATACATGTGTTCCCCATCCTGAACCCCCCTCCCTCCTCCCTCCCTATACCATCCCTCTGGGTCATCCCAGTGCACCAGCCCCAAGCATCCTGCTTCCTGCATCGAACCTGGACTGGTGATTCATTCCATATATGATATTATACATGTTTCAATGCCATTCTCCCAAATCATCCCACCCTCGGCCTCTCCCACAGAGTCCAAAAGACTGTGCTATACATCTGTGTCTCTTTTGCTGTCTCACATACAGGGTTATCATTACCATCTTTCTAAATTCCATATATATGTGTTAGTATACTGTATTGGTGTTTTTCTTTCTGGCTTACTTCACTCTGCATAGAACTGATTCAAATGTATTCTTTTTAATGGCTGAGTAATACTCCATTGTGTATATGTACCACTGCTTTCTTTTCCATTCATCTGCTGATGGACATCTATCTAGGTTGCTTCCATGTCCTGGCTATTGTAAACAATGCTGTGATGAACTTTGGGGTACACGTGTCTCTTTCAATTCTGGTTTCCTCGGTGTGTATGCCCAGCAGTGGGATTGCTGGGTCATAAGGCAGTTCTATTTCCAGTTTTTTAAGAAATCGCCACACTGTTCTCCATAGTGGCTGTACTAGTTTGCATTCCTACCAACAGTGTAAGAGAGTTCCCTTTTCTCCACACCCTCTCCAACATTTATTGCTTGCAGACTTTTGGATCACAGCCATTCTGACTGGTGTGAAATGGTACTTCATTGTGGTTTTGATTTGCGTTTCTCTGATAATGAGTGATGTTGAGCATCTTTTCATGTGTTTGTTAGTCATCTGTATGTCTTCTTTGGAGAAGTGTCTATTTAGTTCTTTGGCCCATTTTTTGATTGGGTCGTTTATTTTCTGGAATTGAGCTGCAGGAGTTGCTTGTATATTTTTGAGATTAGTTGTTTGTCAGTTGCTTCATTTGCTATTATTTTCTCGCATTCTGAAGGCTGTATTTTCACCTTGATTATAGTTTCCTTTGTTGTGCAGAAGCTTTTAAGTTTAATTAGGTCCCATTTGTTTATTTTTGCTTTTATTCTGGGAGGTGGGTCATAGAGGATCCTGCTGTGATTTATGTCAGAGAGTGTTTTGCCTATGTTCTTCTCTAGGAGTTTTCTAGCTTCTGGTCTTACGTTTAGATCTTTAATCCATTTTGAGTTTATTTTTGTGTGTGGTGTTAGAAAGTGATCTAATTTCATTCTTTCACACAACCTCTTTTGTACCAGCATCTCTTACCAGTCTTACACCCATGACTGTGGCTTAGGCTTGGGTCAATATAAGTCAATACATACAAATAGTATTTTTTTTTTTTCACAAGAAGTCCAATCATGTGAAATTTGTAATCTTCTTAAAGCTTAAAAGTTTTTAATTTTTATTAAAAAGTAAATCCTGGAAGGATAATTTTACATGGTACATAAATGATTTTTAGCCAATTCACTAGTTCTACTCCTTACATTTTTCTGCCTTCCAAAAGCTCCAAGATTCCCAATGCAGACCCTTGTCTGTAACTTGCAATAACCAGAGAAATCTTAGTATAATCCAGTCATGTCTCTTAACCAAGCTCTAGTTACTTCTTTTTTGGGGAACAGCTCGGCCATGTTATGTGCTACCTCAGCCACTACCAGAATGAGGGAAACCACATTTCCTCTGTCTCATTTCACATATAGACCAGTTCTAATTTGCTGATTTATCAACTTAATTTGACAGTAAATATCAAAGTCATAATAATCACATGTTATTATTTATCTTGCCAAATGTGTATATTCCAAAAGCTAAAATGATATTATGCTGTATGTTATGTTACTACATTAACTTTAAAAAAAAAAAAAAAGAATGTCATTATCAGAGAAATGCAAATCAAAACCACAGTGAAACACATCTCACGCTGGTCAGAATGGCTGCTATCAAAAAGTCTACAAACAATAAATGTTGAAGAGGGTGTGGAGAAGAAGGAACTCTCTTGCACTGTTGGTGGGAATACTAACTAGTACAGCCACTATGGAGAACAGTGTGGTGATTCCTTAAAAAACTGGAAATAAAACTGCCATAAGACCCAGCAATCCCACTGCTGGGCATACACACCGAGGAAACCAGAATGGAAAGAGACACATGTACCCCAGTGGTCATTGCAGCACTGAATGCAGTAGTCAGGAGATGGAGGCATCCTGGATGTCCATCGGTAAATGAATGGATAAGAAAGCTGTGGTACAGGTACACAATAGAGTATTCAGTTCAGTTCAGTACAGTCGCTCAGTCATGTCCGACTCTTTGCGACCCCATGAATTGCAGCATGCCAAGCCTCCCTGTCCATCACCAACCCCCGGAGTTCACTCAAACTCACGGCCATTGAGTCGGTGATGCCATCCAGCCATCTCATCCTCGGTCGTCCCTTTCTCCTCCTGCCTCCAATCCCTCCCAGCATCACAGTCTTTTCCAATGAGTCAACTCTTCACATGAGGTGGCCAAAGTATTGGAGTTTCAGCTTTAGCATCATTCTTTCCAAAGAACACCTAGGACTGATCTCCTTCAGAATGGACTGGTTGGATCTTCTTGCAGTCCGGGAGACTCTCAAGAGTCTTCTCCAACACCACAGTTCAAAAGCATCAATTCTTTGGCACTCAGCTTTCTTCACAGTCCAACTCTCACATCCATACATGACCACTGGAAAAACCATAGCCCTGACTAGATGGACCTTAGTCGGCAAAGTAATGTCTCTGCTTTTGAATATGCTATCTAGGTTGGTCATAACTGTTCTTCCAAGGAGTAAGCATCTTTTAATTTCATGGCTGCAGTCACCATCTGCAGTGATTTTCGAGCCCAAAAAAACAAAGTCTGACACTGTTTCTACTGTTTCCCCATCTATTTCCCATGAAGTCATGGGACCAGATNATATACTATCTAGGTTGGTCATAACTTTTCTTCCAAGGAGTAAGCGCCTTTTAATTTCATGGCTGCAGTCACCATCTGCAGTGATTTTGGAGCCCAAAAAAACAAAGTCTGACACTGTTTCTACTGTTTCCCCATCTATTTCCCATGAAGTCATGGGACCAGATGCCATGATCTTCATTTTCTGAATGTTGAGCTTTAAGCCAACTTTTTCACTCTCCTCTTTCATTTTCATTAAGAGGCTTTTTAGCTCCTCTTCACTTTCTGCCATAAGGGTGGTGTCATCTGCATATCTGAGGTGATTGATATTTCTCCCGGCAATCTTGATTCCAGCTTGTGTTTCTTCCAGTCCAGCGTTTCTCATGATGGACTCTGCATAGAAGTTAAATAAGCAGGGTGACAATAGACAGGCTTGACGTACTCCTTTTCCTATTTGGAACCAGTCTGTTGTTCCATGTCCAGTTCTAACTGTTGCTTCCTGACCTGCATATAGGTTTCTCAAGAGGCAGGTCAGGTGGTCTGGTATTCCCATCTGTTTCAGAATTTTCCACAGTTTGTGGTGATCCACACAGTCAAAGGCTTTGGCATAGTCAATAAAGCAGAAATAGATGTCTTTCTGGAACTCTCTTGCTTTTTTTGATGATCCAGCGGATGTTGGCAATTTGATCTCTGGTTCCTCTGTCTTTTCTAAAACCAGCTTGAACATCTGCCGGGAGGAGCTACCTCGCGTCCAAGGTCAGGGGAGGCGGCTGGGAGGAGCTATCCCATGCCTGAGGCCAGCGGCAGCGGCCTAGAGGAGCAACCCCACATCCAAGGAGCGGTGGCTGCCTGGGCACAGGAGGGTGAAGAGGAGCTACTCCACGTTCAAGGTCAGGAGGGGCAGCAGTGAGGAGATGCCCCACGTCCAAGGTAAGAGAAACCCAAGTAAGACAGTAAGTATTGTGAGAGGGCATCAGAGGGCCGACACACTGAAACCATAATCACAGAAAACTAGTCAATCTAATCACACGGACCACAGCCTGGTCTAACTCAATGAAACTAAGCCATGCCCTGTGGGGCCACCCAAGACGGGCAGGTCATGGTGGAGAAGTCTGACAGAATGTGGTCCACTGGAGAAGGGAATGGCAAGCCACTTCAGTATTCTTGCCTTGAGAACCCCATGAACAGTATGAAAATGTAATATTACTCAGCTATTAAAAAGAATGTATTTGAATCAGTTCTAATGAGATGGATGAAACAGGAGCCTATTATACAGAGTGAAGTAAGTCAGAAAGAAAAACACCAATACAGTATATTAACACATATATATGGAATTTAGGATGATGGTAATGATGACCCTATATGTGAGACAGCAAAAGAGACACTGATGTAAAGAACAAACTGTTGGACTCTGTGGGAGAAGGCGAGGGTGGGATGATTTGAGAGAATAGCATTGAAACATGTATATTATCATATGTGAAATAGATCGCCAGTCCAGGTTCGATGCATGAGGCAGGGTACTCAGGGCTGGTGCCTGGGATGACCCTGAGGGATGGGATGAGGAGGGAGGTGGAAGGAGGGTATGGATAAGAAGCACATGTACACCCATGGCTGATTCATGTGAATGTACGGCAAAAACCACCACAATATTGTAAAGTAATTAGCCTCCAAGCAGGGTACTCAGGGCTGGTGCCTGGGATGACCCTGAGGGATGGGATGAGGAGGGAGGTGGAAGGGAGGGTATGGATAAGAAGCACATGTACACCCATGGCTGATTCATGTGAATGTACGGCAAAAACCACCACAATATTGTAAAGTAATTAGCCTCCAATTTAAAAAAAAAAAAAGACTAAAAGTGGAAGGGAGGGAGTTGGAGGGAGACTCGAGATACAGGGGATATATGTATACCTATAGTTGATTCACTTTGTTGTACAACAGACACTAACACAACATTGTAAAGCAATTATACTCCAATAATAAAATAAAAAATAATAATAAATGTTTAAAACTAAAAAAAATTAAAAAGAGTGAAAAGAAATCATATATTGGAGAAAATATCAATTGTATTTACTGTACAATGTAGGCTGTGTTAGACACATTTGATTCATTTGTCCAAAATCTCCTCTTGAGAAATGTTCTCTCATCCACATGGTTACTATGGGAACACTCATTTTCAGAGCTGCTTCCTGTTATCTTGTGAAAGCTGATTGTTAGCCCCTCGTCCAAATCCACATTAGTGATACCCCATTGGGGAGCTTGAAAATGGCCGTGATGAAAGTATTTACAACTCAGAGATGGCAATCACCACAAATTGGACCTCTGTCCGCCCAGGTTCCCACTTTCATATCCCTCAGCCCAACTCCTCACTCCTGCCTTACTCCAAATCAGCACACAACTGCATTTAGTACATTGTGGTTCTGGTTTTGGCAGAAACACCAGACTCCAGCTGAATCAATAGGTTCTTTTCCCATAACTTGTGAAACTGGAATTGAAAATAAAAGCCAATTTCTCTTAGTATAGTATAAGTAAATCTTAGGAGAGAAAGGAGAGATGCTTATTGCTGTTTAGATCAGAAAACCAAAGACAATAGGCCTAGAAAAATAGAAAGAATTATGAATTATGCTGTACAGAGGTGAGCAGAAATGAGAAACAGTGAGATGACTTACGAATATTTAAATCCTCCTTCTGCTTATCCTTGAATATATCTGCATTTCTATTCATGGGTTCCATTCAACACTGCATTTCCTTTATAACAAATTATTCTTTGTGTTAATTTAATTTTGATAAGATTTCTGATCTTTGCACAGGAGACAGGAATCAAGACCATTCCCATGGATAAGAAATCCAAAAAAGCAAAATGGCTGTCTGGGGAGTCCTTATAAATAGCTGTGAAAAGAAGAGAAACGAAAAGCAGAGGAGAAAAGGAAAAATATAAGCATATGAATGAAGAGTTCCAAAGAATACCAAGAAGAGATAAGAAAGCCTTCTTCAGTGATCAATGCAAAGAAATAGAGGAAAAGAACCGAATGGGAAAGACTAGAGGNCATGTGTAGGTTCTTCTCTTGTGTGGTTACTGATAATACTTACTTTAAATATAACCTGGTCATATCTGTGACCAGTTACAATTGATGTCCCTTTTGAGTCAACAACTCCAATCCTAGGAACGAACCAACGAGAAACAGTCACATGCGGGTATGAGATAATATAGATCTCATAAAGGCAGTGTTGTTGACTCCATGATTATTTGAAGTAGTAATGGCCACCAGCAGGAGAGATAATTTAGATACCTTTGGTATTGTCATAATACCATATATCATTCAGTCTTTGGAAATAATGAAAGAGTCACATGAACTAATTTAGAGAGCTATCCACTTTAGGAAGATAGGGGAAATAAATACTGTTAAAGGAAAAAGCAAACTGCAAAATAAAAACAGTAACTGATGAGTTCATGTAACAGTCCCTTGCTCCCACTGAAACAAGAAAACATTGGATAAAACAAAAGCATGCTTGTTCTTAATGCCATTGAAGAACAATGTATGCAAACAAACCTAAATTAAATAAATTCTGCAATGGATAAGTCCTTTATCAGTGAGCAAAGAGAGACATGTAAGTGGACAAATAGGTAATGTAAGTGGAAGGATATGACTATTGAAACTGGAGAGACTTCTGTAGGAAAAGGAGAAAGTAGCCCAATTTTGGAGAAGGCAATGGCAACCCACTCCAGTGTTCTTGCCTGGAGAATCCCAGGGACAGAGGAGCCTGGTGGGCTGCCATCTATGGGGTCGCATAGAGTCAGACACAACTGAAGTGACTTAGCAGTAGCAGCAGCCCAATTTTTATTAACACTGTTGCTAGGAAAATCTGGTTGATAACTGGAGGAAACCACCAACCAGATTATCTTGACAGCTGCCCTCCACCGGGCTGTTGCTGAGTTAACTGAGACAGAGCACAGCTGGAAAATAGAGCACAACTGGAGCTGAACTCAGTGAACCTGAATACTAACTAACGCTGTAAGCAGACTCAATCCCAAGAAATAGAGGAAAGACCAAAAGCCACAGTCCCTCAGGCAACTCAAGAAGGTGATGGCTGGGGAAAAAGGCAAAGACATTTCCTGCTATCTCACTTAAAGTCGGAGATATAGTAAAACTAATCAAAATTGTAGTTGTTCAACCTCAGTTTCAGTTCCACTCGTGGTGTTAGCCACTTCATTTAGCCTCCAACAAAAGAAAAAGTATGTATTTCCAGGGCAGCAAAATGAAACAAAATGATCAATTTGAGTCTCTTTTGAATCTGTATATAAAATGCCTAGCATAGTATAAGGAATAGAGACATTCCAGTATATAGGGAATTGTCACCCGTAATCACAAAAAGCCACCACTCAACAGGGCCAGAAGAAAGGATGCCCTACATGTTGAAATTATGAAGCAAGAATTAAAGGATAAGATAAAATTACTAACAATTAAATAACTAAAAGACTAATGGAAACAGGTATTATTTATTTACAGGATAAGATGGTTAGAATGTGTGAAATGATGGGGATTTCAGCAAAGAAACAAAGGCTCTAAACTAAAACTAAACAGACACTGTAGAGCTAAAGTTTAAAAATATCAAATAAATTATTTATTGAATAATATTAACAGCACATTTGACTTAGAAGAAAAATAGTCAATTTAAATAAAATAGATAATATTCAATTCACAAACCATTAAGATAAAGAAATCAAATACAGTATCAGAGATACAGGCTTCCCCGGTGGCTCAGTGGTAAAGAATCCACCTGCAATGCAGGAGCTGTAGGAGGTACAGGTTTGATCGCTGGGTTTGGGAAGATCCCCTGGAGAAGGGAATGGCCACCCACACCAGTACTCTTGCCTGGAGAATCCCATGGACAGAGAAGCCTGGTGGGCTACAGTCCATAGGGTTGCAAAGAGCTGGACACGACTGAAACAACTTAGCACACACATCAGAGACCAAAAGGAAATCAAATAAAGCTACATAAATGAAATTGGATTAACAGAAGGGGTTCCTTTGAAAAAATATCTAGAAATGATATTTCAGGGTTCTATGATAAACATGAGGCTTCCTGATGGCTTAGACGGTAAAGAAGTCATCTGCCAATGCAGGAGACTTGGTTCGATCCCAGGGTCAGGAAGATTTCCCTGGAGGAGGGCAGGGCAACCCACTCCAATATTCTTGCCTAGAGAATCCCATGGACACAGGAGCCTGGTGGGCTACAGTCCACGGGGTTGCAAAAGTCTGACACAACTTAGCGATCAAACAACGACATTATCATATGACAATACTAAAATTAAATGTTTGTCTGGGGTATAACAGTTTACAAGCTTTCAGGACACAGTACATTATTTACTACTACTAAAATAATTCTGTAAGAGCAAAAATAATTAATTTTCCTCTTTTTTTTTCATTTTTCCTTTTTGTAGATGAAGAAAATGAGTTCCTACAAACATATAAATTTCTCTGGGTCAATCAGGAGGTAATAATTTCTAGAGCACTAACTGAAACCTAGTTACTCCACCTCCATAAAAAATTATTTTCTAACTGCAACCAAATTTTAAATGCATTCTCAAAATAAAGTATCAATACAATTTAAAAGTTTAGCTATATTCAAAACTTAATTTGCAAAGAAGAGAAAATGGGCAACCTTTACTCCCTAAACTTCAGGCACAAGTACATATTTCTCTGAATGTCTGACAGGAGGTGATGACTCTCACATTTAAACTTCCTTGCTTTAAAGAATGATGGCTGTTAGTTTATTTCATATTATCATTCATTTTCTAGATTTTCCTCTGACTAGAAATACTGCTTCAACTCCACTCACCATGGCAACAAAACAGCTGAAGATTCTTACAGCTTGCCTAGTGAAGAAAAATACTTGAAAATATCCTTTGATGCTAAAATTGGTTTTGTTTTCACAGTACCACATGAAGCAACTGAGGATGAGGGATATCACCATACATTTCAGATGGATTCACCAAGCAGGATCATTGAGGGTATAGCAGAGAAAGAGGGAGTGAATAAGGGAGGGGGGCAGGGAGGAGGGACAATACCTTGTTTATATATTTGAAGAGACATTTGTACACATATTACTCCCACAAACCAGGCTGCATTTAAATCACTGCACTCACTTTGCTGTTGGATATTTACTGTTTATCTGGCTTTCTCCTCTCCATGTGTTCAGTCACTCAGTCATCTAACTCTTTGCAATCCCATAGACTGTAGCCCACCAGGCTCCTCTGTCCATGGGATTTTCCAGGCAAGAATACTGGAGTGGGTTGCCATTTCCTTCTCCAGGGGATCTTCCCCTCCGTGAGATTGAATCCCTGTCTCTTACATATACTGCACTAGCTGCTGGGTTAAGGAGATTACAATTGCCTTGAAGGCAGAGACCACTCCTCATTCATCCTTGAGCCTCCATCTTTTTTTAAAGTATATGTTGCATAGGGATTCCCAGGTGGCACAGTGATAAAGAATCTACCTGCCAATGCAAGCAATGCAAGAGACACTGGTTAGATCCTCGGGTTGGGAAGATCCCCTAGGATCTACTACTCTATTCTTGGGCTTCCCTAGTGGCTCAGATGGTAAAGAATCTGCCTGCAATGCAGGAGACCTGGGTTCAATCCCTGGGTTGGGAAGATCCCCTGGAAGTGGGCATGCGTGACAACCCACTCCAGTACTCTTACCTGGAGAATCCCCATGGACAGAGAAGGCTGGCAGACTGCAGTCCCTGAGGTTGCAAAGAGTTGGACATGACCGTGACTGAGCACACACATGTATTGAATAAAAGAATAAATGAGGATTTTTATAAAAGAATCAAAAATATAGAAACTAAAGAATATTTAATTTCAAACAACTTTGGAATCTTGGCATAAAAGAAACTGCAAAAATAAATTTTTTCTTGAATATATTATTTGTAGCAAAACATGTTAATCAGGCTATTTTCCTCTTTCTCCTAGGATAAGTTGCAGAGCCATTCTGTCAAAGGGTATTTGCTCATACAGTTAATACCTGAGGTTGCAAAGAGTTGGACATGACCGTGACTGAGCACACACATGTATTGAATAAAAGAATAAATGAGGATTTTTATAAAAGAATCAAAAATATAGAAACTAAAGAATATTTAATTTCAAACAACTTTGGAATCTTGGCATAAAAGAAACTGCAAAAATAAATTTTTTCTTGAATATATTATTTGTAGCAAAACATGTTAATCAGGCTATTTTCCTCTTTCTCCTAGGATAAGTTGCAGAGCCATTCTGTCAAAGGGTATTTGCTCATACAGTTAATATCTAATTGAATTAAACTAAACACATTTGGAAAGGTAAATGTCTTGCCAAATATAGGTAATAGATTACAAAGCTATATTGAGATGATTATATTTTTTCTCCTAGTTAATTTTTATTTATGTTTATAACAGAGATTGGATTATATATCTTGAAGAATGGCTCAGCTGCAGTTCCATATTGAAAAAATTTGCAGAGAGACTGAAAGAGGAGGCTGAGGCTGCAGCAGGAAAGTCTGCTGGACTCAGTGATGCAATTTGGTCATCTCCAAGTAGTGCTCCAGTTTAGCAGAACTCAGCACAGATTAACAGACTTGCTGTGGTGCCTAATATTCCAGCTCAAAAACTAAATGAGATCAAGCTCTGAGCCTTTGGAGTGGGAGCACTGACTCCAAGACCCTAGACGACCCAGCATCACCCAACCACCAGTAGCACCCTATGTAGGACACCTCATCTAAACAGCAAACAAAAGTACAAACTCAATCATCAGCAAACAGGATTACCACCTCACTCAGCCTTGCCCATCAGAGGAAAATTGAACAAACAAAAACTCAGCACAAATCTCACCCTATACAAAGCTTACATAAACCACTGGATCAACCTTAGGAGGGCAGAAACCAAAAGGAAGAAAGAATTCAACTTTGAAACCCAGGAAAAGGAGACCTCAACACATTAAGTCAAAAAAACAATAATAATGAAAATGCAGAGAAATACTACACAAATGAAGGAACAAACTAGAAACACTGAAGCCCAAATAAATGAAGAGGAAATAGGCAAATTACCTGAAAAAGAATTCAGAATAATGATAGTAAAGATGATAAAAAATCTTGAAGAAAAAATGGAGAAAATGCAAGAATCAATTAACAAAGACCTAGAAGAAGTAAAGAATAAATATACAGAGACAACACAATTACTAAAATTAAAAATACTCTAGAAGGAATCGATAGCAGACTATCTGAAGCAGAAGAACAAATCAGTAAGCTGGAAAATAAAATCGTGGAAATAACCTCTGAAGAGCACAATAAAATAAAAAGAATGAAAAGAACTGAGGATAATCTCAGAGATCCCTGGGACAATATCAAACACACCAACATTCAAATTATAGGGGTTCCAGAAGAAGAGGAAAAAAAGAAAGGGTACTAGAAAAAATTTGAAGTTATTATAGTTGAAAATTCCCCCAATATGGAAAAGGAAATAGTCAAGTCCAAGAGGCACAAAGGGTCCCATACAGAATAAACCCAAGGAGAAACACAAGACACATATTAATCAAACTAACAAAGACTAAACATAAAGAAAGAATATTAAAAGCAGCAAGTGAGAAGCAACAAGTAACATACAAGGGAAATCTCATACGCTTAACAGCTGATCTTTCAGCAGAAACTCTGCAGGCCAGAAGGGAATGGCAGGATATATTTAAAGTACTGAAAGTGGAAAATCTACAACTAACGTTCAGTTCAGTTCAATCACTCAGTCGTGTCCGACTCTGCAATCCCATGGACTGCAGCACACCAGGCCTCCCTGTCCATCACCAACTCCCAGAGTTTACTCAAACTCATGTCCATTGAGTCAGTCATGCATTCCAACCATCTCATCCTCTGTTGTCCCGTTCTCCTCCTGCCTTCAATCTTTCCCAGCATTAGGGCCTTTTAAAATGATGTCAGTTCTTTGCATCAGGTAGCCAAAGTATTGGAGTTTCAGCTTCAGCATCAGTCCTTCCAATGAATATTCAGGATTGAATTCCTTTAGGATGGACTGGTTGAATATCCTTGCAGTCCAAGAGACTCTCAAGAGTGTGTTCTCTTGGCAAAACTCTGTTAGCCTTTGACTGGCTTCATTCTGTACTCCAAGGCCAAATCTGCCTGTTACTTCAGGTATCTCTTGACTTCCTACTTTTGCATTCCAGTCCCCTATAATGAAAAGGACATCTTTTTTGGGTGTTAGTTCTAGAAGGTCTTGTAGATCTTCATACAACCATTCAACTTCCACTTCTTCAGCATTACTGGTTAGGGCATAGACTTGGATTACTGTGATATTGAATGGTATCTGCCTTGAAAATGAACAGAGAAGAGATCATTCTGTCATTTTTGCGATTGCATCCAAGCACTGCATTTCAGATGCAATGGAGTGATGACTACTCCGTTTCTTCTAAGGGATTCTCACCCACAATAGTAGATATAATGGTCCTCTGAGTTAAATTTATCCATTCCAGTCCACTTTCGTTCACTGACTCCTAAAATGTTGATGTTCACTCTCGCCATCTCCTGTTTGACCACTTCCAATTTGCCCTGATTCATGGACCTAACATTCCAGGTTCCTATGCAATATTGCTCTTTACAGCATCAAACTTTACTTCCATTACCAGACACATCCACAACTGGGTTTTGTTTTTGCTTTGGCTCCATCTCTTCATTCTTTCTGGAGCCATTCCTCCACTGATTTCCAGTAGCATATTGTGCACCTACCAACCTGGGGAGTTCATCTTTCAGTGTCCTATCTTTTTGCCCTTTTCTACTGTTCATGGGGTTCTCAAGGCAAGAATAATGAAGTGGTTTGCCACTTCCTTCTCCAGTGGACCACTTTTTGCCAGAACTCTCCACCATGACCTGTCCGTCGTGGGTGGCCCTTCAACATGGCTCATTAAAAAACAAGGAAAAAAAGAAAAAAAATTGTTTTGTTTCTCTGCAGGAGCATTTCCTGGGGGCTTAGTTTTCAAAAATCTGACAGCCTTGTTGACAGGTCTCCACTCTTGCATCCTAGTTATCAACAAACAGTAGTCTTCATTTGGGGTGAGTTATATCACTGTGGGCTGTTACATGTTTAACAATATCAATCCAATCCAAGAGAAAAAATAATGCCTATGTTTGCAGTGTTTGCCGATTTCTATGGTATAAATACACCTATCATTTCCCAATTTGGAGCTGACAACACAGTGTTGCTAATGCAGAGCTAGGAAGAGATGTGCAGAAGGAACAGTACCTGGTGATATAGTACCTCCACAATAAGAAATATAATAGATGTAAGCAATCTTAACACAGACAGCAGTAAAACAGCTACTCAACAATGAGTCTTGAGCATTTTTTTAATAAAATTAATTATAAGCTTATATAATTTAATTTGTAATAAAGGCTGTGTTAACACGCTCACAATCTTCTGTCGTGTGTGGGCAGAAGCCTGCTCCACAGCACATCCCTGGACACTGGCTTTGTATTTTTGTCTCTGATTACAATGAGCAGGGCATGTTGTCTGATTCCCTAGAACGGCAGCTCTTGGTCTGAGTGAGGAGGTATGCAATCTTCCGGTCATTGTACAGCTGTGGTTACACACACATGACAACGGCAGTGCTGTGTACTTTATCTGCCAAACTAGGATTACTGAGAAAAAGCAGAGGCAGAGAAGTATTAACAGGATGGTGCCAAGCTCCCAGATTTTCTCGCCGTTCACAGAGGCAGCCTGTGTTGGGCCGAGCTGACCACATCAAGGAAGAGCACCGACACAGAGTCTAACCCTCCGCTCAGTCTGTGGATTAGAGAGAAAGGAGAGCAGGGCTCGTGCAGTGGATTAGGTAACAGCCGAGCTTCCTGCTGAGGCCATAACCCTGTTTGAAAACAAGAGCTTCCAGAGCTGTTCTTCCATTGAGTCAACTTGTACATACAGAGTCAGATCCTGAAGAGGAGGAGAAATGACTCTCTAGAGCATTTTGATGTGCTTGTCTTTGCCCCACAACTTAGGATGGTCCCCCAAATAAAGCAGACTTGGCTATATGATGCAATAATTTCTTTTGTCAAGCTAGACTTCGGCTTCCCCAAGTCAGCCAATTCTCCTGAACAGTGTAGGCAAATTGCAGGATTTCTCAGATCTCTTTATGAGGTAGGTAGTAGGGTTAAGTTCTGTTTATAGCGTCTGAACTATTGAAGGGAAAGATGACTTCACAGTCAAATCTGTGCCACTGACAACCTGGCCAGAGGATGGAAAGTGGAAGGAGTGGTAACTGAGAGTGGGTGTGCCAGACCAGAAGTATCCAGGTGTGCAACACCAGCTTTGGAAATTGATTGGGCTTTCATCACTCTAAAAGGAAAGGCAGGCATTATCTTTGGTAGAAATTTCAGCAGAATCTTCAGAGAGTTACTTCCACCAACTATTCTACAGAGATGATCAGCAAAACAGAACACAACCATGAAAGGAAAACCCCTACTCTTCAGCTGCCATGTGACAGAACAAGCTCCTCACATACCTGAGTGTCATCCTAGGTGGAGGAGTGTGGATGGGATAACATTAGAGACTAAGCATGCTTTCCTAAGAGCACTGAGTGGTTTCTCAAAGGGAATGCTTGAATTATCCCACGGGACTGAGTTTAATCTACTGGGGTTAAATTATGTTTCCCCACTTCTGAGTGAGAGGGGAGGTCTAAGGAAAAGGAGTCTGTTTCCTTCTTTGAAAAGAAGGAAAGAAGTTAAGTTCGCTTCTTACATTTGAGTATGACATTGATAAATCCAAGATTTTTCTCTTTTCCATAAAATATTCTTAACAATGCAAAGCAAGATTCCCATATGGGGGTGGTACCAAGCACAGTCCACCCACTGTGGTCTGAAAGGCATTAAATTTCTCTATTCTTTTAATATTTCAACTTATCACTATTTAAGCATCTTTCAAATACTGATGGGAAACCTAATAATATATCAAAGATCCCCTTATTTAAAAAAAATCTTCCATTTGTACAAACCAAAAATAAATCAATTCACAAAAACTTACATGACTTGCTGAAGGTCAAGTGGTCACTAGTTAATGGAAGTAGTACCTAGCCCAAGTCTCCTGCCACCAGCTGTGATACTATTTCCATTTAAATGCACCAACCTCATTTATGAAAAACATTTACTGGGCTTCTATTCATTTATTCCAAGCCCAGGAATTCTATTCTTTAGAGAATTCACAGGAGACTTCCTGCCTCTCACCAGCAACTCTTTCATTTAATTGGTACTTTTGGTAAGACTTCTAAACATAAGATTTAGAATGACCAGAATCAGATGTCAGGGGGTGAGGGGAGGTTTTTTTGTTTTTGTTTTAATCAAAGTTCATTTCTATACAAGAAAATACTAATAAATCACGCATATATTTTACCTGCACTGATTTCACAACTCTCTGCTGGTGAAAGAACCTAGGACTAAAACATCTTTCAGGTTTTTGCTGCTAGATAATTTTCCCTAATTCCTCTAAAGTCTGTTAGAATTTCTACATCTTCAATGATTAGTTTGATTTCTACTTTTCTAGAAAAAAGTGTATCTCATCCATTTTTATCAAAATTATTTGCTTAGTGTTGAATAAAGAAGTCTCATGAGCAAATTTCCTGTCTGATTAGTTCTCCTTATCATGTCTGCTTCTGAATAGTTGGGCTTTGCTTCTTTTTTCCCTTGGAAAGAGCTAATGATGTATACACTTTATTGTGCCTTTTTTCCATCAAAGATCAAAACTGTAATATTTCATTACAATTATTTTGAAGATCTTCTGTAATCATTTTTTTCTCTCTGCTACCACCCCGCCCCACTCCAGAGTCTTCACCAAGCGTCTTTAAAGAGAGCATTCAAATTCTAGAAAGTAGGATATTTTCCCATTTTTCTTCATTTATTGTTGTTGCATTTTGATAAAATACTAATATCTTACATCTTCTTTGTGAAATGGTTTGAGGTTTTCTTTGTCTATTTATATGAATACTTAAAGATGAATGGGCTTCCCTGGTGGCTCAGATGGTAAGAATCTGCCTGCAGTGCAGGAGACCTGGGTTTGATCCCTGGGCTGGGAAAATGCCCTAGAGGAGGGCATGGCAACCTACTCCAATATTCTTGCTGGAGAATCCCATGGACAGAGGAGCCTGGAGGGCCACAGTTCATGGGGTCGAAAAGAGTCAGACATGACTGAGTGACTAAGCACAGCACTTAAAGATGAACGGTCACTTTGTTGACAAGAGTCAATAGTAGGTAGGGTACGGGTACATCAAGCAGTGTTAAACTACCTCAAGGACACAGGTCTATCAGGGAGCCAGGAGATCAGCAATATTTTTACAAACAGGGTTATTATTTGGCCATAAAATCCTTCACTGGAGATGATAAAGCTGCAAACCATGACGATATGTGAATGAATGAAGGTCACTCAAGAGCGTCTTGAAGCTTAAGCATTTCTCCGAGGCCCCGCCTGGCATGTTAGGCAGTCTCACCGGGGCCAGGTGTGCTTCCTCCACCGTGGAGCTGCCCTGTGCAGTGCATCACTGCAGGCCACAGGGCCCCCCACGTGAAGTCCTCACCCACCACTCACAGTCTCAGGCTGTACAGTCTGGCCTGAGTCAATCCATGAGTTCAGTATCTGAGAACCAAGACAAAGGATCATTCTCCAGACAGCTATAAGATCATGTTTCAAATGCCTTCCACAACTTGGAGCTTCTTTGGGCTAGTGGATGAGCATATGGTCGCTTGACCAAAATGCATATTCTTTGTTTTCAAAGTACTGAATTCATTAAATCAAGTAGATCTTTTATTCATCAAATTATCTAGGTCACCTTACCATCATTTTTCCACATACTATGCCACAAGAAAGGTAGCACTGAGTTGCCTACTATATCATTTCTATTTCTCCTTGATTTCAATAGAGGAGAATTGCCTGTTGCTTTTGCTTTATGAGTGTTTCTGGTATTTTATTACAGGAATAATAACTGTCAGATTTTTGTTGTGGATTCCATACTTAATACAAAACTGGCCTTTTGTGTTCTATAATGTTCAATATTTTAAATCTGACACTGACAAGTATCATGACTCCTGTTTTCAGTCTGTGCCTGGCCTGCTTTAAATGTCTCATTATTCTTAGTGTTTTTGAGTCACTTTTTGTTTTAGTGACTTGCATACCATATACATTTGCATTTTATTCTATAATTCCACTGGGGAGTTATAGAATTTTAATAGCTGGGTAGAAACAATTTAAGTTTCTTGATATGATCAGTGTTCTTGGTTTCACATTAATATTTTATGTAATGCTTTCTGTTTTTATTGTTTTTTATTCTATGTGTTTTTCTTCTGATTGCTTTGAATTTTATAATTTTGTTCATAAAGCACAACTTTATGTTAAGTACATCCTCTAGCTTGCTTTTCTCCTGCTGCTACTGCTGCTGAGTCGCTTCAGTCATGTCCGACTCTGTGCGACCCCATAGACGGCAGCCCACCAGGCTCCCCCGTCCCTGGGATTCTCCAGGCAAGAACACTGGAGTGCGTTGCCATTTCCTTCTCCAATGCATGAAAGTGAAAAGTGAAAGTGAAGTCGCTCAGTCTGATTGTGTAAATCCAAAACAGGTACAGAACTACCATGTAAATAATAATGTAGACTTAATAAATGATGATAATTGATAGTAACTATGTAGAAATATTAAGTTATTTTAGTCTTTTTCGTCCTACAAAGTATCACCACTGTATTACAAACACTGCTGGTATCTCAGCACAACTATATTTTTCTGTCATCAGTTTTGAAGCTTGATAAACTGGACAAGATAAAGGGGGTTGGGGATTAAAAGTTATGAATGAGGCTTCACTGAATTTTTATACCATGAAACATAAAAGTCTGAATAAAAATAACTTACAACTGTGATTATCATGATTTGGCTTTCCTTGTTTTGCTGACTGCTTTTCTCTCTACATCCATTTTTCCTTCCCTTCATCACCCCTCACTTTCCTTCACATTGTTTATCTAGATGAATCTATATACCCCTTTCTTCTTTCCTCCTTTCCCTTGATACTATCCATTAATTAATGAGTCTGGTGTCCATTACACCTACAAATTCCATTTTACAAAGATAATGCAATAAAAATTGTAGCTAACTGAAGAGAGACTAGAGAATGATAAATAGTCTGTGTTCAGAATCAGACTTTGGTTCTCAAACAATCAATTAAAACTGCTAAAGCCTTCAATCCTAATGAACCACCAGAGGAACACCAGCTTTTTCTAAAATTTTGTGCATATAAATAAATGAAAGGAGAAAGCTAAGCACAATCAATATCTTTTTTAAAATATCTAAGCAAAGAGCAACAGATGATTACTACATTTTAAATTATTACTTTTGAATACTTAGTATAATGTTGCTTAATTAGAATACCAAATAATGTAATTATCCCTGAGAAATAATTTTTAGAATAATAAAATTTTTATTCACTAATTCAGTTATCCATCAAGGATTCACTGAATATAAATTGAATGCTAACAATATTCCAGAGAATGTGAATGCCATAAATCTTAATATGACAAAGTCTTCAAATACTTAACAGATTTTTTAACTTAAAAATATTCCAGGGATTTCTCCAGTGGTCCAGTGGTTAAGACTCCAAGCTTCCACTGAGGTGGATGAGGGTTTGATCCTGGGTTAGGAAAATAAGATCCTGCATGCATGCAGCATGGCCAAAAAAATAAATAAATTTTAAGCATTCCATGTACTTGCAGAAAATATAGAAAAGTAATGATGCAGAAGAATAATGCAAAAATATAGGAGATACATACATACATCCATAAAATTAAAATTATGTAACCTTCCATTTTTTGACTCGTGAAAATATAAATATACATTAAACATTTATCTGTATGCTTTCTTTGCTGAAAAAGGTCCATGTAGTCAAAACTGTGGTTTTTCCAGTAGTCATGTATGGATGTGAGAGTTGGAACATAAAGAAAGCTGAGTGCCAAAAAAATGATGCTTTTGAACTGCAGTGTTGGAGAAGACTTGAGAGTCCCTTGGACTGCAAGGAGATCAAACCAGTCAATCCTAAAGGAAATCAGCCCTGAATATAATTGGAAGGACTGATGCTGAAGCTGAAGCTACAATACTTTGGCCACCTGATGCGAAGAACTGAGTCACTGAAAAATGGAAAAGACCCTGATGCTGGGAAAGATTGAAGGTGGAAGGAGAAGGGGATAACAGAGAAGGAAATGGTTGGATGGCATTACCAACTTGATGGACATGAGTTTAAGCAAGCTCTGGGAGTGGGTGATGCACAGGGAAGCCTGGTGTGCTGCAGTCCACGGGGCTGCAAAGAGTCAGATAAGACTGAGCGACTGAACTGATGCTTTCTTTAGTTTTTTTCACTGCTATGAAATACAATTGCTTTTGTATGTAATTTAGTAGTTAATTTTTTGGCTTTATAGTAATCTATTAAATAGACACATCAAATTTCATTGAATGGCCCATTACTGTTGTACTTTTAGACTGAATCCTACTCTTCTATACTATTCCTGGTCTACAACTTTTCAGATTGTACAGTCTTTCCAGTAAAATCTGAGCATAAACTCAATACATAAATATCTACTTATAAATTATGTATCATTATATATATTTCCTAATTTACAAAGGCAATTTCAATTATTTTTTCAAAACTGTGGAAAACTGAATAGAAATTTTTTTTAAACCACATTTACTATGAAAAGAAGAACTAAACAAGAAGAACTAAAGAGCTTCTTGATGAAAGTGAAAGAGGAGAGTGAAAAAGTGGGCTTAAAGCTCAACATTCAGGAAACAAAGATCACGGCATCTGGTCCCATCACTTCGTGGCAAATAGATAAGGAAACAGTGGAAACAGTGGCTGACTTTATTTTTCTGGGCTCCAAAATCACTGCAGATGTTGACTGCAGCCATGAAATTAAAAGATGCTTACTCCTTGGAAGGAAAGCTATGACCAACCTAGACAGCATATTAAAAAGCAGAGACATTACTTTGCCAACAAATGTCCATCTAATCAAGGCTATGGTTTTTTCAGTAGTCATGTATGGATGTGAGAGTTGGACTATGAAGAAAGCTGAGCATCAAAGAATTGATCTTTTGAACTATGGTGTTGGAGAAGACCCTTAAGAGCCCCTTGGACTGCAAGGAGATCCAACCAGTCCATCCTAAAGGAGATCAGTCCGGAGTATTCTTCGGAAGGACTGATGTTGAAGCTGAAACTCCAATACTTTGGCCACCTCATGCGAAGAGTTGACTCATTGGAAAAGACCCTGATGCTGGGAAAGATTGAGGGTGGGAGGAGAAGGGGACGACAGAGGATGAGATGGTTGGATGGCATCACCAACTCAATGGACATGGGTTTGGGTGGACTCCGGGAGTTGGTGATGGACAGGGAGGCCTGGCATGCTGTGGTTCATGGGGTCACAAAGAGTCAGACACGACTGAGCAACTGAACTGATCTGAACTGTGAAAAATTTCTGCAAAAACTTTCTGAGTTCCCTTCACAGTCTTTCACACTTTCCTGGACTGGGTATAGAATAGACTTCATTCCAGAGAAACATCTGCTCTTCTACAGGACGTTACTGTTCTGGGGTTTCTGCTAAATGCCTCAGTAAACCATTGAGAATTCTCTGGTCTGGTCATAGTTTAAATGTGTTTTAACTTTGTGTGAGCTCTGGAAAGAGTTCAGCTTATCCCTTGGTCACTTTTTCAGTTCAGTTCAGTTCAGTCGCTCAGTCATGTCCGACTCTTTGCGACCCCATGAATCGCAGCATGCCAGGCCTCCCTGTCCATCACCAACTCCCAGAGTTCACTCAGACTCACGTCTATTGAGTCCGTGATGCCATCCAGCCATCTCATCCTCGGTCGTCCCCTTCTCCTCCTGCCCCCAATCCCTCCCAGCATCAGGGTCTTTTCCAATGAGTCAACTCTTCGCATAAGGTGCCCAAAGTACTGGAGCTTCAGTTTTAGCATCATTCCTTCCAAAGAAATCCCAGGGTTGATCTCCTTCAGAATGGACTGGTTGGATCTCCTTGCAGTCCAAGGGACTCTCAAGAGTC
>SJXQ01010978.1:141455-222073 GCA_006408695.1 Aepyceros melampus | reverse complement strand
TCAAAAGCATCAATTCTTCGGCACTCAGCCTTCTTCACAGTCCAACTCTCACATCCATACATGACCACAGGAAAAACCACAGCCTTGACTAGACGGACCTTAGTCGGCAAAGTAATGTCTCTGCTTTTGAATATATACTATCTAGGTTGGTCATAACTTTTCTTCCAAGGAGTAAGCGTCTTTTAATTTCATGGCTGCAGTCACCATCTGCAGTGATTTTGGAGCCCCAAAAATAAAGTCTGACACTGTTTCTACTGTTTCCCCATCTATTTCCCAACTAGCCTTTTTAAAGCCTCCCTCTTTGAACCAGGGCTTCCCTGGTGGCTCAAACGGTAAAAAGTCTGCCTGCAATGTGGGAGATATGGGTTCAATTCCTGGATCAGGACAATACCCTGGAGAAGGAAATAACAATCCACTCCAGTATTCTTGCCTGGAAATTTTCATGGATGGAGGAACCTAGCGGGCTACAGTCCATGGGGCCTCAAAGAGTTAGACACGACTAAGCAACTAACACCTTCAATACTTTGCACGCATGGCTAGGACTCAGCAAAGCCACCACAGTATCGCTGTACTGATCTCAGGTGCTCTTTTCACCACAAGACTCCCTCCTCTGCAGCTCTGTCCCACAACTTCCAGCCGCCTCAGCCTCTCTACCATCCCATCTCCTTCTCCCAAGTCCAAGGAGAATGCTGGCCTCGGCCTCTATGCCCTTACTTCATGTTCCTGGTCCAAAAACTGCCTCCAGCCAACAAGGTGGATAACAATCCTAGGACTCACCACCCTATTTACTTTCTCTCAAAGATGACATCAGAGGCTATTTGATATCCACTGTCTGCAAACAGTTGTTTCATATACTTTTCTCACTTCTCTAATTAGTTATGACAGTAGGTTAAGTCCAGTCCTTGTCACTTCAACACAGCTAGGAGCAAATGTATATCCACTTAAATTTAGCTTAAAACATAAAATTCATTGGACACATTTTTTTATTGCACATGTTGACTGTCTTTATCTTTCAATCTTGCGTTGACGTCATTTTCTCTTGTTTAGATAATTTACTCAATCGGTTCCTTCAGAATGATACCCTGGATAGTACACCTACCAAGACCCTGCTTTATCAGATAATCTTCTGCTTTCAGACATGATTAATATCTTGGATGTGCAAATGATCTTAAATGGAAGTTCTGTACCTGAATAATCTGTAAATATTGTTCCACTGCCTTCCAGCTTCCAGGATTGCAAGTAAGAATTCTCATGATGTGATCATGATCAATTTGTTGAAACACAGCCAATATTACTAGCTAAACACTACTGCAGGATAGGGACCTGACATGAAGAGAGCCTCTGGCAAACTGGTCTAGATCCTGACACTTCTGTTTAGGAACTGAGTGATCTCAGGGAAGTTACTTATTTTATACACACACACACACACACACACACACACACACACAAAAATAAGAATAAATAGTAGTATCTGCCAGAGGGTTAGTTTGAGGATCAAAAAGTGTTTAAATATAAAGAGCTTAGAATATTGCCTGGCACACATTAACTACTGAACTAATATTAAGTAATAACATCATGTGAAACGTCACTGCAAAGTCTCTTTGCAATAATGCAGACTAGTTCATTTTTCCTTATGAATAGATCTCCTCTACCCACTAACTTCTCTGAGCAAAGGAGTAACCACTCTGCTTCAATCTTTTGTGTTTTCTGTTATTTAAAAAAGTGCTTTTGGTAGCCTGCTGCTGCTGCTGCTAAGTCGCTTCAGTCATGCCCGACTCTGTGCGACCCCATAGACAGCAGCCCACCAGGCTCCTGTCCCTGGGATTCTCCAGGCAAGAACACTGGAGTGGGTTGCCATTTCCTTCTCCAATGCACGAAAGTGAAAAGTGAAAGTGAAGTTGCTCAGTCGTGTCCAACTCTTAGCGGCCCCATGGCCTGCAGCCCATGAGGCTCCTCCGTCCATGGGATTTTCCAGGCAAGAGTACTGGAGTGGGGTGCCATTGCCTTCTCCGGTAGCCTAGCACACCCAATTAAAAGTTTGATTGTTTTTAGGACAAATATGATTATATGAGATACTGTTTATAATAGTTAAAATTTAGAAGCAATCATAAGGTCAAAGCACCAAGAAATAGCTGAAAAAGTCTCTCAACAGAGTATCATGAAGCCAATATAAAAATTATTTTCTAAAACAATATTATCAAATGGCTTTGTTGGTGATATAATGTTAAATTATAACAGTAGAATTATATATAATTTATATGCTATTATCTTATGAATCTATAAGTATTCAAAGAAAATAGACACATCACAATACTGCACAGTGACTATCTTTTGAGTAATAATTTGCTTTTTTAGCAATGTTAGCAATGTCTCTTTAAATTTTAAAAATATATTACTTTTAACTTCAGATAAAAAGTTGTTTGGGCCAAGTGATTCTAGAAAGTTATTACTTATTATCTTTCTATCCTTTGGCACTACTAGTCTTATTTATCCTTTGTCCTAAGTATGGACTCAACGTTTTTTGCAATATTCCTGCAGAACCATGTACATCCACACATACATATACATACCTATATGTGTGTTGTACATGGCTGTCCTGGAGTATTACAAAAACGTTGATTGATATACATATACACTGCTATTTGATATATATATATATATATATATAAGAACACACTTTGTCTTATGAATCTCTATCTATATATTTACATTATTTTTCACTATTTCACACAATTCTACCATGTGGTTTCAAAGTTACTTTGCTCTTTTTACTATTCTCTCTTTGTGTAAGCCTTTGGGACCATCCCAAGGAAGAAGTGGAGGAGATAATTTGATTTTTATTGTGTGAAAAACACAGAAAAATAAAATAAGACAGCTTAAAAACAACCTTCTTTCTTTCAATAGTTTAAACTTGGTACATTTTATAACTAAAGACCAATCTTATCTGCAAAAAAAGGACCAAACTGCCCTGGTAATGACTCCTTGAATTCTGATTACCCATTTGATGTGTGGCCAAAACGTCTTCAGAATGTCTCCTATCAGCATCATTGAATGTCCCCAGGATTGTCAAAGTTCATTTTAAGCATCAATACAGATCCTCAAACCCCATATATGGAATATGTTTGGCCTCAAATTTTTGATGATGAAGAACTGAGAGGTAAAATTTGCAGGATATTGAAGTTTTTAATTGATCATTTATGTATCATGGCTTCTCTATTCTACAAACAATTTTCAGTGAAAAACAAGTTCTAAGATCATTTGCTACAATGTGATGACTGCCATTATTGTACTGAACTATTTCCTGTGTGGGTATAATCACAGATGCGGGCTATTTAAGTGTTCTTTTTTCCCCCTGTTTATCCTCACCAATACATTCTATGGTACATCATTTTTAATCCCAGGATACTTTGATATGAGCACCCTACATGGCCGATTGATATGGACAGATAGAACCAGAAACAGTTAGGAATATACACTCAGATATTTTACAACCTTTGTCATTGTTTGCTTAGATGAACTTTTGTGAAGTAAATATTCTGTTTACCTTTATAGACATTAAACAGTTAAGAATGAGACCAACTAAGAAATGTGGCCATGGTCACATAACTTACAAGTCAGGGAGCTGCCAAGTCGTAGTTCCATGCTCATTCTACCTTTCTTCACAGTTCAGTCAACCTCTCACCTCTAACCACTTAAATTCACTCCAAATCTTGATCCTCGATTAATGTTTCTAGAGCTTAGTGCTGAGGACTACTCTCTGGCTCAAGGTTATCATGCTTCCCATATTGCCCTCAAAGCTTCCTAAAACATGTCCCCTAAACTAGCTTTGCAAACTCACCAGCCATTCTCTTAGAATATATGCCATATTTTCCAATCAATTTAAATGATTGCCCCAGGACGTAGTTCAGTGCATCTTGCCACATATTCTTCTAATGCACTGGATACAGACAGTATTGCTCTCCTACTCTCCAAAATTCTGAGACCATACTATTAATGCCTTCATATTTAGTCCTTCAGTCGTGCCCGACCCTTTACGATCCTTTGGATTGTAGCCCACCAAGCTCCTCTGTCCGTGGGATTTCCCAGGCAAGAAGACTGGAGTGGAGTGGTGTGCCCTTCTCCAGGGATTGAATCCAATTCTCCTGTGTCTCCTGCACTGCAGATGGACTCTTTAACTGCTGAGCCATCAGGGAAGTCCCATACTATTAATAGTAAGCATGTTTGTAAATTATTTTGTGACAGGGTCAGGCTGGGCACTCTGCTGCTGCTTCTAAGTCGCTTCAGTCATGTCCGACTCTGTGCGACCCCATAGACGGCAGCCCACCAGCTCTCCCGTCCCTGGGATTCTCCAGGCAAGAACACTGGAGTGGGTTGCCATTTCCTTCACCAGTGCATGAAAGGGAAAGGTGAAAGTAAAGTCGCTCAGTCGTGTCCGACTCTTAGCAATCCCATGGACTGCAGCCCACCAGACTCCTCCATCCATGGGGTTTTCCAGGCAAGAGTACTGGAGTGGGGTGCCAGTGCCTTCTCCAGGGCACTCTAAGGCTTGGCTATTATTCCTGACTATTCCTCTAGTTCCTTCTTTTCCTCCATGTACATAACCCAGAGCATTTCACAATTCCAGAGACATTCACCAGTGTTCTCTAATTAAACTTTTGGATCCATCTCATACCAACTCACTGCCTCCCACAGCAACCTCACATATTCCAATCCTATGCCTACTCTTTCTCTGGAATGAGGAAGAGGAAGGTTACATCAGTCACTTGTCAAGGATGCTTGAGATAGTAGCCTGCAGCCAGAATGCACCAGCCCACTGGCTACAGCTGCTATCCACCCTGCCCAAAGTCAAGCCCCTTCTTCTGAGGCCCATATCCAAAGACTAGCAGATGCCAGGCCTGGCCCTCTTATTTCAGTTCAGTTCAGTTGCTCAGTCGTGTCTGACTCTTTGTAACCTCATGGACTACAGCACACCAGGCCTCCCTGTCCATCACCAACTCCCGGAGTTCACTCAAACTCATGTCCACTGAGTGAGTCAGTGATGCCATCCAACCCTCTCATCCTCTGTCATCCCCTTCTCCTCCTGGCTTCAATCTTTCCCAGCATCAGGGTCTTTTCCAATGAGTCAGCTCTTCGCATCAGGTGGCCAAAGTATTGGAGTTTCAGCTTCAACATCAATCCTTCCAATAAATATTCAGGCCTGATCTCTTTTAGGATGGACTGGTTGGATCTCCTTGCAATCCAAGGGACTCTCAAGAGTCTTCTCCAACACCACAGTTCAAAAGCATCAATTCTTTAGCATTCAACTTTCTTTATAGTCCAACTCTCACATCCATACATGACTACTGGAAAACCATAACCTTGACTAGATGGACATTTGAAAACAATTATGAAGGGCCAGTCTGTTTCCAGAGCCTAATTTTCTATGTGTTGCAGTTTGGGTTTCTTGAGAAGCATAATCTGTGAGAGTTTTGCAGGAAAATGTTTATTAAAACATGCCCTTGGGACCAAAACCAGTGGAAGGTGAGGACAGAATGAAAAGATACTCAATACCTTGAGCATTTGTTCCTGTACAGACTGTGTGCAGAGGCCTGAAGATTAAAAAGTTTCTGCTCAAAGCTTTAACAGTAAAAAAGGTTTTTAAAAAGAGACTTGATTATGTCAAAGTGATAATATTTCCATTTTTACATAACATTGTGAAGTTGCTGAATGTGGGGCTTATCTTGTGGTCCTCAGAACATGTTCAGGGAACAGAGGTCACATCCTAAGAATGTTATTCATATATAGATAGTCCAGACTTACAATGGTTCAACTACAATTTTTTGACTTTACAATGTCATAAAAGTGACAATATTCAGCAGAAACTGTACTTCAGATTTTGAGTTTTGGCCTTTTCTAGGGCTAATAATTGGAGAAGGAAATGGCAACCCACTCCGGTGTTCTTGCCTAGAAAATTCCATGTATGGAGGAGATTGGCTGGCAACAGTCCATGGGGTCGCACAGTGTCGGACACAACTGAGCAACTAACTAACCAACTAGGACCAATAATATGTGGCACTCTCCTCTCTTGTGGAGCTGGGCAGTGGCAGCAAAACATAGCTCCTAGTCAGCCACATGATCATGAGTCAACAATCTATACACTTATAAATACTCTGCACTCAGGCAACCATTCTGGTTTTCACTTTCAGTACAGCATTCATTAAATTATATAAGATATGTGACACTTTATTATAAAATAGGCTTTGTGTTAGAAGATTTTACCCCAATGTAGGTTAATGGAAGGATTCAGAGCATGTTCAAGGTAGGCTAGGTTAAGCTATGAAGTTATGCAAGTTAGGTATATGAAACGCATTTTCAACTTAGATATTTTTAACTATGATTTTATTGGAGGTAACTCCATTGTATGTCAGAAAATATCTGCAGTTATGACTGAGGATGGCTGTTTGTACACTTGCTACCTGCCTCTACCCCTAGGATGTTTAGTCTGTGAGGCCAGGGACATTTTATGATGGTCCAGCATCTGAGGGTTTGTGCCACATAAAATATTAACAGTTATTTGTTAACAATTGTTGAATGAGTTACCAAACTGCTTTTTCATGTGATGATGTGAATAAGAGCTCTCTCTCTCTCGCTCTTTCCCTAAATATATATATTATGTATATCCAACCTACTGTCTAGTGTTCATTTTTCATGGCTGTCTGCTTACAGTTTAAACAAATAAGGTAGAACACTGCCTTGAGATATTTTTGTTACATGATTATTTCCAGAATGGTGAAGGCTTAAAATTTAGGGTCAAGTCTGCAAGGAAAGCTGCTAAACTGAACGCCAAGAGTGCCAAAATCCAGTCTCTTTGGCACCGGAACACTAGCAAAGAACAGATTCAAGTTTGGGCTATGCTGACCACGTACCATAAATGCCCTGGTGTCGTGTTCTACTAATCTACTAACCGCACGGCCCTTTCACAGCAGTACATCCCCCATCTGTCTTTCCTTCCACTATTGTAAATTAACACCAGCGTGAGGAACTCCGCCCGTGGCAAAGGTCATGAGGAAGGAGGCTTGGCATATGCAAAGGCCTGATCAAGCCTCAGGAAAGCCCCTGTTCCCGAGCATCTACCCCCAAAACCAGTCTGTTTTATGCTCTCACCTACACCTCTGACTTTACCGGGGGCTCTCCCCCATAATCATTTCTCTCGGAGAAAGAGTTAACTTCAGCTCCAGTTAATAAAAATTCCTGGGTGTGACAAGTGTTTCAGCTTACGAACTCCTCTGAAGGTTATCTAGCCTGTCTGTATGGGTTCGTCCGGCCACACGTGATCGTTTACAGCCTCCCAACAGTGAGAGGCATGAGATGTTTAGACTTACTAAAGGCAGATTCTTTTGGGAAGTTAGAATTCTTAGTATAGTGGGTTGATTAGGAATTATATTGGTGAAGGGTTTTTCACCAATATATTGGTGAAGAAGGCTGAGCGTCGAAGAATTGATGCTTTTGAAGTGTGGTGTTGGAGAAGACTCTTGAGAGTCCCTTGGACTGCAAGGAGATCCAACCAGTCCATTCTGAAGGAGATTAGCCCTGGGATTTCTTTGGAAGGAATGATGCTAAAACTGAAGCTCCAGTACTTTGGCCACCTTATGCGAAGAGTTGACTCATTGGAAAAGACCCTGATGCTGGGAGGGATTGGGGTCAGGAGGAGAAGGGGACAACCGAGGATGAGATGGCTGGATGGCATCACGGACTCAATGGACGTGAGTCTGAGTGAACTCCGGGAGTTGGTGATGGACAGGGAGGCCTGGCGTGCTGCAATTCATGGGGTCGCAAAGAGTCGGACACGACTGAGCGACTGAACTGAACTGAACTGAACTTAATATATATTAATTAATAAAACTGAATAATTTGAGCATGTTGAATGGAAAAATGTGTATACACAAATGCACACACACACATACACAAACTCAATGGACGTGAGTCTGAGTGAACTCCGGGAGTTGGTGATGGACAGAGAGGCCTGGCGTGCTGCAATTCATGGAGTCGCAAAGAGTCGGACACGACTGAGCGACTGAACTGAACTGAGCTAATCTTTGCAATCCAGGAAAGTCCTAATTAACTTGTGAAGCCTCAATTATTTGCTGATTTAATCAGAAAAACCTCTCGAAGCCTCTCATTTAGTAGTAGCTGAGATGTAACCAAACTTAGAAGTGTCAACCTGACACTAACCTTATTTAAAATTAAAAGGAATCAAAATGAAGTGATATGTGATAAGAAGCATTGAAAAGATAGAAACTAATCCTTCCAATGTAAATATGGTATGAAATACTGTGTGGGAATTCCCTGGCAGTATAGTGGTTAGAACCCCACACTTCCACTACTGAGGGTTGAATTTAATCCCTGGTAGTGGAACTAACTACTTTGCCACCTGATGTGAAGTAACAACTCATTGGAAAAGACCCTGATTCTGGGAAAGATTGAAGGTGGGAGAAGGGTATGACAGAGGTTGAGATGGTTGGATGGCATCACTGACACAATGGACATAAGTTTGAGTAGGCTCTGGGAGTCAGTGATGGTCAAGGTAGCCTGGCATGCTGCAGTCCATGGGGTCGCAAAGAATCGGACATGATTGAGCCACTGAACTGACTGAGTGAAACTAAGATTGCATAAGTTGTGCAGTGCTGCCAAAAAAGAAAAATTGTGCTATGCCATTAATTACCATCTCTGAAAGTTAAAAAAAAGAAAGTTACAAGGTATTTATATCTCAGTAATTTCACAAGTTGTTGGCTTAAAGCTCAACACTCAGAAAACTAAGATCATGGCATCTGGTCCCATCACTTCATGGGAAATAGACGGGGAAACAGTGGAAATAGTGTCAGATTTTATTTTATTGGGCTCCAAAATCACTGCAGATGATGATTGCAGCCATGAAATTAAAAGACGCTTACTCCTTGGAAGAAAAGTTACGACCAACCTAGATAGCATATCAAAAGCAGAGACATTACTTTGTCAACAAAGGTCCATCTAGTCAAGGCTATGGTTTTTCCAGTGGTCATGTATGGATGTGAGAGTTGAACTGTGAAGAAGGCTGAGTGCCGAAGAATTGATGCTTTTGAACTGTGGTGTTGGAGAAGACTCTTGAGAGTCCCTTGGACTGCAAGGAGATCCAACCAGTCCATCCTAAAGGAGATCAGTCCTGAGTGTTCATTGGAAGGAATGATGCTGAAGCTGAAACTCCAGTACTTCGGCCACCTCATGTGAAGAGTTGACTCATTGGAAAAGACTCTGATGCTGGGAGGGATTGGGGGCAGTAGGAGAAGGGGACGACAGAGGATGAGATGGCATCACCGACTCAATGGACATGAGTTTGAGTAGGATCCTGGAGTTGATGATGGACAGGGAGGCCTGACGTGCTGCAATTCATGGGGTCGCAAAGAGTTGGACATGACTGAGTGACTGAACTGGACTGAATTCTACAAGAATATAATAACCAAAGACAAGCTTTGGAAATTATTCAGGTGAGGCAAAGCTACTTGCTCTGTTTATTATTATTGTGTTAATAGTTTCACCCATGTTTATTGATACTTAATGATAAGTTGAAAAACCTGCATAGTTTTTTAGCATCAATTTTTTAATTTCCCAGAAATTTTACATCAATTTTGTTTCATGGTTACTCAAAAGCTTGTAAGATACATTTGTTAAAGTTAACTTCATTTGATTCATAATAACTGTTTATTATAGAAAATAAAATTATCTTAATTTACAGATAAACTCAGGTGAAAGTGAAGGTGAAGGTGAAGTCACTCAGTCGTGTCCGACTCTTTGCGACCCCATGGACTGAAGCCCACCAGGCTCCTCAGTCCATGGAATTTTCCAGGCAAGAGTACTGGAGTGGGTTGCCATTTCCTTCTCCAGAGGATCTTCCCAACCCAGGGGTCGAACCCAGGTCTCCTGCACTGCAGGCAGACGCTTTAACCTCTGAGCCACCAGGGAAGCCACAGATAAACTCGTCCCATATTAATTAACTCACCGTTTGATACCCATTCTGTGAATTTCGTTGAAAATAGGAAATGTATGACTTCATAGTCCACACTCTCTGCCTATCACCAACTTAAAATTTAAAATCACCACTAGAAAGTACTAATCCAAATAAAACTGGGAGCTTTGGTCTTCTACTTTCACAATTCTTAATTTCATCATTCATAGTTTAAAAAACTAGGTCTGTCATTCTCTCACAAGGCATAGTGTTTAAGATCTCAGATTTTAGAGTCAGAGTGCTGGGTTTCAGATCCTAAATTCATACCGACTGGATGTGTGGCTTTAAGCAAGCTACTCCACCTCTACACATCTCAGTTTTCATGTCTATATAATGAGAATAGACATATCGATAGTACTTATTTCTAGGGTAATTGTGAAAATTAAATGAGTTAACATGTGCTAAGCTTTCAAAACAATCCATGAAACAATCCATGACATATCATAAGCTATATGAGAATTTGCTATTAGCTACTTATCCATCTTTAGACACTTTTGCATAAATAAATTGCTGAAACTATGTTCACCTAAAATATTAATGAATATTTCTAATTGGTGAAGTATTCAGTGTTCTTTTTTTCCTTCTTTGTAACTTTTTACAATACTTTATTTTTATAGTATGTGTATGTCATTTATATAAGTACAGTAAAGCTTTATTTTATATATTAGTAATGTAAATAAATTCATTTGGAAAGAAACAGACACATTATGGCTAGGAATGTTTCTATTTTAAAGAAAAAAGTGATAGGGGAATGATTCTTCTGGACATAAAAATAAGCTATAAATTTGTACTACAAAAAGAAAATTAAACTTGTGTAAAAATAGATAAATAGGTCAATGAAACAAAATAAACTGCTCAAAAATAGAAGCATGTGTGCATGAGAATTCAGTATGTGATAACATTGACCTATCATATCAACTGGAAAAGAATAGCTATTTAACAAGTGCTATTAGACATCTTGAGGAAAAAATTGCCAGATTTCTATCTTCTTTCAACATTTTAAATTTATTACATTGCCATTTTACAAGTAAAACTATAAAAGTCCTAAAGAAGGAGATCATATTCATTTCCTATTGCTCCTGTAACAAATTTCCAAAACCCTACTGAATACAATACAAATTTATTCTGTAAAAGTTCTGGAGGTCAGAGTCTGAAGTGAGTCTCACTGGGCTAAAAATTAAGGGCCAAAGTCCCTTCCAAACTTCTAGGAAGGAATTCATTTTCTTGATTTTTCCTCCCTATAAAGACTTCTTCACTCTTTGGCTCATGGCCTCCTAAATCAACAATGACCAGTCAAACCTTATCCCTCTGACACTCCCTCTCTTCTGCTTCCCTTCATTTATAAGAATCCTTGCAATTGCACCTTGAAATCCAGGATAATCTCCCCATTTTAAAGTCAGCAGTTCAGGAATCTTAGTTCTAGCTACAATATAAGTTCTCATTTGTCATGTAACCTAACATATTCACAGGTTTTGGGAATTAGTAGATGAACATATTTGGGGGACTATTTACCAGCCTACCACAAAGATAAAGAAGAGTATTTTGGTAGTCTTAGAAAAATTTTTTAGAAATAAAAATTTTCTAAACAAACAGAAACTCAAGTTAACATAAAAATTTCAACAGGTATGACTTCATAAAGATTTGGAAATTTCAATGAGCAAAATGCCAGTTTGAAAAACAAATGAAATACTTTGATTAAATATTTTTTACTACATGGAAGAGAGAAAGAATTTATATACAAATATTTTTAAATTTATTTAAATTCTCTGATCGATTCTGTTTGCTAGTATTTTGTTGAGGATTTTTGCATGTACATTCTTCTGTGATGTTCATCTGTAATTTCTTTTTTTGTGGTGTCTATGTCTGGTTTTGGTACCAAGGTGATGGTCACCTCATAGAATGAGTTTGGGAGTATTCCTTCATCTGTAGTTTTTTGGAAGATTTTGAGAAGCATAGGTATTAGCTCTTCTCTAAATATCTGATAGACTGCCTGTGAAGTCATCTGGTCCTAGACTTTGTTGTTGGAAGATTTTTATTCACAATTTCAATTTCAGTACTTGTGATTGGTCTATTTATATTTTCTATTTCTTCCTGGTTCAGTCTTAAAAGGTTGTAGCTTTCTAAGATTTTGTTCATTTCTCTAGGGTCGTCCATTTTATGGGCATGTATTTGCTTGTGGTTGTCTCTTATGGGGCTTCCCTCATGGCTCAGGTAATAAAGAATCCACCTGCAATGCAGGAGACTCAGGTTCAAACCCTGGGATGGGAAGATTCCCCTGGAGACGGGAATGACAACCCACTTCAGTATTCTTGCCTGGAGAATCCCATGGTCAGAGGAGCCTGGAGAGCTACAGTTCATGGGTCACAGAGTCAGATACAACTGAGCAACTAATGCTTTCCCTTTACTTTTTCAGTAGTCTCTTATGATGCTTTGTATTTCTGTAGTGTCAATTGTACCTCTATATAATTTCTAATTTTATTGATTTGAGTCATCTGTCTTTGCTTGATGAGTCTGGCTAAAGGTTTATCAATTTTGTTTATCTTTTCAAAGAACTAGCTTCTGGTTTCACTGATATTTGTTATTGCTTTCTTCATCTCTGGTGGTGGTTTAGTCACTAAGTTGTGTCCAACTCTTTGTAACTCTATAGACTGTAGCTCACCAGGCTCCTCTGACCATGAGATTCTCCAGGCAAGAATACTGAAGTGGGTTGTCATTCCCTTCTCCAGGGGAATCTTCCCATCCCAGGGTTTGAACCTGAGTCTCCTGCATTGCAGATGGATTCTTTACCATCTAAGACACCAGGCATAGAAAAATATGCCTGACAGAAAAACTTGACAGAAAAATATAGAATTCCAGATAAGAGAAGATAAAGTTATAAATATCTAATTTTCCACCAATAATCTTCAAAGTCAAAGCAATTCCTGTTAAAATCACAGGAAGATTTTTTTAGAGAATTTGATAAACTTACTCTAAAATTGATATGATAAAGAAAATGCATAATAATAATAATAATAAAAAGAATGGCTAAACTTTTTGAGTCTTAATATTTTCCATTCACAGAATTGTAATCTTCATTGTAACACTATTAGCAGCATCACAAATGAGGAAATTGAGACTTACAGAGGCTAAATGACTTGTCTGATATCACAAAATGAACGATAGGCAAAGCATTAGCACTGATTCCAGCTGATCTGACCCAGGGTCTCTGTTTCTAGCCACTAAACTCTCAGGCTTCAAAAAACACATGTCAATAAATTCTTAAAAAGAAGAACAAAAATAAGGGACTTGGGATTATAATTTGATTGTTAAAGTAATTAAAGAATGTTGTCTATGAACTAAATAAAGACATTTAACCCAACTACCTATATGGACTCAACTAATGGGCCATTCTCCCTGAGCTCTTATGCTATGATTCAGATCAACAGCATCATGAAGCAAGGGAAGGCTCCAATCTATGGTCCATGTCCAAATGAGGATGTGTCAATTTAGTGCCAAAGATTGGACTACTGGGAGCTATAAAGTTAATAACCCCCACCGGTCATATTTCAGCATCTCAGCCGACTTAATTAACGTCTTCTGGTGCCAGCTTCCTTGTACAGCGTTTGTGCATGTTTGGAGCATCAATCACTCTAGAGAGCTCTGGATACTTGATCTTTATTTTTAATTTCCAGGACTTAGTACCAGGGTATCAGGTGACTATAGAGTGGTTGGGATGAAAATTATTTAGACAGAAGCTAAATCCTCCTGCAATGTCTTTGCCAAAATGCACATATTGATTTATTGCCATTGGTTGCTAATGGTTAGAACCATAGTTCATTGCTGGTTGGCAAAATTGCCTAGGAAATGGGCTCAAAATTCCCAGACAATTTTATTTGACCTCTACAGTTTAGGTCCAAGAACTAGCTTGAAATCAGATGTACAGAACTAAAAATGACCTCATTTGCATCATGAAAATAGTTAATTAGGAATTAAAGTCCTGAAGGTGTATCATTTTTATTTCACTATATTTTAAAGCAAATAAGCATATAAAACAAACACTTTTCAAAGCAGAAATGGCAGATTCCTGCAGAGGCCAGAACTGGGCCTTTGTACTCAATCCCTTGATATATGCCAGTTCTATCAGTGAGTAATCAATGGTCCACGGAGTCCAGTTCTACCTATGAGAGAAGTGGATGCCGTTTTTCTATTATTCTCACCTTCTTTCTATAATTTTCTCACGTTCCCCACCCTTTCTAGAGATTTTCCTTTTCTTAGATACCTGGATTTTGATTCTTGCTATTGCCACGCGGGAAATCAATAGGTAAACTAATTCACAGTAAGATATACAATACTAAAATATTTTATATTCTCTTACCCTTAGTTTAGATTTCAGCATTGATGCCACTTCAATGCATTACCTGCTGCATCTTTCCCTGTGTCTGTGTTTTCAAAGTCTCATTCTTTTCTGATCACTCTACTCTTCAATTCCTGGTATAGGGGAATAGCAGCAGCATCTCATACAATTCTTTTTTCCTGCTCCATACTAAATTCAGGGTTGAATTTAGCCTGTTTCCTTGATTTTTATTGAGGCGTTTCTTATATAGCAGAGTTTACCAAAAGTTCAGGGAAATACACAAGGTTTATGTTAATATTAATGTAACATGAATATACTAAAATTGAATATTAGGCTTACTTGTTTTGAAAAGCAGTTCTTCAGATTTTTTTTCTACCAACCCGAGCTGCAACATTCAGTGTTTCCACTCAGTTGGTTTGCTTTCTCCTGTTACTCCTGGGGTTCCCAGGTGGTGCTAGTGGCAAAGAACCCACCTATCAATGCAGCTGACATAAGAAACATGGGTTCAATCCCTGGATCAGGAAGATCTCCTGGAGGAGGGTATGGCAACCCACTATAGTGTTACTGACTGGATAATCTTGGCTAGACAGAGGAGCCTGGCGGGCTACAGTCCATAGGGTCGAACAGAGTTGGACACAGCTGAAGCGACTTAACATTCACACATACAAACATGCTCTTACTCCTGCTTGATTACCACGGGCAATTCCTCAGTCTTGGGCAACCAAGGTTCTTTCTCTAGCCCCTGCACTAGTGAGGCCTCCCTTCTCATAACACAAGTTTCATCCATTCATAGGCCATTATCTCTCCTCCATCCACATCTGTAGGGAAAAGGGACCAATCCACATTGGGTTATTTCCCACTGATCTGAAGCATATCGTCACTTTACTAGAGTCAGCTTCAGCTCCAAGTATCATTTTTTTTCTTCTGTAACTGTGTTCATCCTTTAAGACTCAGCACAAGTTTATCTCTCATATAAATTTCCCTGACTCTCAACCTCTAACCTCCCTGTGCCTCCACCCCTACTCCTATCAAAGTAATTTGTCTCTTCTCACAATGTACAGCTTCCCTGTAGCTCAACCAGTAAAGAATATGCCTGCAATGCAGGAGGCCTGGGTTCGATCCCTTGGTCAGGAAAAATCCTCTGGAGAAAGGAATGACCACTCTGATATTTTTGCCTGGAAAATCCCATGGACAGAGGAGCCTGGCGGGCTATAGTCCATGGGGTCTCAAAGAGTCGGACACGACTGAGCAACTAGCACTACTACTACTACCCTCACAATGTATTAAAAATAAATATTTCATAAAATTTTCCTTCCCTAAGACGCAATGTATTCCTCAAGAAAGGAATCATGTCTTTTTTGTTGTCTTAACCCCCCATTTTACTAACGTGCTCTTAATAAATGTTTTCTGAACTTTTCAAATCTCAGAAATATTTGCAGGTTGAGAGGGCAATATTTAATCTCTTTTAAACCATAACTCCTAATTATTCATCAAATTTAATTCAAATGTTATCTTTTCTATGAAACTTTGAGTTTTCACGGTACTTTATTCACATTTTTATTATAACAATATAATCTTTTCACATAAGATACCAGGTGTCTTTTTGCTAAATTAAGCTCTGGATTCCTTTGGAGAAGGAATGATGTCTACTTTATGACAAAGTCTCAAGCTCCCCAATTTGTATGCTGTCTGGGTCATGAAAGGCATTCAGTAGATTAAAGGAAAAAAAAATATTACTAGAAGGATAGAATTATCTGGGTTTTCCTGGTCCTAGATGGTAAAGAATCTTCCTGCAATTCAGGGAGACCTGAGTTCTATCCCTGGGTCTGGAAGATCCCCTGGAGAAGGGAATGGCTTCATTCCAGTATTCTTGCCTGGAGAATCTTGCCCATAGACAGCCTGGTGGGCTACAGTCCATGAGGTCGCAGAGAGTCAGACATGACTGAGCAACTAACACTTTCACTTCACTTTAGAGATTATTTCCCCACCAATATGAAGAAGTCTTCCATCTGCTGGAGTCAGCTTCAATTTAAGGGAAGGGAAGGAGGAGTGAAGGAAGGAGTTAAGAGGGTCCTTTCAGATAGCTTTTGATCTAAAAGGTGTTTTCAGAAAGGCAGGCCTTCTAGTGCTTTTTAAATGAAATCATACTGCTACCTACTACTAATGTATGTAAATGATGTCAGTCCAGCAAGTTTATTATAAAGTTAACTCAGTAGAAAAAATATGCAAGGAGATCCAACCAGTCCATTCTGAAGGAGATCGGCCCTGGTATTTCTTTGGAAGGAATGATGCTGAAGCTGAAGCTCTAGTACTTTGGCCACCTCAGGCGAAGAACTGACTCATTGGAAAAGACCCTGATGCTGGGAGGGATTGGGAGCAGGAGGAGAAGGGGACGACAGAGGATGAGATGGCTGGATGGCATCACTGACTCCATGGGCGTGGGTCTGGGTGAACTCCGGGAGTTGGTGATAGACAGGGAGGCCTGGCGTGCTGTGATTCATGGGGTCGCAAAGAGTCGGACACGACTGAGCGACTGAACTGAACTGAACTGATATCTTATGTATCTAACATGTATCTAACAGAAATCTAGACCAAAAATCAGCAGCTATAACAACACATTGATATATCATGAAGTCTTCACAGCTATCTACCAAATGTTTATTGTTGAATAAATATTTTTGTACCCCACCTGAAGATATATTTTACTCTAATGATAGCTATTGGCTAGACCATTGAGTTAAGTGGGTAATAAAAAGTAGTGTACTGCCATGTACAAACTGATACAAGTAAAAGCAGAATGGTAATGTGGCACTAAGATGGCACCAAAGTTATGTCATATGTCTGGAACATATGAGAACCTCATTTCTTAAACATGTAAGTGAATCCAGTCAGGACCATTATCCATAGTTTGGCGAACTTTTTCTCTAAATAGTAAAATACTGAATATTTTAGGCTTTGTAGGCACAGGCCATGTGGAATCTGTCACAGTTATTCAGCTCCACCATTATATTGCAAAAGTAGCAATACACAATAATAAATAACTGTGCATGACTATGTTCCAATAAAATCTCAGATATCATATAACTTGTAAAAATGTTAGTATAGGTATCTAAAAGCATAAAGACTCCTTTTTAAAAACATAGCTGTATTTTGTTAGTTGGTGGGTCAGGGCCTATTGTATGCAGATTCATGCTATAACCTGTTCTGTTCAAACAACATAATTTGGAAAGTCATGAGTGCATAGTCCCATAAATAAGAATTAAATGCAAATGAATCATATCAAGTGTGCCTTTAAACATTTCTGTGTTTAAAACTGTGTTGTGAATACAGTTCAGAATCACAAGCCCTGATTTAACCTCTGCTAATATGACTTTCTGCCTGAGTCCTTGCCACTGTGATTCAGGACAGTACATGTCATGAGGTAAGAGCAGGCTCTAATCTTTGATCTATCTTCCAAACAAAAATCTGTTGAGTCTCCTTAAAACAACGACTTACTTGAAGCTCAGTAGTCAGGGACCTGAAGTGTTACCCAAAATCAGTCTGGCCAATCACCACCCAAAAACCAATAGAGGCAAGGTTGATGGAAAGGAAAGTTTGCTTTATTTTAGAGGTCAGAAAATGGGAGAAAGAAGGGCAGATTCACGTCCAAAGGTCAACTCCCCCAACACTGACAACCAGTGAACAAGACCTTTTGAAGAGGAGTTTCAAGGGTATACAGGTGGAGGGAGGGGACTAGACGCAGTAACAGCACAGTCAGCTCTGATAGTCTTCTTGAAATTGGTCATGTGGTGATCTGATCAACATCATCTTGATTGTTTAAGTACAGTTAATCTCTAGTTCCAGGGTTGGCTTATTTCCATTTCTATGAGATCAGTTCTTAGAATTACAGCAGCTTCTGTCATGGCTACAATCTGGTCATTGTATAGTTAACGTCTTCCATCTGGAGGGGTTTCAGTATTTACAAGGCAGCTCAAAGGACATGGCTCAAAATATTACCTATAGCCCTTATAGAAAAACTAAAAGCCTTTTGTTTACTGACTAACCTATTATTATTCAGTCTTATTTTCCTTTGCTTTTGCCTTTTCTCACTTCTCTACTTAGTCTTTGGATAAAGTTTTCCTACAGACAAAAAGATGGAAGACATGGGGAAAAGACCATATGATCCTGCTCCGTTTCAGCAGGGTATTTTATTTTAGCAAAGAGCACAAGTAATTAATCCCTTAGTTGATAATTCAAATAGGCTTGAGAGTACAAAATGTCTGGAGTCTATATTCTTGATCTTCCTTTCAGAGAAACAGGATACACTGCACAGATATAATGATTAAGCACTAGCTGTAGGGCATGCCCAGAGCATATAAAAATTATTTGGATAGAAGCTGAATTTTCACTTGACTCAATAGCTGAGAGCTGATTACTATAATTTACTTATTTTATTCAAAAGCTGTTTTGGCTGACAATTTTTTGGTGTAAAGTTATTTTTCTTTAATGATAATATTGCCAAGTGGATGGATTCTGAAATTTTGTTGACCAATACAATTTCAGCTTAAGAACCAGTTCAAACAATTGCACCAAGCTAAACTACACAATTTAAATGACTAAAGTAGTTGGATGAGGATCAATGTTTCCAAAGGGATTCCATATTGATTTCTTCTTAAAGCACATTTCAAAGTAAACAGGGATTGAAAAAAAATATTGCTGCTGGATGGTAATTGCCGTTTTCTGCAGAGGTTATTGCTGGGCCCTCAGAATCAATTGTCTTGTGGCCCTGATGGTAAAAAAACATGCCAGCCAATGCAAGAGATATAAGAGACGTGGGTTTGATCCTAGATTCAGGAAGAGCCCTGGAGGAGGATCTTCACTCCAGTATTCTTGCCTGGAGAACTCCATGGACAGAGGAGCCAACAATGGACTACAGTCACAAAGAGTTGGACTGAAATGACTTAGCACAGCACAGAATGAAATGAAGTAGAGACCAAAGGCCCAGGGAGCACCACATATGAAGGAAAGCCTCTCTTTTACTATCCTCCTTCTAGCATTTTCTGTCTTCTCAGAAACACTCATGTCCGTTCTGGAGACTTTTCTTCCTCAGGGGTATCTGGAGCGTTGATGTTGCCCAGAACCCTTACTCCTTGCTTAACAGACTAAAGCACCTGAAAAACTATTTCCAACATAATACTGGTGACTAAATTTTACTAGCTTCCTTCTCCTTTTTTTACATAGCCAATTCCAATTTTAACCCACACGTCAGCATATCCAACCTCCAGCCTAATCCTGGATCCCTCCTCCTCACGTCTATGCATTCCTACGGTTAACCTTCTATGTCTTAAAGTTTTCTTCCCAAGAGTTCTTCAATATCACCTCCCATGACTGAGGTGTTCCATCTTGTGGCACTTAGGTTTATTTCCTTATGTTCTGCAAAAGGGAAAATAAGAAAACAAAACAGACAAATCATTTGTGTTGTAGCGTTTTGTGAAGACCTGGAGACAATGGACGAGGTTGTATAGCAGCAATACACACAACCAGTTCAATACAATGTCCAGTGAGAATACCCTAGCAGTCCAGTGGGTAGGACTTCATGATTTAATGCCTAAGGATGCTGATTCCATCCCTGGTTGGGAAATTTCTGCAAATCGCTCAGCACGGCAAAAAAAAAAAAATGTCCACTAACTTTGATGAAAGCATCCTCTACTGTTGCTCAGCATTCTCCATTGCTCTTTACAAACACCAGCATTTGAAAGACATCAAATCTGGTTTCATTATTTGTATCCAAAGACTCATCCATATACTCTGGTTAGACATGGGTCATTTCATTTGAATCTAATTTTTCTCTCCATCTCCCCAGTCTCTAAAGACAAAAGGGCAAATGGAGATATAGTTAACCAATGAAGTGAACTATGTCACACCTTCTACATTGTAAAATGAGCTAGGGTTCATTTTATTTTAAATAGCTATAATTTCATTCTATAACACTAGTCTTCCTTTCTTAGTTAAGTGTTTCCCCATGTAATGCATTAAAACAGTCTCTTTGGATCTCTCTTTCCAAGAGACTGTAAGCTTTTCTAAGTCAGGAATCAAGTCTAATTGTTTTGTTTTTACTGTTTATTATGAAAAATGGTCTCATGAATCCCTGATACTTACCAACCAGCTTCATCAATAACCAGTTTATGACCAGTCTGGCCATCTATACCTTGCCCCTTTGCTCTTTCCAACATGATTTTAAAGAAAATGCCAGATACCATAGAAAAAAATTAAAGGTACCTTATGTTCATTTTGCCAGGAGAAATATCAGTAATCTCAGATATGCAGATGACACTAACCTTATGGTAGAAAGTGAAGAGGAACTAAAAAGCCTCTTGATGAAAGTGAAAGAGGAGAGTGAAAAAGTTGGCTTAAAGCTCAACATTCAGAGAACGAAGATCATGGCATCTGGTCCTGTCACTTCATGGGAAATAGATGGTGAAACAGTAGAAACAGTGTCAGACTTTATTTTTGGGGGTTCCAAAATCACTGCAGATGGTGATTGCAGCCATGAAATTAAAAGATGCTTATTCCTTGGAAGCAAAGTTATGAGCAACCTAGACAGCATATTCAAAAGCAGAGACATTACTTTGCCAACAAAGATCTGTCTAATCAAGACTATGGTTTTTCCAGTGGTCACTGTGAAGAAAGCTGAGTGCCAAAAAATTGATGCTTTTGAACTGTGGTGTTGGAGAAGACTCTTGAGAGTCCCTTGGACTATAAGGAGATCCAACCAGTCCATTTTGAAGGATATCAACCCTGGGATTTCTTTGGAAGGACTGATGCTAAAGCTGAAACTCTAGTACTTCGGCCACCTCATGCAAAGAGTTGACTCATTGGAAAAGACTCTGATGCTGGGAGGGATGGGGGCATGAGGAGAAGGGGACGACAGAAGATGAGATGGCTGGATGGCATCACTGACTTGATGGACGTGAGTCTGAGTGAACTCCGGGAGTTGTTGATGGACAGGGAGGCCTGACATGCTGCGATTCATGGGGTCACAAAGAGTCGGACACGACTGAGCGACTTAAATGAACAAAGGAACACAGGAAATAAGTACGTTCATTATGCTAATTGCAATGATGGATTTATAGGTGTCAATATATGTCAAAAGTTGCCAACTTGTACACTCTAGCTATATGTGGTTTGTTGTAAGTTCAATTAGGCCTCAATAGAGCTGTTCAAGCAAGAAACCTCCGTGGTCCAGTGGTTAAGAGTCCAGCTTCCAATGCAGGGGATGTGGGTTCAATACCTGGTTGGGGAACTAAGATCCAACATGCTGTGGGGCAATTTAGTCTGCGTGCCACAATGAAGACCCTGTGTGCCACAATTCAGACCTAATGTAACTGAATAAACAAGTTTAAAAAAAAAAAGCTATCTCTTTAGGGATGGGGCCAAATATTAATCATGTTTGTATCCCTGTGTTCGGAATGCTGCCTTGGTACATCATAAGTACACAGCAGCACAACCAGAAATAGCAGTTGGTAAATGAGATAAGAGAAGGATAGTGTCCAACTCCTGTGGTCATGTAGACTGACTTTGGACAAGTAAATTCATCATATCTCAGCCTGCAAGTGGTTACCTAATATTTACACTGAAGCCTACATCATGGAAATATTTTTAGTTTTTAATAAACGTTTATAAAAGACAATATCATAAATGTCATTGTAATTCTTTGGGTAAAACTTTAAAAGATTATTTCTATAATGAGCTCTAGGTGTCCATTGCCTCTTGACCCACTCTTTGTTCAGAGCAAAGGGGAAAACTATAATCTGTTAGTTACAAAGCATGAAAAGAAAGAAGAAAAATAAAATGATTTTATCTATTTTATCTTCAGTTCAGTTCAGTCGCTCAGTCATGTCCAACTCTTTGTAACCCCATGAATTCAGCACGCCAGGCCTCCCTGTCCGTCACCAACTTCCAGAGTTTACCCAGACTCATGTGCATCAAGTCAGTGATGCCATCCAGCCATCTCATCCTCTGTCATCCCCTTCTCTTCCTACCCCCAATCCCTCCCAGCATCAGAGTCTTTTCCAATGAGTCCACTCTTTGCATGATGTGGCCAAAGTATTGGAGTTTCAGCTTCACCATCAGTCCTTCCAATGAACACCCAGGACTGATCTCCTTTAGGATGGACTGGTTGGGTCTCCTTGCAGTCCAAGGGACTCTCAAGAGTCTTCTCCAACACCACAGTTCAAAAGGATCAATTCTTTGGTGCTCAGCTTTCTTCAGAGTCCAACTCTCACATCCATACATGACCACTGGAAAAACCATAGCCTTGACTAGATGGACCTTTGTTGGCAAAGTAATGTCTCTGCTTTTCAATATGCTATCTAGGTTGGTCATAACTTTCCTTCCAAGGAGTAAGCGTCTTTTGATTTCATGGCTGCAATCACCATCTGCAGTGATTTTGGAACCCCAAAAAATAAAGTCTGACACTGTTTCCACTGTTTCCCCATCTATTTCCCAAGAAGTGATGGGACCAGATGCCATGATCTTCGTTTTCTGAATGTTGAGCTTTAAGTCAACTTTTGCACTCTCCTCTTTCACTTTCATCAAGAGGCTTTTTAGTTCCTCTTCACTTTCTGCCATAAGAGTGATGTCATCTGCATATCTGAAGTTATGGATATTTTTCCCGGCAATCTTGATTCCAGCTTTTGCTTCTTCCAGTGCAGCATTCACGTGATGTACTCTGCATATAAGTTAAATAAGCAGGGTGACCATATACAGCCTTGACGTACTCCTTTTCCTATTTGGAAGCAGTCTGTTAGAGCATAATAGAAAGTAAAACCATAGTGTGTTTAAGCCCGATGAGAAGTAATATTTTGGAATAGATACAATACTGAATAATTCTGTCACTTCACAACACAAAAAGAAATAACTATGAAATATATCCATTTAACCTGGGTAAAAATTATATAATAAAAATATAGATTATCAATGTGTTGAAGTTCACCCTTTGGCATCTCCATATTAAAAAAAATATCATCTCACTCTATAAATCTATATCTATTGCTATTGTTGAATCTGAATATAGAATAATAATAATGCCATTATTTCAACAGAAACTCTCTGCCAAGCATTCCTCATCCAATAAGAAAGTGAGAAAGAAAGTTGGTAAAAGGAAATACAATGAGTCAAATATATGAAAGATGTTCACTAAATGCAAGTTAAAACTACAATGAGACACCATTTTTCATCCATCAGATTGGTAAAGACCAAACATTTGATAAATTCTTGTGTTGGAACTTGATGGGGAATAAAGCACTTTTATTCTTTGCTAGTAGGAGGGCAAAGTGACACACAACATCCATGGAGATGTTGGGCAGTATCTCTCAATATTAATAGGCACATATCATTTAGTCTAGCCAATATATAGCCTGCTCAGTATAGTACTTTGATGTTCACTGAGAATAAATGTCAATCATGCAAATATCCTTCTTCTTAATATATTATTTTCTATTAGTGTAATTGTATGAATATAAGAGAGACCATCTAGGGCTTCCCTGGTGGCTAAATGGTAAAGAATCCACCTGCCAATTCAGGAGACATGAGTTTGATCCTTTATCTGGGAAGATCCCACATGTTAAGGAGGCACTAAGGCCACACACCACAACTATTGAGCCTGTGCTGTAGAGCCTGAAGCCCACACTCCCTAGAGGTCATGCTCTGCAACACGAGAGTCACTGCAATGAGAAGCCTGTGCACCACAACCATAGAGCAGACCTCCCCGCCCCTCTACAGCTAGAGAAAAGCCCATGCAGCAACGAAGACCCAGCACAGCCAAAAATAAACAAATAAGAGAGACCATATAATATAAAATTTAAACTATGATGTAGATTGCGGATTTTAATGTTTCCACATCATATTGTTTTCATTTCGTCTATAAATTTTCATCATGTGTCCATTTCCTTTTCTTACATGACCTGGAAAACTATCTGAAAAACAGAGACATTATGTAGCCATCAGTTCAGTTCAGTCACTCAGTCATGTCCTACTCTTTGCGACCCCATGAATTGCAGCACGCCAGGCCTCCCTGTCCATCAGTTACACAATATTGGACCCAAAATGCCTTATTTATCTTTACTCCTGTGCTTTGTTTGTTTAAAAACACTAAAGAACTGTTACTAATGTCAGGGAAATTTTAATCTCATGCTATCAGTGATTTTACACAGAGGCAAATGAGATCTCTTTTTGATTCAGAGTACAAGCAGAATTCGCCAAAGCAAATTTAAAATAACCCTTCCCTGAGAAACAGCACATAAACAGAGCAGAAATCTATAAAGTCGGAAAGTTTTCTTTGTATATAATGCAAATAAATAAGTGGCCAGTAGCTTGCTGAGCATCTTAAAAGAAAGTATATCCTTTTGTAAAATGCTGTTAATAAGGACTTGATACTTAAGACTGCACTTTGAGTAAATGGATAATCAAAGACTGACTTTATAATAATAGCCCTAAAGGAGAAAACACGAGACATACAGAACAGAATAAAGATGAGACCAGAATGGAAGCTGTGTTTCGGCTATTAATACAATAGATAACAATGTCACTAGATTTTTAGAAAAGGGAATGGGGGGGTTATTTCTGAAACCATTAAGAATCTTTTAAAGGCTGTTATACATAAACACATGAGGTAAAACATTTCTTGCTACAAAGTCTGGGCTTATTCACTCCCAACAACTCATTTTATTACCCTTATTTAGTCTCCGATTGTACATATCAAAGTAGTGTAAAACTTCTGGCTTTGTAGTTGTGATCAGGGATACCCTACCTTGTAGAATTCTCTTGTAATGAAGTTTCAGTCTTGAAAGGCAACACATTATACTAATCTAGATTTTTGCAAAGTACATGCTCTGAAACATTAGACATGGCTGATGCTCCTCAGTTTGGGGTCAAGGTGAAGGGTCAAAGGAGAAGATGAAATGTGAATTCCATGGTTCAAAAATGCTTGCATAGATCTCTCTGGAAATCAGTAAAACACATTAGCTTATTAAAGATGAAAAACTGTTGCAGTAAAGAAATCTCTTTAACATGAAATGAAATTAAATGTTCATAGCTCCAAGTCTTTGCAACCCCATGGACTGTAGACGACCAGGCTTCTCTGTCCATGGAATTATCCAGGCAAGAATAATGGAGTGGGTTGCCATTCCCTTCTTGGGGATCTTCCTGACCCAGGAATCAAACCCAGAATTGCAAGCAGATTCTTTACCATCTGAGCCTCCAGGGAAGCTATTTCTTTGTTACAGCATTTCTCAAACTAAATTGATCAAAGAAAGCTTTTCTCATGTAATATTAAATAACACACTGAAGATGTAATATTTCACAAAACAAGCTTTGGAAGAATGTACTACTTTGTGATAATCAGAGACAAGGAGTAAGGAGCCAGATCCCATAAACAGAAACTATTTTCTCCTACCCCAAATTATAAGCCTACTAAAGACACAGATTGCTGGCTTAATAACTCAAATCCAGAAACAGGAGTATTATTTGAAACATCTTGGCTAGAATGACTTCTTGGGGAGTCCATCTTTGAGAGTTTAGTTAGGGAGTAACAATATCAAATTATACTGCTACACAAATGGAAGGAATATGGAAGAATGCAATGGCTCATAAAAGGGAACAAGTCATGAGACACCTATATGCTTTTAGAAAGCACAATCTCAGTAACAAGGCTTTTAAGGAAAAGTTGTTCAAGACTCAATGGGAAGTTTCCTGAGATAAGAAAATGTATAAAAGTCAAGAATCATGTGTAAGAAATCACTGGAAAAGTTACTTTCACTTTCAAATATAGATTGATAAACTGACTTTATGTCAAAATTTGCACCTGTTGTCTCAGCATAGCAACCAATTGCACCCACTTTTACTCTCAAAAGTGTTTCAACTTGGATAATAAATTGGGGACTTCCAATCTACTGAATACCTACCATGTGCCAGATATACTAAGAAGTCACACAAAAAATTCTTTTTAATACAGATGAAGTTTGCCATCAAAAAAGTGAACAATCATTCTACATCTGAAACAATCTGAAAACAATAAAAGGTCTTCTAGTGTAAGGTCAATATCTATATCTAACATAGTAGTTACCCTACCTGAACCTTCAAGTTGTGAATTTCAAAGATGTGAATGTATGTTCCATCAACGTCAGGCTTGAGTGAAATTGCAGCTTGCCCTCCATCTCCTATTGCTGACGATCCTTCAGCTCCACCATCTCCCACTTCCTCTCTGTCCTCCAGTCAGTAACTTTTCCTGCCTGTTCACTCAAAGCCAGCCCCTATATGCCAGCTGTTGTACTGTACTACAGTACTTTTCAAGGTACTGTATTATAAGATTAAAAATGTTTTATTTTTGTGTTTGCTTTTATGTATTATTTGTGTGAAAAGTATTATAAATCTATTACTGTACAGTACTATATAGATGACTGTGTTAGTTGGGTACCTAGGTTAACTGTGGCGGACTTAGGAAAAATTTGGACTTTCAAACACACTCTCGGGATGAAACTCATATATAGGGGACTTACTGTACTACAAATCATTGCATAAGAGTGAGTTCCCTGGTGGTCTAGTGTTTGAATTAAGGGCTTTCAATGCTGTGGCCCAGAGTCAATCTCTGGTGGGGGAACTGAGATCTCACAAGCCATGCAGCATGCCAGCCCCCCCAAAAGAGGGTAGAATGCACAAGTATTGGGGAAGGTAGATGGATAAACTGGTACCTGGAACTCAAGCTTGAATCTCTGTGTCCTTAGGTAGAAAAAGAACGCATATAGACATGACTGGCTCCAGCAAGGGACCTTCAGGCTGCCTCTCCTGCAGCAAGGGAACTAAGACTACATTCCTCAAGGAGTCTCAATTTTTTAAACCAATTCCTTGAGATTAGAAGATCAGATACAGCTTCCATATCAAATGTACTACCCCGAGCACAAATCAGGACTTTGTCCCCTATCTCATCCAGACCACAGGTACACCAAATTCTAAATTTTATTTATGACCCTTTCCTGAAAGGGCAGGTTTTTGACATCCAGAAACCAAACTGTAGGACTGTTTTGCCCCCAGAACCCTTTCCATGTCTAGGGGAGCTTCTGGGTCTTGGCTTCTGCTTCATTTTTCACTATGTTAGCAGTCACTTGCTGAACATCAGCTTCTACGATCAATTTACTCCCAGTGCTCTCTGGGGTTAAATTATGCTAGTTTTCTAAAAAAGCTAATTCATTTTAACAAGTTTAACTTTTGAGTGGAGGCAGTTCTGTGCTCATAAAAGCCATATTTACTTAACATTCTGTGAAATTTAGTGGCCTAGGAAGACGACACATGCCAAGTACAGCACAGAACCCACAGTATGTTTTCACAGGGAAAGAGATGAATGATGTGTTACAATTATCCCTTCGTGAGCAGCAGACCTAATAAGAAAATACACCTTTCATGTGTGGGCTTCATAATACTTTTCATTGACTTCACACAGCAACTTCAAAGCCCTCCTCTGTCAAGAGTAATTATCTCCAATTTGCAGATCAGCACACACAGTCTTTTCACAGATCATACAGTCACCTTCAGATCTCAAGCTGTCTGGATGTGGATGTTGGCTAGCACTTCATTTCTTGTGCAGGAAACAAGATCCTGACTCAGCCAAGAGGCTGAGAGAAGAGGGGAATATCTCCAGTTCCAGACTTTCCCAAAAGCCAAGTCCTTGGCACTGGCAGACTACTCACAGTGATCCCAGAGCCCAAGCAAGTACAACTTGAAATTAAAAGACAGTCCTGATATTCAGACCACTCAAATGGGATCCTAGTGAATAGGGAATCTCTCGTGAACAAGTTAACCCCAATCTTACATAAGACAGAATAAAAAAGTGGGCAAAACAGTGACTTGCGCAACCTTCACTTAGTCCCTCCAGTAGTACTGTGTAACAAACCACTTGGTTCTTCATATAATCAATTTCTGGTTGTGAAACAAAATTCAGAGAATGGTTCAGAGCAGTTGACATTTCTTCCACATAAGATATTTTTTAAAAGAACCGATGATAACTATAAAAGGATTTCTAGGATCCCATCTTGGTCTAATACGCCATCTTTTACATAAGGATTTTGATCTCGGAGTGCATCCTGCTAAAAGGTATGAGAAGTGTGTGGTGGCTCTTGACCATTATGAATTGACTTTCCTAGGATTTCTAGCTTCATTTTTAATTATCTAATTGCATTGAATTTGTCAAGGCTGTATATTGTCACCCCGCTTATTTAACTTATATGCAGAGTACATCAAGAGAAACGCTGGGCTGGAAGTAGCACAAGCTAGAATCAAGATTGCCAGAAGAAATATCAGTAACCTCAGATACGCAGATGACACCACCCTTCTGGCAGAAAGTGAAGAGGAACTAAAAAGCCTCTTGATGAAAGTGAAAGAGAGTAAAAAAGTTGGCTTAAAGCTCAACATTCAGAAAACGAAGATCATGGCATCCGGTCCCATCACTTCATGGGAAATAGATGGGGAAACAGTGTCAGACTTTGTTTTTTTGGGCTCCAAAATCACTGCAGATGGTGATTGCAGCCATGAAATTAAAAGATGCTTACTCCTTGGAAGAAAAGTAATGACCAACTTAGATAGCATATTCAAAACCAGAGACATTACTTTGCCAACAAAGGTCCATCTAGTCAGGGCTATGGTTTTTCCTGTGGTCATGTATGGATGTGAGAGTTGGACTGTGAAGAAGGCTGAGCGCCGAAGAATTGATGCTTTTGAACTGTGTTGTTGGAGAAGACTCTTGAGAGTCCCTTGGACTGCAAGGAGATCCAATCAGTCCATTCTGAAGATCAGCCCTGGGATTTCTTTGGAAGGACTGATGCTAAAGCTGAAACTCCAAAACTTTGGCCACCTCATGCGAAGAGTTGACTCATTGGAAAAGACTCTGATGCTGGGAGGGATTGAGGGCAGGAGGAGAAGGGGACGACTGAGGATGAGATGGCTGGATGGCATCACTGACTCAATAGACATGAGTTTGAGTGAACTCCAGGAGTTGGTGAGGGACAGGGAGGCCTGGTGTGCTGTGATTATGGGGTCACAAAGAGGGATACAACTGAGTGACTAAACTTAACTGAACTGAACTGTAGGAATAATTTTGGTAAATTTCTACCACCATTTGTTTTGTTTGGAACAGATTTGAAACCAGCAAAAATTGGCTCTACACAGACCCTTTTCCCCAAGACTGTTTAAATTAATTTTAATTTTTAATCAAAGCATTGCAATACTTTTTTCTCAATTTGCTCACTTACTTTATTGAAGATACATTTTTCAGTATATCTCTGAGGAAGAATGTATAGGAGATAAAAGCTTGGGAGCATCCATTTATCTCAATAGTTTTGTTCCACTATAATACCTGATCGGTATGCTGTTTTATATCAAATAAGTCTTTTAACTTTTTATATTCCCATTGAGATGTCTGATGTTATTCTGTTTTCTGATGGTCTTCTTCTTAAATAAACTTTTTCTTTCTAGAAAATTCTGCAAGTTTTTTTTCCTGATATTTTAGTGTTTTTCTGCCCCTGAAGCAAGTATGTCACTAACCACATTGTGTAGCCCAGAGTATGACCAGAGGAATGGTTTTCTAGTTAAACAGAGCCCTCTTGAGCTTTCACACTAAATTAGACTGGTGCTAGAGAGGTTATGGTAATGGAAATATTTGAAAATAAATAGAACATCTAATCCAGTTCTGCAAAGACTGACTTACACTTAATCTCATGTTCTAATCTGAAAACTACTTGAAGCTCAGAAATGTTGGCCTCACAGTATGCAAATCATTTTGCCATAATTTTAGTTCCAGTTAACCCCGAGACATAGGAAAAAGAAAGAGAAGGACAGAGACAGAGAATAATACAGTTTAATAAAAGACGTCACTCATGAAATGGAGCAATCATAGACCTCCATTGAAAGACAATTTTTTTTAAAATTTCTAAACAAATAATTGAAGAACGAGACAAGATCCTTGCTCTCATGCAGCCTAAGCCCTAGTATAAAGAAATAAAATGCTTGGATCAAAAATGTGGGCTCACAGAGCAGAAAAACTATTTCCAGCTAAAAGAACAGAGATGGCTTTATGGAGAGGTGATTTGAGCTGGTGTGTAAAGATTGGGTTGCATTTTGATAGATGGTAGTAAAAACAAAGAACAGCAATTCTGATTTCAAAGAAAAGCAAGGCTTCTTACAACTTGAGACATTTCAATTTTAAGGTTCTCAATGTACTAAAAAGTAAAGAAACAAAAAAAAATAAGGTTGTAAAAACATGGCATATAGATGAGTTTTTCCTCCTATAATTTTAAGAAATGTTTAATCAATTTTTTTCAGGATAAAGAAAGCAAAGAAATATGATTTTTTAATGGCTTAAAAGCATTTACCTATCTCCTTCATGCATCATTCTCCTTATTGGCTGCAGTAAAACCATCTCATATATTTCCTTCCACAACAGTTTTTATTTTCTAGCAAAAGGAAAGACCATCAAAGCACAACATGACTTTCCTTTTAGTAGCAGCCATAAACACCAGATGATCTCTTCACCAAGACGCTCGACAAGAGAAGAAACTGCTCTGAAGAGAAGCCACTCATCTTCAACAACAATAGCATCCAATAAAAATCAGTGTTGATGCTAAAATTCACCAGTTCATAAAATCACTATTTCATATTTTATAAATGCCTTAGTTTTACGTACTGTATTTCACACAAAACTTACTTCCCCTGGCTTTTTAACCTATGAGTATTTTCCTAGGATTAATCATGGCATTGTAGATGATGTTAGTGAACAAATCAGAGTTTATCAGGCAGAGAGTAGCAAACCTATGATTATTTCTCTAGACGTTAGAAGAGAATGGGGTGAAAAACAATAGACAAGAAACTGTCGAAGGAACTAGAAGTGGGAAAGGACCAACAAAGTCACAACAAATAAGCTCTGAAATACATCAGATGATTTTCCAGGAGCAAAACAAATAAAAATGGAGACCCATGAGTCCTACATGATACCCATGTAACCAGGATATTATTTGGAAAATAGAGGTGAAGAAATTATGAAAAATCTTCTTTTGTCAGTTTAAATATCTAAGTATCATTTTTTAAGTAATGCAAAATGAATTTGTTATTTGTTAGGTTTATAGAGAATGCACACTTAATCATCATTTTTTTTTACAGTATTTTTCTCCATTGATGGAGTCAATGTAGGAAGATGGTACTAGAGTCATTGTTGATGATCCCTAATACTAGTAAGTGTGTTTTTTTGGTAAATGGAATTTAAATTACATATTCACTCTATATGAGTTTCCTTTTGTGAACTTACCTGCTAGGTCTGTCTCTGTTAGAAAGATTTATTGGCTCTGCTTCTTCATGTATCTGAGAAGCACTACCATGCCAGAGGATGGCACCTGGTAGATTCCAGAGGAAGATATATATGACTCAGAGGATTCTCAGACAACTCCCTCCATGACTGTGAGTTATTTATTGCAGAAAGGTCCCCAATGGTTTGCCTCTTTCTAGTGAAAGTTCTCTTCACAATGTGACTTTTAGCTTCTCCTAGAAAGACATGGAGTCTATTTTCCTACTCCTTGAATCTGGACTAGCCTTGTGATTTGCTTGGGCCAATAGAATGCAGTAGAAGCAATGCCATGCAAGTTCAAGGTGAATATCTCAAGAGGCTTTGCACATTTCCGTTTCATCTAGAATTATGACACTGCCATGTTAGCAAGCCTGAACTAGCCTGCTGAAGGATAAGAGTTATTCAGGGAAGGTGGAACTAATGCTGGGTAGAAAATAAAACAGAAATATCCATAATATTGATCAAATTTGGGTTGAGGAAATGAAATCAAAAATTAAAGAAAAGTCAAGAAAATACAGCATGTATATCTTTTCTTGCAGTTATAGATCTTCCTCTTCAGCATTTTTATTTTTATAGAATTTGTACAAAGGGGATTAATATTTGAGATAATTATTTTTTGTAAATCAACTCAGCAGACTTTGTGAATATTTTATTTCATAGGTTCTTCATTTTTCCCCTTTTATATGTCAAATATTATCCCATAAAATAAACTATTTGGGTGAACAATTAAAAGAAAGGAGGAGGAAGAAGGGGGACAAAGTTTCTTAAATAATCTCTCCTGGCAACTGAGGATGTACTTATCTAGAAACAAACTTACTGATCATATAATCTTGTTACATGTATTTGCTGAGAACTTCAGTGAGACACATCTCATCAGTGGGTTCTTCTGTCTGAAGTTGGGGGCTTTTTGGTTAGGGAATGCCCTCAATCTTTATGAGCCAATTGCAGTTTCCTATTTTTAATACTATTAATGAGGCTTTGGGTGTCCCTGGTAGCTCAGCTGGTAGCATCCACCTGCAATGCAGGAGACCCCAGTTTGATTCCTGGGTTGGAAAGATCCCCAGGAGAATGGAATAGCTATCCACTCCAGTATTCCAGCCTGAAGAATTCCAAAGACTGTATAGTCTATGGGGTTGCAAAGAGTCAGACACAACTGAGAGACTTTCACTTCGCTGGACACCAGACAAGATGTTCTTGAAGATTTACCAAAAATTATTGATATGATAAGTTTTTTTGGGGGGGGGAGCAAAGAACAAGGAAACACATTGTCACAATTTCTGGCAACTTTAAAAACATTACCAGTTTGAAAAAATGAAAAATTAGAATAGAGAGTGATTTTGAAGTGTCATTTGCAATAACAAAGCAAAAATGCAGTCAAATTTGGTTATAGCTTCTTTGGAGTATGGAGAGACAAGAAAATGCTTCTCTCCTATAGATTTTCTCTGAGACTGGGAGTAAAAAAAAATCACCCAATATCAGTGCATACACAGGCTATATTGAGGTTCAGAAACAAGAGCATGGATTAGGATGGAGACAGAAAATGGGCTCTGGTCTTGGATCCACCATAACTGGCTGTGTGACCACATTCAATTTCTTTCCAATACCTTGGAGACAATAATTATGCTTTTTCAATAATGAGTTTTTTATTTATCTTTTTTGCCTGTGCTGGCTCTTGGTTACTGCATACGGGCTTTCTCTAATTGCAATGCACAGGCTTCTCATTGCCATGGGTTCTCTTGCAGCAGACCCCGACCTCTAGGGCACATGGGCTTTAGTAGTTGTGGCCATGAGCTTAATTGCCTTACAACATATGGAGTCTTCCCAACCCAGAGATCAAATCTGTGTCCTTTGTATTGGCAGGGGGATTCTTAACCACTGAACCATCAGGGAAGCCCAATAATGAGTTCTTATTTTAATTTTTTAAAGCAACAATATAAATCCAGTAATGACTATTACTATGTAGGGAGTGCTTAGTATATGTCAAGCACTGTGTGCTAAGCACTTCACAGTATTCTACCTGTTACTGTTCAAAATAATCCAGAGAAATAGGTGCTATTATTATCTCTGTTTTAGAAATGAGAAAGAGGAGATTGGTAATTTGCCTAAAGCCTCATGAGAAGTAAAAACAGGATTCAAATTCAGGCCATGTGGTTCCAGAGTCCATACTTGTAAATTTAGTCTATATTCGAAAAAAGTATGATATATTCTAGAGATAATATGTGATTTGTGAATTCTATTTCATAGTATTACAAAATGTGTGGTCTTGCTAGTTAAAATAATTATAGATCATAATAACTGTATTGAAACCATGCTTGGCACAATTCTTCCCTTTCATTTTTTTGATAATGCATTTTCTAGCAGATTAGTGAGTGTGACAGTGGAGGGATGTCTAGATCTAAAGGTTCTGTATCTGTTTCTTCCATGAATTTGGGAATCTGGTCTCTGGCTTTCAGGTTAAAGAGTTAAGTTCATTGGTTCAGATTAGCTATCTTCCATCAAAATGCAGGTACTGATCTAAACCACACTGCTCCTTCCTACCACCAGGCAAGATCCAGCTCAATGCTGGTCCTGGTTATTGTAGGTCTGAAGAGTAAGGAGGAATCCAGCAAGGTCTGAGGAAGATATGAAGACCCAGTTAACTAGGCTTTGACCTGGGAGTAGAAAGGAAGCATTGTTGTAGACCATCACCCCAACTTTAGTGACTGCTAATCTATCTAAAACATAATTCATTTAACTCAGCAACCTGAAGACCAGAAGCCAGACTAGGGAGTACATAAATAGTCATAAAACTTTCCAGAAGAACCTAAGATAAAACACTCATCTCACCAATTAGTCAGATCCTTCAACTCTCCCCAAGCTCTTGACTTCTAGAACACTCCTAGAAAGAAGAGGACCTTCCAAATATGTAGAAGTATCTAGGGTTACTCTAGACCATGACATCTCCCTCCTGCTCAGGAAGAACTTTTATCTACAGGTGTAGATTATTTTAAAAATTGGGAACCAAGGCATTATCTCTACAAATTTTCTCTTATTTCATTATTAATTCTCATAAAATAAGAAAATATTAAAATTGGAAGGTCATGGCAAGTAGAATAATGACTCCCCCACCCCAAGATGTCCCTGTCTTAAACCTCATAACCCATGAATATGTGATCTTACATGGGAAATGGAACTTTGTAGATGTGATTAAGGTTAAGGGCTTTGAGATGGCAAATTACCTTGGATTATCCAAGTGAGGGCAATCTAATCAGATGACTTCTTAAAAGTAGAGAATCTTTCCCCCACTGGGTCAGAGAGGCGAAATGCAAAAAGGAGAGATTCAAAGCATGAGAGGAACTCAACCCACTTGTTGCTGACTTTGAAGATGGAGAAAAGGGTCTGTGAAACAACAAATATGAAGAAGCTGGGAACAGCCCTGAGATGACAACCAGAAAAGAAATGAGGACCTTAGTTCTACAGCTACAAGGACTGAATTCTCCCAACAACCTGAATGAGAAAGAAAATGGATCCTCCCCTAGATCCTCCAGAAAGGAACACAGTCTTGCTGATAGCAGTTTAATTTTAGTCCAGTGAGACTCATGTCAGACTTCTAACCTTCAGAACTGTAAAATCATGAATTTGTATTGTTCAAGCTGCTACGTTTGTGGTAGTTTGTTATAGTAGCAATAGAAAATGTATATAGAAGAGATCTTAAAGATTTTTTTTTCAGCTCTATCCCTAATATTGACTGATGCTTCCTTCATAGCTTAGTCAGTAAAGAATCTGTCTGAAATGTAGGAGTCCCAGTTTCAATCCCTGGGTCGGGAAGATTCCCCTGGAAAAGGAAATGTAACCCACTCTAGTATTCTTGCCTGAAGAATTCCATGGATAGAGGAGCCTGGCGGGCTACAGTCCATGGGGTCACAAGATTTGGACACGACTTGGCAACTAAACCACCACCACACAATATTGACCGGTGATAAAACTGAGTTCTACCTGTGTTGTAAAATAGTCTTCCAATTCTGTTCATCTGGCTAACACCTCAGGATTCAACTTGGACTCCTTTGGACTCCTTTTCTTCCAGGAAGTTTTCCCTGGCCCTCCAGGACATACAGCACCCTGTGCATAATTTAGCATTCTGTCTACCTCTCAGTACCCCTAATACATTTTTGACGTCAAGGACTTTGTTTTACTCAACATGCTGCTAGAGTATTCTGTTGAAAATGACCAACTTGTCATTTGTGTGGCAAACAAATTGGTAGCCTTGAAGGGCAGTATGTCTTATCTGTTAAAAGCATGGGCTTTAGAATCATACAAGCCAGGTTCATGTCCTGGCTCCGGTATCTATTAGCTGTATGACTTTCTTTGATGTTTAATTTCCTTTACTGTTATTTTCTCATAAAAAGAAAGATAGTAGCAGCACCTTGCTCAACAATTGTTATGAGAATTCATTGAAATAATGCTTTTAAAAATCTTAGCCAGATACCTGCTGCATATGAAGAGCTAAATAAATGTTGGTCTTCATTATTATTAGGTATCCATATTATCATTAGGTATCTGTGATGGTTAAGGGCTTCCCTGGTGGCTCAGTGGTAAAGAATCTGCCCGCAATGCAGGAGACAGGAAATGCAAGTTTGATCCCTGGGTTGGGAAGATCCCCTGGAGGAGGGCAAGGCAACTCACTCCAGTATTCTTGCCTAGAGAATCCCATGGACAGAGGAGCCTAGCAGGCTATAACCCATAGGATCACAAAGAGTCAGACACGGCTGAAGTGACTTAGCACGCACGCACGAGGTGGTCAATTTTGTGTTAACTTGGCTGGGCCACAGTGTCCAGATATTTGATCAAATATTATTCTGAATGTTTATGTGGGGTATTATGGATGAGACTGACATTTAAAGTGGTGTGCTCTGAGTAAATCAGATTACTCTTTATAACGCACATGGGGTGGGCCTCATCCAAACAGCTGAAGGCCTGAATAGAACAAATAACTGATCTCCTCTGAAAAAGAAAGATGAGCCAGCAGATGGCCTTTGAGTTGAATGGCAACACTGACTTTCCCTGGGCCATACACACATATGCACACATACACATACACATTGCTTTCTTTGGAGAACACTCATACAATATCAAATCTGTAACTTGTAAATATGGTAATATCACTATGTACAACATGTAAAAATAAAAATGTGAGGATAGGTAAGACTCACATTACCCATTATAAGTAAATTTTCCTTCATTTCAATATCAGATGAGACTCTTTCAGTTAAGAAGAGAAGCAGTAAGAATACAATGAAAGGGAGGCTGGCTTAATCCAAGAAAGGCAGCGGAGAGGAAGACGAGGAAGGTGGGTGGGAGGAAGAGGGAGTGGAGGAGGAGAAGAAATGGCTTGACTCCTGTGACTGATATGTACAAGCATAGGCCTAGCTTCTAGGATAACTGGATCCACATTTCAAAAATATTGCCATGGCCCAGTTTCTGTCCATCTCTCAGAGATGCCTTCTCCAGGGGGTTTCATTCTCAGATAGGTGTTCCCCTCAAGGTGGTGAGATGGGCTACAGCAGCTCCGTATTACACACATCCAGGTTCAAGTCACAAGGGAATAAGAGTGCATCTTTTCTGATAATTCCCATAAAGGTTCTGAGATCCATTCTAAGTCGTCTTCCTTAGATCAAGTGTTCATCTGGAACCATCACTGTGGGCAGCAGACCAGATATGTGCATTGGTTTAAATTAGTCTGTGCTCTCTGCTAGAACTCCTCACTAAACCAGTTATCAATCATGGGGACAGGGAAGCTTTCCACAGGATATATATTGCCTAAAGAAGTTTTTAAATAGATGAATGCCAGGTAATCAAAACCAAGAAATGGCCACTCCAATTGCTTAACAAAATCCTCTTTACAATTTTGGTTATTTTGCCTTTTACAAAAACTATTTAATTTCTGAGAATCAAAAACACAAGAGGATACCTGGCATTAAATATTTTTGAAACATCATGCTATAAATTCATCCAACATGGGAAATTTGTAACAGTGAATTTCTTTTCTTGGCTCTTTTAAAACAAGAACAATTTCAAACTTTTCCACCACATTATAGTAATCATTGTTGCCATTTGGTGATGGTTAAACTTCTAGGCTTACTTTATATTATGTTGTTATTTGTATTAGCTATCACATATGGGTGAACCAGATCCTCTGGCATTTCTGCAATATTCAATTTTAAAAACAAAGACAAAAACAAAAAATTATCACACTAGTTGGTTGAAGCAGGCTGTGGCTAAGCTGAAATGAAAACTACACCCCCTCCTTCATACAACCAGGATAACAAGTCTGTTACTTAGTAACAACAGCAAAGTTTCTAAATCTAAACCACAACAGGAGTTAGGTGGTTAGTTTTTATCTGCCATTATTCCAATATTAAAAACACTAACTTAGAGAAAGAACCCAAAGGCATACACCCAGAAATTTTACAATGGTTATTACTGAGCCAAAGGGATAGCTAACAATTCTTGAGCACCTACTATATGTGTGTTTTACAAGCATTATTTAACCTCATTTTCATAACAACTCTATGAAGCAAACATTACTACTAATCTCCATTGTACTGATGAAGACAAATATTGAATTTTAGAATGTTTAAATAAGTTGTTCAAATCAAAGTAAAATAGCTGGTTAAACACCTGACCTTGGTTTTGAACTCAGAAAGTCTACTTTCTACTTTTTTGTTATGGAAGCCTGTTTTTAAAAATATCCTTTTCCCTCTAAAACCCTAAATTCATTAGAAAAAAATCATCTTCCACAAAAGAAAAAATATTGTAGAAGGAAGGAGGAAGAAAGGAAAGAAGTCAGGCAACAATTTCATCATAGTATAATAATCACATTATAGCTACGGCAGGCTTCCCAGTGGCTCAGTAGTAAGAATCCACCTGCCAGTACAGGAATCAATGATTCGATCTCTGGGTCAGGAAGATCCCCTGGAGGAGGAAATGGCAACCCACTCCACGATTCTTGCTTGAGAAATCCCATGGACAGAGGAGCCTGGCGGGCTGCAGTCCATGGGTCACAAAAGAATCACACATGACTGAGCAACTAAGCAACAATATTGGAGGTTGTTAGATATTAATGGAAGAAATTTTCAAATATTGAGTTGCAGGGAAGTCATTCTGGCTTCTATATGATTTAACTTGAATTTTATACTAACTAAAAACGCCTGTGTGTGGCCTATATGTAATATATATAAACAAATATTATACATCTGCTTTAATCATTAAAGAAAAGATATTGACCATAAGTAAAGAATGGCCCTGTTAAAAAGAAAGATTAAATCCCTCCAGTCCTGGGAAACCAGTGCTGGTACTCTTTCAATGATGAGACCCTTTCCCCAGGTGTCAAGGTCATACTGACTCACTGGGTACATGCTGATCTGTTTATTTGCTTGTTTGTTTGTTTTTTTGGAAATATTGAAGGAATGTATCGCTGACTTGTTTGATGCTCTTTTTTGTGACAAGGTATAAAGCTGTGTGAAAACCATGCTTCTATAGAGCAATTCCTCAGACTTACCTAAGAGGCTGTCTCTGAGGCTATAGTCCTCAATTTGGCTCAAATAAAACTCTTTTTTATTCATATTATAATTTGGTTATTGATTAACTACATCAAAAATGTAAATGGATGAGGCATGATGTTACTTGCAGTGGGTGTTATAGTACCAGGCTTATCCATAGAAATGCCCTCTGTGAGGTAGAGCCACATAGGGTAGTTACCCAACACCCACCATCGCCCCCCATCAACTTCTCTGCCCCTTCCCATCCCCAGACCACAACTAATGACTGATTAGTACAGGACTATAAAATTCCAAACCCACATCTACAGGGAATTTATTTCAGAGAACGTCCCTTGAGGAGCTGGCCAAGGCAAGACTGCCAAACTCTTATTCAAAATAATTAAGGACTTCTGCAGTGGTCCAGTGGTTAAGAGTTCGCCTGCCAACGCAGGGGATACAGATTTGTTCCCCGCTCCAGGAGGATTCTACATGCCGCAGGGGAATTAGGCTCATGTGCCACAACTTTTGCGGAGAAGGCAATGGCACTCCCCTCCAGTACTCTTGCCTGGAAAATCCCATGGACGGAGGAGCCTGGAAGGCTGCAGTGCATGGGGTCGCTGAGGGTCGGACACGACTGAGTGACTTCACTTTCACTTTTCACTTTGATGCACTGGAGAAGGAAATGGCAACCACTCCAGTGTTCTTGCCTGGAGAATCCCAGGGACGAGGGAGCCTGGTGAGCTGCTGTGTCAGTGGGGTTGCACAGACTCGGACACGACTGAAGTGACTTAGTAGCAGCAGCAGCCACAACTTTTGAGCCTGTGCTCTAGAGCCAGAGAACCACAACTGCTGAGCTCAAGTGCACAACTATTGAAGCCCAAGTGCCCTAGAGCCTGTGCTCCACAAAGGAAGCCACTGCAGTGAGAAGCCCAAGCATCGCAACTAGAGAGGAGCCCCCACTAGCCACAACTAGAGAAAAGCCCATATGGCAAGAAAGGGCCAGAAAAGTCTAAAACAAAATTTTATTATAAAAAAATTAAATCTCTCATTCCCCAGTGCTGTGCTGTATGTGTTCTATCAAAGGCATACTACTCGAAAGACAGGAATATTTGCAGTATCTGACCATTCTCATGGGAACAAATTTAAATTAATTTTCTGAGCCATGTCAACATTTAATCAAGTGTGGTTATTAAAAAAAGAAATACCACAATCTGTTCTTCAACAAACCTTCAATTTCTATCCCAAAGCAATTACATTGCATAATTTTTTTCAAAGTTTGTAGTTGTATTATGAACCAAGTGGAATCAGGGTTTTAGTTGTGGAGATGAGAATTCTTTTTTTAACTATTTACTTATCTTTGGATAATTACTAAAAGAAGTTTTCCTATTTTTAATAAGACTTTTGTTATCCCTTGATGACTTGGTTTAATCATGTTTGCCATATTTCTTATTTCTTTTGATACTGGCCTCCTAAGAGAGCTTTCTTATGAAGCATTTGTGTTCCTTTTCATGCATTTCTAAAGTGCATTCAGTTCAGTTCAGTCGCTCAGTCGTGTCTGACTCTTTGCGACCCCATGAATAGCAGCACGCCAAGCCTCCGTGTCCATCACCAACTCCCAGAGGTCACACAGACTCACGTCCATCGAGTCCATGATGCCATCCAGCCATCTCATCCTCGGTCATTCCCTTCTCCTTCTGCCCCCAATCCCTCCCAGCATCAGAGTCTTTTCCAATGAGTCAACTCTTCGCATAAGGTGGCCAAAGTACTGGAGCTTCAGCTTCAGCATCATTCCTTCCAAAGAAATCCCAGGGCTGATCTCCAGAATGGACTGGTTGGATCTCCTTGCAGTCTAAGGGACTCTCAAGAGTCTTCTCCAACACCACAGTTCAAACGCATCAATTCTTCAGTGCTCAGCCTTCTTCACAGTCCAACTCTCACATCCATACATGACTACTGGGAAAACCATAGCCTTAACTAGACAGACGTTAGTCGGCAAAGTAATGTCTCTGCTTTGAATATGCTATCTAGGTTGGTCATAACTTTTCTTCCAAGGAGTAAGTGTCTTTTAATTTCATGGCTACAGTCAACATCTGCGGTGATTTTGGAGCCGCAAAAAATAAAATCTGACACTGTTTCCACTGTTTCCCCATCTATTTCCCATGGAGTGATGGGACTGGATGCCATGATCTTCATTTTCTGAAAGTTGAGCTTTAAGCCAACTTTTTTACTCTCCTCTTTTACTTTCATCAAGAGGCTTTTTAGTTCCTCTTCACTTTCTGCCATAAGTGCCAAAAGTACATTACAAGCTTTATTTGCTTTTCCCTGAAACTTTCTTTCAGTGCAGTTCAGTTCAGTTCAGTTGCTCAGTCGTGTCCAACTCTTTGCAACCCCATGAATCGCAGCACGCCAGGCCTCCTGGTCCATCACCAGCTCCCGGAGGCCAACAGACATTCTTCAGTGCTCAGCCTTCTTCACAGTCCAACTCTCACATCCATACATGACTACTGGGAAAACCATAGCCTTAACTAGACAGACGTTAGTCGGCAAAGTAATGTCTCTGCTTTGAATATGCTATCTAGGTTGGTCATAACTTTTCTTCCAAGGAGTAAGTGTCTTTTAATTTCATGGCTACAGTCAACATCTGCGGTGATTTTGGAGCCGCAAAAAATAAAATCTGACACTGTTTCCACTGTTTCCCCATCTATTTCCCATGGAGTGATGGGACTGGATGCCATGATCTTCATTTTCTGAAAGTTGAGCTTTAAGCCAACTTTTTTACTCTCCTCTTTTACTTTCATCAAGAGGCTTTTTAGTTCCTCTTCACTTTCTGCCATAAGTGCCAAAAGTACATTACAAGCTTTATTTGCTTTTCCCTGAAACTTTCTTTCAGTGCAGTTCAGTTCAGTTCAGTTGCTCAGTCGTGTCCAACTCTTTGCAACCCCATGAATCGCAGCACGCCAGGCCTCCTGGTCCATCACCAGCTCCCGGAGGCCACACAGACTCGCGTCCATCGAGTCAGTGATGCCATCCAGCCATCTCATCCTCTATCGTCCCCTTCTCCTCCTGCCCCTAATCCCTCCCAGCATCAGTCTTTTCCAATGAGTCAACTCTTCACATGAGGTGGCCAAAGTATTGGAGTTTCAGCTTTAGCATTAAATCCCAGGGCTGATCTCCTTCAGAATGGACTGGTTGGATCTCCTTGCAGTCCAAGGGACTCTCAAGAGTCTTCTCCAACAACACAGTTCAAAAGCATCAATTCTTCGGCACTCAGCCTTTTTCACAGTCCAACTCTCACATCCATATATGACCACAGGAAAAACCATAGCCTTGACTAGACGGACCTTAGTCGGCAAAGTAATGTCTCTGCTTTTGAATATGCTATCTAGGTTGATCATAACTTTTCTTCCAAGGAGTAAGCGTCTTTTAATTTCATTGCTTCAGTCACCATCTGCCGTGATTTTGGAGCCCAAAAAAGTAAAGTCTGACACTGTTTACACTGTTTCCCCATCTATTTGCCATGAAGTGATGGGACCAGATGCCATGATCTTTGTTTTCTGAATGTTGAGCTTTAAGCCAACTTTTTCACTCTCCTCTTTCATTTTCAACAAGAGGCTTTTTAGTTCTACTCTTCACTTTCTGCCAGAAGGGTGGTATCATCTGCATATCTGAGGTTATTGATATTTCTCCCGGCAATCTTTCTTTAGGTTCACCTGAATAATTGATTGTATTATTTTTACTTTACAAAAACACAGGGTGTGAGATTTCTATCTTTGTGTAAAATCAATTTGTAGTTCACAACTGTTTTCTGGCTCCTCTGCAGAATTCAGGTATTTTAAGGCTATGCTGTTGCTAAAAGGAATGTCTTACTTTTTTTTTTTTTTTTTTTTAGTGCCAGATTGCATTACTCTCTTATTTACCCCTCACATCTCAGAACTGGCCATCTTTGGCACAATATTCCAAAATAATGGACCACTTATGATCCTTGGAGAAGGCACTGGCAACCCACTCCAGTACTCTTGCCTGAAAAATCCCATGGATGGAGGAGTCTGGTAGGCTGTAGTCCATGGGGTCACTAAGAGTCGGACATGACTGAGCAACTTCACTTTCCCTTTTCCCTTTCATGCATTGGAGAAGGAAATGGCAACCCACTCCAGTGTTCTTGCCTGGAGAATCCCAGGGACAGGGGAGCCTGATGGGCTGCCGTCTATGGGGTCGCACAGAGGCGGACACGACTGAAGTAACTTAGCAGCTGTAGCAGTTATGATCCTTACGTGTAACAGAATTCACTAAAATCTAATGAAAATGTATGAGGCAGGATTGAATTTTGACTAACGTGCCTCATATGCAACTCCTAATATTTGTGTCCTAGAAGCCTGACCTCATCCTTTCTGACCAGTATGTGGCTGTCTGATTATGTTATAAAGCCAGATGTAATATGAAGTGAGGTGCAGTGTTTAAACACTGAGTTATCATCTCAATGTGAATTGTGCCAATGGAGATATACTTGCAGATAACCAAAAGTGTAGATAAGCTTCTTAAACCCCAATAAATATAACGGTGCCTTCTCGGGCAGTAAGGGACAATACCTAGAACATGGTTTTGACAGTTAATTCTCTACATCAATTTGTTTGAGCTATAATGCCCACTCTTTGGTCAAATAAATACTCATCCAGATGGTGCTGTGAAGATATTTCTTTAGTGATTAACACTTAATTAAATCAGTAGCCTTTGAGTAAAGGAAACTAGTCTCTGTAATGCGGGTAGCCCTGACTCTATCAGACAAAGACTAAGCAATTCTGCTTCAAGACCAGCAACACAGAATCCTTGCCTGAGATTTAACTTGCTGGCCTGCCCTGCAGATTTTGAACTCGAGATTGCAACAACTTTTAGATGAATCTCCAGCCCACACACATTTCAGACTTACCATACCCCACCATTACATGATCAAATTTCTTGAGATAAATCTCTTTCTCTACATATGCATGTGCACGCGCACACACACACACCACACTGTCGGTTCTGTTTCTCTGGAGAACTTTAATAAAATGGTAGTTACTTATTGCTTATCAGAAACTCCACAGGACTGAATATACAAATGGGCAAAGGATAGACCATATATAAAAACAGAACTTTGACCTACCATCTGCAGCGATCCCCTCAGAAACCAACTCCTTTTCTACAATAAACAACCTAGAAAGCCAGCTGCTGTAAGTCAGATTTACAGGAAATCTGATTGCTATCTTGAGTGACATCTAGGAAGCTAAACAATTCCTTCTGTAATAATCAGCCCCAAATGGTTAGGACTTGATTAAAACTGATTGCTTCCCTAATTTTTGTCCCTGCTTTTAACTGAGGACTAATCCTAGGAAGTCAGATATGCTCTCCATTCTTGCCTGGGAGATCCCATGGACAAAGCAGCCTGGGGGGCTACAGTTCACGTGGTCTCAAGAGTTGGACAGCATTTAGCAACTAAACCACCACCACCACCCAATCACATAGGATGCCCACATTAAGTCAACCAGCCCAAGCTTTCCTAGGCCAGTAGCCTCTAATCAGGGCATTGGTGACGCCTTCTCTCTTTACACCACAAAGCTTTTCCATTCTTCTGTCTGCCTTTGTTTTTCTTAGCCATTTAAAAAAAAACTATTTATGACAGTGATTTAATATTGTCTGCCTGCAATGCGGGAGACCCGGGTTTGATCCCTGGGTCGGTAAGATCCCCTGGAGAAGGAAACGGCAACCCACTCCAGTATTCTTGCCTGGAGAATCCCATGGACGGAGAAGCCTGGTAGGCTACAGTCCACGGAGTCGCAGAGTCGGACACGACTGAGCGACTTCACTCACTCACTCACTCACTCATTCAAAAGTTATCAGTTTTAAATATAAAATTTGTTTCTTATCCACATTAACAGATATTAACCTTTCTACACTTTCTATGCTCTGCCTTCCTTTGAGTCTGCTAAAAAGCAAGTGACAGTAACAGACTCCCTTGTAAGCTTAGAATAAAGAGCCTTTGCCTTTCTCATTCAAATAGTCATTTGTTTATCCCCACAGCCATAAGGTAATGAAATAGAGAGAAGTTAATCTTTCAGAAACCACAAATGGATATAACCAGCCTCAAAATTCTGCTACCTACAGAGACAGAATTTCCAGGTTTAATAACAGGATTTTTTTTTTTACTATGCTCTGTGGCATGTGAGAATCTTAGTTCCCTAACCAGGGATCAAACCCCCATGGCCCCTGCAATGAAAGCATGGAATCTTAATCACTGGATTGCCAGGGAAGTCTCAATGATAAGTTGTTGTTGTTGTTGTTGTTTACTGAAACAAATGGTATAGCAAACATGACTGAAAGGCTTTAGTACAAAAAATTTTAAAAATCCAATTATCTGACTTATGACTTATTGACAGTAACATCCTGATGATGCACCTAACTATGAAAGATTTTAAGTACTTCTTATTTTAGCCTCAACAAATTAACTATTTCAGATAAAATTTTCAGAAAAGGGTAATATTTCTCTATAAATGTGGCTTTTGACCTGCCATATAAAAAATTTTTATAACTAATCTTCAAACACTAAGATTTGAGCATGATTGTTACACAATTAAACTTATAAATTCAGTGGCTGAGATCTCTAAGAGGTGGGAATTAAAAGGGCCCAGGAATATAATTTAATGCCATATAATACAGAAATATCACAATGGGATGCATGTGGTAATTAGATTTATTCTTACAAAAATAGTAAGTACAACCTTAAATCAGTAGAATTTCACAGACTTTTCAGATATTTGATTTTTGGCTTATGATATTTAAGTGTAAACCATTGCTTTGAGTGCTATTTTCAACAATACAAAAATCACACTTGACTTAACATTTATTCAATAATTTAAATTCCTCAGAAAACATCAAAAATGAATTACCATTATATCGTAAACATGATCAATATAAATCTTAAACTTGAAAAAAAGTATACAATCCCCAATAGCATCACAAATCTCACCTCCTTCAGAGGCACATGTATATCAAAATTAATAAAAAGATCTGAACAGAATTGACCTGTCAGCTACAATAAGGGAAAGAGGAAAATTTTTAACAGGGATGATCCCAGGAAGATTACAGCTGTGAAAGGTAATGAGGTGCCTTAATATTTTCATTTGAAAATTCTGTGGAGGCTCATTAATGGTCCACTCAATTATTCAGATTTGATCGTCTCAGGAAGCAGTCACCAATAGCAGTTCTGGGATGCTAGTTGGAACTTGCATTTGGAGGGTGCTGTATTAATGGTACACAAGAAAAATACATTATTAAACCTCCAGGCAAAGACTTCACCTCCTCCAAGACTTCTTTTCTGATGACACCTTCTTTTAAATCTGCACTTTGGACTGAGCTCCCTGCACATTTATACATGCTACTGTAATAAGAGAAGAAAAAAACCTTTACAGAGAACAGTGAGGCCACTCTAAAAACATAGAGACTTCCCCCCCCACCCCTCAACATTAAGCACACACACGCATGCACACACACACACACACACACACACACACACTAAAACAAAACTTACAGCTGCCTTCAAAGCTTGGTCTAGATCATCCAGTAGGTCTTGTTTATCCTCTAGGCCCACTGAGAGTCGAATAAGTGTGTCACTAATGCCAAGGACTTCTCTGTCGCTCTTAGGCACTGATGCATGGGTCATGATTGCCCTGGAAGAAAGAGTGAGCAAATTTCTGATCACTATATTGTAGCAGTGAAGGCATGTTTCTGGCTCATAAATTGCAATTATTTTCAATTTTTTTTCTATTCTAAATACCAAATCCTTCATACATACACCTGCAATGTTTTGTAAACAAAAGATTAAGGAATTGTGAAAATTATCTTTTCTAGTCATGCTTTTAAATGAAAACCACGATCTTTTGCTATTTTTATACCATCAGTGAGGTATACTCAATCAGAAACTGAAAGTGCAGTCAAGTGGTCACATACAGGAGGGAAAGACATAGCTTTCAGTGTGTAAATTTTAACACCTACCTGAATGAGGCCTTGGCCAGAAGTCAACACCCCATGACCATCCAGGTGTACTTATAAAAGGCCTCTTGGACCAACAGCTGGTCAGAATTAATTCTGTTTGGATCAAAGGATCAGTCCAGGATTGGACCTTCTGAGGCAGACCAGGGAAAAGACAACCTAGGATTGCTAGTAGCAATCACTAAGCACTAGGAATTAATTTCAACTCATAATTCATGACACAGAGGCCTCAGAGGATGTTTAAAACCATCTAGTAACTCAATGTCAACATCGACCTGTGCAAGGGTAGAGCACCTACTATGGGTCAGGCACTACACTAAGAGCTGGGAAACCAGGAAGAAGGAGAGATTATTTTTCTCTAGGTAACAAGGCAGAAGCTAAAGACTATGACAATTCACAGAACAGTCTACGGTGAATGTTAAACAAGTATGGACAACAAGGGTTGCTGGAATTCAGTGGAGGCTGAATCTCTGTGGGCTGAGGCATCGTGGAGGAAAGGCTTATAGTCTTATCGAGCACTTGAGTACCCTGCCCCCACACCCAACCCTCCCTTCCCACATCCAGCAGAAGCAACTACTTTCTCCTACCCACTTCAGGCCCATGGAAAGAAAATCTTAGTAAATGAATATTAAATGAATAACCTCTTTTATGACTCTAATGAAGTGATGCTCATAGTAAATGAATATCCTCTTCTATCACTAATGAAGTTTTACATGCAAATATCCTCCTTAAAAATTTCTTCCTTTTTAGGTTTTTAATTCCCTGAAAGAGAGTGAATACTCAGAAATAAGAACGTAGGCCTCTGGGAGCAAAAGACTTGGGTATACAAATCTCAGCCCCTCCACATACTGGCTGTGTTGGACTTGTAAGTTACCAGTCCTCAAGTCAATTTCCTCAGTACAGTGTTATCGACATTTTACAACCAAGGAAACTGAAATGGAGAGTGGATAAGTGAGTATTCTAAGGCCACTGAGCAAACACATGTTCTTAGCCTGAGAGACCGACCCAGTACCCATTGGCTCTGCTTCTCTCTCGCTGATTGCAATGCTGCACTGGTTGCAGCATTGTTGGGAGACTCGAAATGAGGAGGACAGAACAGACAAGCTCTGACCTAAATTTATTCTTCCACTGGCATTGGGGTTACAGCCTAGCTGGAGTGCCCGATGGCTGAGCAACTTTAAACCAAATCCCTAAATAAATCAGGTGAGGTCTACTTTTAAGAGAGTCTTAAACTAATACACACTGTATTACTATGAAAAATAACCAATTTCATATGCTAAGTGTGCCCTCTTGTGCATCCAGACTTACTAGCAGGCATCTTCCTGAAAGACTAACAAAAACTTCTCTGTCTTATCTTAATTGTTTGAATCATTATTTGGCATCATCTTTTTAAGATTATGAAATTGCCTAACTCTTTCCATGAACTGTAAACTACTATAACAGGACAAGAAACGTGCCTATATTCTTTATCTCTGACATTCCTTAACACATAGTTATTTCAGAAATGTGTATGAAAATTAAAACATAGAAATATACCATGCATCTAATACAGCTGAAAATTAATAGCAAATGATATTGATTTATCCCTGCAATAATTATAATAGATGGTCATAGAAACTTACCTCCCTGCTCACTGTTTTTGATGCAAAGCCTCAAGAGTGAAGTTGCTAACATATTTCTGTGTGACATTTGATCAACCAGCAAAACCTTCTGAATCTTTGTTTCTTTGTCTGTAATATAAGTTGCTGGACTCCCTGATCTTAGGTTTCTGTGTTCTAATATCCTCTGGTGCTTTGATAAAATTAGATGAATTAGCTAGGTTAGATAGTGAAGTCTTTCGTGCACTGGAGAAGGAAATGGCAACCCACTCCAATGTTCTTGCCTGGAGAATCCCAGGGACAGGGGAGCCTGGTGGGCTGCCATCTATGGGGTCACACAGAGTCGGACACGACTGATGTGACTTAGCAGCAGATAGTGAAGTGCCAGGAATACTAAGTTAGATTTGGGGGTTGAACTTTTATCCCAGAGAAAAGAAAATAAATGGACCTGATGGCAACTAGCAAGGCTGTCCTCTGACAAATAAGAATGTGGAGGTATTTTATCAGAAACACATTCTCTGGGAGCTTTGAAATCAGCCCTTCCAGTTCAGTCTTCAACCTCTCTTCTAGGACAGAATCAGGTAGAATAAGTAGCCCTGGTTCAGAGGTCAGAGAACCACTACTGAAATCTTCTTCAGGCAAACAGAAAGAAAAAACAGAACTTGGGAAAACACAGCTTATTGATCCCAGTAGATTTTTAACAGGGTCTCCATTCTCTTAAGAGTCCATTCCAACTGGACAATGCCATGCTGCCCTTATTGCTAAATAACTTGAACAATCACTGATTTTATCCTACTCCTTTTCAAACAATCATTACAGCTGAAATCAAATTTAAAATACTGAGAAAAACAGAAATATACTTACGGAAGCTCAGCAAGACTTTCGTATCCTCCCAAGCTCTCAGCCAGAGTAAATAACTGTGGCAAAAATAATAATAATAATAAATATATATATCAATTTAGATTGTCCACTAAAATAAAAATACTAAAAAAAAAAAAATCCTAAAAATAAATGTTTTTAATACAATGACCCTGCAATGCGAGATGGAAAATTGTGGCAATTATGAATAATTACTACAAAATAATTATCACAAAAACTACAAACTGGATAAAAACTTGGGGAAAAAAATGAAAATAAAATCCATAACGAGGCCATTAACAATTGATCTCACCATTAGACACACTGTGTGTTAACTTTTAAAACATTAAAAGTTGATCAAAGTGAATCTTCTATACCTTCCTCATTTGACCTCATACAAAAGTAAACCTTAACATGAGCTCTCAAACCTCAGAATTATTACATTTGAGACCCAGCTCTGTGGTTACCCTTTATATAAAAATCTCTTAATATCTATTAAGTTATACAAACTTACTCATTAATATGTACCATTTATCAAATAAATATATCCATTTAACCCCATCCTGTTGTATTTGGTGTTATTGTGTGTTACAGAATTTTACAAACATGTTAAAAGTTACTTTCACAACTGTATGCAATTAAATGTAGACTACTATATTTCTGATTTTAGAAGTGGACAAAATTTTAGAACCAGTAAGACTTTGACTAAGCTGGCAGCATCCTTTTCTTTTCTTTAGATTTGTAGCATTTAAAACTCAGAGTCTTAAATACATGACTGCATGCGCTCAAAGTAAGCCCAAAGCATGCAGTTACACAGGGCTCTCTCCCAGGGCTCTGCAGAGACTCCTACCTCTGTGACCTTTAGACCAAGGCTGCCTTTCCCTCACTCCAGGCAGACACAGCCTGAGAGGCACAGGGTTCGGGAAGTCATTCCTAGGCTGGATTTCCATACAGTTTTTCAGCAGTCATTGACACAGTACTGAGGTTTTTCATAATATTTCTTTTGAAAAGGCAGTTAGTTCACTATAAATTTAAAAACAAATGGCTTAGAACATTCTGTCTCTCTCAAATGGATGAAAGCCTCTGCAGAGTTAAGAAAATGAACATGTTCTATCTGCTAACACATCACTCTTGCTTCAGCTGATTTTCTAACCCAACGCATTTCATGACAAAGAGGTTTGTGGGTGTGACCTGCAGATACAAACACATTAATCTGAGTTGGGTGGAAGTGAGAAATAATGAAGATCATAATGCTACAAGAAGGCCTTAATGTCTATAAATTGAAAAATGATTTTGTAAAGTTACCTTTAGGTTCTTGAGGAAAGTTTCAGCATGTTGAAGAGATCCCTTGATATAAAAGGTGATCATCCCAGGGCAACCTGTGCACTGACGCTTGGCCAGCTCATGCTGAGGATGAGAAGGCAGCCCTGTAGTCATAAAGTATAATGAATGTCTTATTTCAGAGTCAAACATGTAATTTCAGGACAACAATAACACAAAATCACTTCGTATAAGTCAACTGCAAATAAGGCTAATAACAGGCCTTATGCCATGTTCACATCTGACCTCTTGTTCTGGCCCCTATCTATCTTGTGAAACTGGTTCAGTCATGTCCAACTGTATGCAACTCCATGGACTATACAGTCCATGGAATTCTCCAGGCCAGAATTACTGGAGTGGGTAGCCTTTCCCTTCTCCAGGGGATCTTCCCAACCCAGGGATCGAACCCAGTCTCCTGCATTGCAGGCAGATTCTTTACCAGCTGAGACACAAGGGAAAACCAAACTGCCATCATTTTGACCTATCTTTTCTAGTCTCTCCTCACTCTAGCCATGCCAGCTTTCTTTACACCAGCAGCACTGTTCTTTTATCTTGGGACATTTGCACATGCTATCCCTTTAGCCTGGAACATTCTCCAGCTCACTGCCCCCTTCCCTCTGTTAATTATTTCCTCTGTAATTTCTTGCTTAACATCTATCTTATGTATCGGCTAACTCCATGAAGAGAAAGCTACTTCTTTTGTTAATAATTGGATCCCAGATCCCAGTACAAAGCCTGGCCCATGGTTTGCAATTGATAAACATTTATTGAAGAAATCTGAATTGTCTTGTCCAGGCCCTTTTAACAAATGTTAACCCATTTCCTCGGGGCATAGTCCAAAACTTTTCTCCCTCTCTCCATTCAAAATACACACCAGTCAACAGCTCTTTACCTAGTGTACATATTAGGGCATTTAGTCTTATTCGTATTTCTGCCTTGGCTTATCTAAATGCCTTAACGGCAGGGATCAAGCATAATTCTTTACACCGAAGACTCTATGAATGCACACCTCAAAAGGGTTTAAAATAACTATTTACTTATGACCACCACAATATAAAAGTCTGGTAAAATAAATTCAAAGAGTAACACGTAAGTCTGCTAATTCACATTAGCACTTATAGATTTGTGAGAAGTGAAGGAATTCCAAAAATGGTTAAGAGAATTTCAGGGGAATTTTGGTATCAAGTTTTAACTTAGTAAGTATGAAGACTCAATGTATATCAGATAAAAGTTAGAGCTAGTACAGAACAGCAAACTGATAAGATTATAAGCAAATCAACTGGAAAATACAAGGTTGTAATCCTGGGATGTTGTTGTTCAAACACTAAGTTGGGTCTAACTCTTCAAGCAGAGTCCAAGCATCCACTAGACTTAGACAACTCTAGGCTAAAGAGCACACCTATCTTCTTTATCATCAGACCCACATACAGCAGCACTCAATGATAAGTGGACAACAACAACAAAAAAATACATGAAAGCATCTAACTTACAAATGTTACATAAACAGAATGCAAGGGATAACATGTAAAATCCTAGAGTAACCACATGTGCTTAGAAAGCAGATTAACATACCAGGATAAATAACCTTTTCCACCTGAGGATTTGACTCCAAAAACTGAGCAACTGCCATTCCATTTTCAAAATGCTTCTCCATGCGGACTTGTAGAGTCTTCAGACCTCGATTGCAGAGTAACAGTCAATAGGAGACGGAACTGCTCCAAGAGCTGCAAAAAGAGTATGTCCTGCATTAGTTTGAAGATGAAGACAGACCCAGAAAAGACTCTCACTGCTCTTTTTCATCATAGTGACTGTGGGAAGCTAACAACAAAGCCCAATATTTGAATTTTAGTGGGAAAAATTAATAAATCAAATAAGAAGCATGAGAATGAGGCGTAAAACATGCTTAGAGAAATGGGCTTTAAAATGAGAAGGGAAATGAATATCCTAAAAACGAAGTACAAACACAGTCACATAAATTTTTTAAATATGAGCATCAATAGTCCTTTCCGTGATTTTAATAAAAGGACACACTGCACATAGCTTAATCTTGTATTTCTTTGAAAGAGTATTAAAACACACAGAAAAAATAGCAGTTCAGCTTCTATTATTCCTGGGTGTTCTACCAACATTCTACTAATATATAGCTTCTGTCTAAGGCAGCCGGTGGTTTCCCAGGCCTCCAGGATGTATGCCTCATTCCTTCTTTTTATAAATGAAAGGAATTTAGCACACAATAAATTCTGGTTTCCTTCCTCAGTGCCCTCTTTTGTTGCTCTAACATTTATTCCCTAGAAGGGGATTTTTATTCCTAATTATACTGATCTCTGTCAAATCACATTGGTTAAAATCGAGTATTTTTCAATAAACCCTTATGGACACCTGAGACAGTAAACAATCTAAACAGATACTTAGATATCTGTTGAAAAATACAACTTTATATCTTCAGTTCAGTTCAATTGAGTCGCTCAGTCATGTCCGACTCTTTGCAACCCCATGAATCGCAGCACGCCAGGCCTCCCTGTCCATCACCAACTCCCAGAGTTCACCCAGACCCACGCCCATGGAGTCAGTGACGCCATCCAGCCATCTCATCCTCGGTCGTCCCCTTCTCCTCCTGCCCCCAATCCCTCCCAGCATCAGAGTCTTTTCCAATGAGTCAACTCTTCACATGAGGTGGCCAAAGTACTGGAGTTTCAGCTTTAGCATTATTCCTCCAAAGAAATCCCAGGGTTGATCTCCCTCAGAATGGACTGGTTGGATCTTGCAGTCCAAGGGGCTCTCAAGAGTCTTCTCCAACACCTCACTTCAAAAGCATCAATTCTTCAGCGTTCAGCCTTCTTCACAGTCCAACTCTCACATCCATACATGACCACAGGAAAAACCATAGCCTTGACTAGACGGACCTTAGTCGGCAAAGTAATATCTCTGCTTTTGAATATGCTATCTAGGTTGGTCATAACTTTCCATCTGCAGTGATTTTGGAGCCTAGGAAAATAAAGTCTGACACTGTTTCCACTGTTTCCCCGTCTGTTTCCCATGAAGTGATGGGACCGGATGCCATGATCTTAGTTTTCTGAATGTTGAGCTTTAAGCCAACTTTTTCACTCTCCTCTTTCACTTTCATCAAGAGGCTTTTTAGCTCCTCTTCACTTTCTGCCATAAGGGTGATGTCATCTGCATATCTGAGGTTATTGATATTTCTCCCGGTAATCTTGATTCCAGCTTGTCCTTCTTCCAGTCCAGCATTTCTCATGATGTACTCTGCATATAAGTTAAATAAGCAGGGTGACAATATACAGCCTTGATGTACTCCTTTTCCTATTTGGAACCAGTCTGTTGTTCCATGTCCAGTCTACTGTTGCTTCCTGACCTGCATATAGATTTCTCAAGAGGCAGGTCAGGTGGTCTGATATTCCCATCTCTCTCAGAATTTTCCACAGTTTATTGTGATCCACACAGTCAAAGGCTTTGGCATAGTCAATAAAGCAGAAGTAGATGTTTTTCTGGAACTCTCTGGCTTTTTCCATGATCCAGTGGATGTTGGCAATTTGATCTCTGGTTCCTCTGTCTTTTCTAAAACTAGCTTGAACATCTGGAAGTTCACGGTTCACGTATTGCTGAAACCTGGCTTGGAGAATTTTGAGCATTTCTTTACTAGCATGTGAGATGAATGCAATTGTGCGGTAGTTTGAACATTCTTTTGGCATTGCCTTTCTTTGGGATTGGAATAAAAACACCTTTTCCAGTCCTGTGGCCATTGCTGAGTTTTCCAAATTTGCTGGCATATTGAGTGCAGCACTTTCATAGCATCATCTTTCAGGATTTGAAATAGCTCAACTGGAATTCCATCACCTCCACTAGCTTTGTTCGTAGTGATGCTTTCTAAGGCCCACTNAAAAACACCTTTTCCAGTCCTGTGGCCATTGCTGAGTTTTCCAAATTTGCTGGCATATTGAGTGCAGCACTTTCATAGCATCATCTTTCAGGATTTGGAATAGCTCAACTGGAATTCCATCACCTCCACTAGCTTTGTTCGTAGTGATGCTTTCTAAGGCCCACTTGACTTTACATTCCAGGATGTCTGGCTCTAGATGAGTGATCACATTATCATGATTATCCAGGTCATGAAGATCTTTTGTGCCATTTAAAATTAGATATCATTCCAGATATAAAAGAAAGCCATCATTCTAAATGTTTTAAAACAAAAATCCATTGTCTCCTTCAGAATTGGGAACTCATGTATACCTGAGACGGATTCATGTCAATGTACGGCAAAACCATTAGAGTAACGTAAAGTAAAATAAAGTGAAAATTAAAAAAAAAAAAAATCCATTGTCTTAAAACTAAAAATTCACTTGGGCTTTAACAAATTGTGATCAAAATTGACATGGATTTGAAAAATAAGAAAACATCCCTTGGCCATGCTGTAAAGCTCTATTATGCTATAATAAATAGTATTTTTATAACCCAATTTTTCTTTCCTCTAAAAAAATCAGAATTTTCCTTCTATTCCCCATTTCTTCGTAAATTAGTGGAATGCTATCACTTCACAACACTTAGTGGAAATACAATATCAGATGTAGTCACTTTGAGAGCACAAGGGGAAATTCAGGCTTTTCAAAACTTACAATTTTGCAAGAAACGGAGCCTATTATGAAGGCTCTCAGAATTCAGCGACACTAAGCCCATTACAACATCACTGTGGCCTAAAAACAAAACCAAAAAGCTTTAAGTTAAAAAACAATGTATAAACATTATTCCTCAGCTTATAATTTCTAAAATTAGATTTTCACTTGGAAAAAATCTCTGGGAAAAAGCCTTATAGAATAAGTTTAGATACAGTTTACTCAATTTGATAGTAGCAAAGGCTATATCTAAAACAATAAAATTAAAATCCTATAAAATATGTGTTTCTTTGAAGCTGTCAGCAGGATAAAATCTTTTACAGTAAATTTTAATCCTTTGCTGATGTGTCATGAGCATAGTTTTGTCTGCTATAAATGAAGTCCTATATTTAATCAAAGGATGATTCTCTAACTTTCTACCTATGTCAGAAAAAATCTATATAATAGTAGAAGAAAAAAGATAAAAGGATAAAGCCTATGCTGTTATCATCTATCCATGGAAAAGAATGAAGTGTAGACTATGTATGTCTTACCATTCATGTATTTTGTTGCTGAATACATACAAATATCAGCTCCCAGAGACAAAGGCCGCTAAAAGGAATAAAGAAAGGTTTTTATTTTAAATGGGAAATCACTTGAAAATATCCTGCATTACTTATCTATTTACTATTGTAAATTCCACCCGTATTTTAATTTTTCAAAAATACATATATCTTAAAATTTTCCAGGACCTCTATTTATCTTTCTCTTGATATTATCTTTCCCTTTCCTCCCTCACACCAAATAAAACTACAAAAGTACTGGATTCATTATTCAATCCAAAGACAGACATTTTCTGGAAATAGCAGATAACTCAGGTCAACAGGCCTTCTGAACTTGTTTCTTTAGAGCAATTGCTGACTAACCCCTAAATTTATTACCTACAGAAGACATGCTGGCATTTTATGACTCAGTAAATACACAGAATGGTTGACACAAACACTTAGCAATTGTTATGTCAAATAAATGTAAAACTAATTTGCGTAGGTTTTTAATCATTAAAACCTTACAGCGTATGCTGTGGTTATTCATTTTATTTGTCATGATCTTGACTCTTAATTACTCTTTTATTATTCTAGTTTTGTCAAGTGTAAAATCACTTGTACAGAAATGTGTTTAGATTGGTTTCCCCCACCCAATTTTCCTGCAAAGTAGTTCTTTAGTCTTAGATGTCTTTGTTCACAGTGAAAATTAATAACCAACTTATTCACTAAGCAATATAATATTAACATCTTTTCATTTAAAATGTCTGTAAAATAAAGTATGTATATATGTATTGTGTGTATGTGTGTGTGTTTGACCTTACCACCTGGAGGCTGGGGGACTTTTCATTTAAATTCTCAAAAATAGGACATTTTAAGTAAAGTATTACTCAAAGCACTCTGTACATATGTGTTTCCTCATCTCTAAAGTGATGGGTCAAATTAGACAATGTGTGAAGACTGTTCCAGTGCTAACATTCTGTAAACCCTATGGTCAAAATGAAAAATAAAAGCCTGTAACTAACATCTGTGGATCTCATTATGCTCCAAAAATCATGTTAAATATTTCACATAACTTAGTGAAGCAGTGTTCAAAAATACTTCAACTCAGGAAAATCAGTATGTTTATGACTCTAATTGTACAGACATGGAAAAGGAACTGAGAAAAATAAAATAGATCACTCAGATTTTAAAAACTGGTAGAGTCAGAACTCAGACTACCACCAGAATCCAGAGATTCTACTCTGAAACTTTATGCTGGTATGTCCATTTTGCCTTTTGTGAGACTTGCAGATCAAGAAGATAAAAGGCCGGAAAAGAAAGAACATACCCAGTTTTCATGTGGGTAAAACAAAGAGAGGATCTTTTCAGAAGATTTGCTTTGTGGAACCAATGCATGTGGTTGCCTAGGGACATTGTGATTCTGATTAATTCAACTGGAATGAATCCAGATTGAAAATTGCAGTTCCTGGCAAATGGAATATGATGTGGGCTTCAGTAAAGCAGAAAAACTGGAACTATTTTAGTGACAGGAATATGAGAAAAAGGGCCAGGCCTGATGAGTAACCTGGGCAGGCTCAAGCGAAAACAACTCATGCAATCTCTTTGAGAATATACAGGACTTATGATGACTCAGCCAGAGAAATCCTCTGCTGTGTTAACTGCCCTACTCCAAGTGGTAGATGGAGTAAGGAGCAGGTATTAAAACATCCAGAGTGAAAATCACTTGGGATAAACAGATGATGCCAGGAGATTTTTACTTGGAAACAGACTGCTTTACTTGAGAGAAGAGTCAGCAGAAGTTGTATCACAAGCCAAGGTAGACAGATGGCACAGAAACCATCTGAATATAATGTAACCAGGAAATGTGTTTCAGGAAAGAAACATAAAACACAGTAGTGCCTTCTGAATAAAACAGACTAAGGTGAAAACAGCTTTGTGCAAACTCCCAGGAAGTCAGTCCCTCACATGGAGGCAGCACCCTGGGCCAACTTCAGGGACCCATAACAGAGGAAGGGAACGTAAACTGTTGAGCTTGTGAACATCAGCCTAATTGAAGAGCTGAAGAAAACGAGCTGGGCTTTTAGGAACTCTACAGAATACAGGTGAACTACAGGAAGCGCAATAAGAATGACCACAAGGTACAGACAGAAAGTAAAGAGCAGGGAGATGGTAATTCCTAATAAGGAAAGGAAACAGTTAAGTTACTCAGGGAAAGAGAGGTAGAACATGTGGGGAAATGGCAGACAACTAGGCACTTATAGAAAGATTCCCAAGATGATCTACCAAAAGGAGCAAACCAGAAAGGAAAAAGTACAAGGATCTACCAAAAGGAGCAAACCAGAAAGGAAAAAGTACAAGGAAAAAAAGAAAGGGATTGAGGAAGGATGGGAGGGTTTGAGTTGGGAAGAGATGTATGAAAAGGGACAAGCATGAAAAGAGTTTAAAAGGAGAATGATAAAGGAGTTGCTCAGATATAAGGTGATACATAGAATAGGAATTTATGATACAAGTCAAGTAAAGATACAGAAGGAATGGTCTATGAAACATGAAGAGAAGACAAACTAGAAAGAAGGAAGGGAAATAGAGAAAGAACATGCATTTTACCTGGCTAGCCTTGCAAATAAAAGAAAAAGAAAAGCTATACTCAATGACATTTCAGTATATGATGGACATCTGCAGGACTCATAATGACATGTGTGTATATATACACACACAAAACTGGCTTAGAACTAACACATAAACATTGAAGTCCCTACTGTGTAAGGCACTGACATATACAATCATATAATAAGGGCAGGTCTTCAGAGAGTTTACAGAGAACCTAAAAGCTTTAATAAGATAATATTTTAAAAACACAAAGTCCCATACAATATTTTAAAAACACAAAGTCCCATACTAGCCTAGGGTTGAAAAAATATTAACTAATGGTAGGAAAGATCCAATTTCAATTCTTTGTCTAATCAATAATTGTGATTAGGTTTCATGTAAATTAATGTAAACAAGTCCTTCCTCTCCTAATTACAAGTACCTGTATAGTCTACCAATTATGCCAAAAATATTACTTTCATTTACCTGGAAATATGCTGACATAAAAGTGTTATCCACAACCAAAATGATGTCTCCATGTTTATGGACCGTATGTGCACAGGCTTCAATGTCAATCATCTTCAAGCTAGGGTTTGTGGGGGTTTCAATCCAAACAAGCTAAAACAATTTAGTAAATGACAACAGTTTTTAAAAATACACTGAACAAACATATATCTCATGCACTGCAACCATCTAGGAGGATACATGGGAAGACCATGGAGAATGAAGTTTAAAGGTCTGAATCTGAATCCTAGCCCCATGAATTTCTGAGAGGTCATCACAGCTAAGTAACTAACCCTCTATGTTCTCCCAATTTTTCCTCTATACAATAAGTTTGATATCATTTACTTTATACGGTAGTCATAAGGATCAAATGAGACAATGTACATATAAGCAGAAGAGCACTCAAGTTAATCACTATAACTATTTTCCATTAAAAAGAGGATGCATTCCAAAGACATACTCCAAAGTCTGGGAATTTTGCTCTCAAAGATAAACAAAAGATTGTGTAAGATTACATTCTGGAATTTTCAGTAAAGAGAACTATTTGATGCCAAAAATATTATGATTAGTAACTTAAATAATGCCAGATGCACTAGAAACTACAAAATAAGTCCCCAGAACCTGAAGAAGAGCCTGGGTTTTGGAATGAGGAAGAGAAGTGACACATACAGAACAAAAAACCTGGCCAGAACTCACTTGAGAGATGGCATCATACTATCTGTCTATTCCAAAACCTAGCACAATCCCCACATCACGAATATGTGATATTACTGAAAAGACCAAAGAACAGAATTCTATTTGTTAAACACGCTGCTACTATTTTGCTTGACATTATCTACCATGCTTTGCTTTGCTTCGTTGCTCAGTCGTGTCCAACATTTGGCAACCCCATGGACTGTAGCCGCCAGGCTCCTCTGTCCATGGGAATTCTCCAGGCAAGAATACTGGAGTGGGTTGCCATGCCCTCCTGCAGGGGATCTTCCCAATCCAGGGATTGAACTCAGGTCTCCCACATTGCAGCCGGATTCTTTACCGTCTGAGCCACCAGGGAAGCCTGACAGTATCTACAGCTTTCTTTTAAAAAGGGTTAATGATTCTTTCTTCATTGCCTATATAAATGAGCAAGTGATCTGGCTTAACACTCATCCTATTTTAGAGTTTTACTATAGGAAAGATAGGGTAGTTAAAATAATGCATATTCTACAAGACCATAATTATTTAAGAACCTATAAAAATTTATTTCTGGGTAAGAACTTATCCTTCCCATTCATAATTTTAAAAAGTAATTAAAATAAAAATAAGTAAATAAATACAAAATAGATTTAACCTAGACTTTAAAAATCTACTTTAAATGATGAGGCAGATATATCAGGGGGGAAAATGTATTAATTCAAGTTGGTAAGGAACCACTACATAAAGCTCTGCTGACGACAGTTAATATACACACAATTAGCTTTCTTCCCTTAGAAATACTCAGACCATCTATTTTAATATCTTTTCTTCCAAGGAAGAATAAAAAATGAGTTCCTTTGAAAACAAACCTTAATCACTCAAAGAACACCCTGGAGTTAATCTTCAAAGTAATTTGTATGCGAAAATATTTTCTCTTTTTTAGCATTCACAGCAACATAATCTTGAGTTCAAATCGTTTAACCATTAGCAAAAAGTTGGAAAAGGCTAATACTTATAAAAGATGCTGGTCCTTCTTTTCTCCATGCAGAATTTCAATGAGGTTCCAAGAAAGAATATCACATATGCCATTCATTCCAGCACAAAACACCTTCCAGTGCATACAAGCCTTCCCAGGACGAAGGCTAAGGATCGCTTGTGGCCCTTCTGTGCTTCTGTTATTTTGCTGAAGTATCCTTCAGAACCCTTAATGCTATGCTTATTAGGATTTGGGAGTTTACAAGGTTCCTTTCTGTATTCCAAACTCTGTGATGACTTCTGTTACCAATACTAGCTTGGTAATGCAGTTAAGAATTATCTGCTTTTGCTAACAAATTTTTTAACTGTCATCATGTATTAGGTACCATAATAAAGATTTCATATGCCTTATTATCTCTGGAGGAGGGCATGGCAACCCACTCCAGTATTCTTGCCTGGAGAACCCCATGGGCAAAGGATCCTGGTGGGCTACAGTCCACGGGTTCACAAAGAGTTGGACACAACTGAGCAACTAAGCACAGCATATGCCTTATCTCATTTAATTTGCCCAACTACCTTTTAATAAAGCAGGTAAAATTACCCCTATCTAGTAACTGAAAGAAATGAAACTTTGATTAAATAATTTGCCCACGATAATACACCAACTATGATACAAAATTATCATTTGAATCCCACTACTGAATGCATGTACCTAATCATTAGGCTACAGTATCCAACAGAAGTCAGACCCATCCTAATCTTGATGGCTTCCAATGGCTTCCAGGAAAATTGGTTATTCAGATTTAAATTATGCCCTCAAGTAAACAGAAATGATAAAAATTTTAAAATCACAAGGAAAAACAGACAAACTGAAAACTGAGTTACCTTGGTTTCTGGTGTAATAGCTGCCTCTAGCAATTTGGTTTTGGAACAATCAACAAAAGAAATCTTTAATCCAAATTCAGTTGCCACCTGCCTGAAGTACCTGTTTGTACCTGAGGCAGAAGAAAACAGATAAAATGAAAAAGAACATTGTATTCGGAAATATTCATTCCTTAAAAGTATAAACACTTTAAAAATATGAGGAAGTGTCAATCACCAATAAAGAAACAACCAAAAAGCAAGTCTACTTTATTTGAACTTTCTTGTATGCTAAAGAATGTATCAGTTGCTCAGGTGGGTCCATGCGACCCCAGGGACTACAGCCCTCCAGGCTCCTAGGCCCATGGGATTTTCTAGGCAAGAATATTGGAGTTGGTTACCATTTTCTCCTCTAGTGGATCTTCCTGACCAGGGGATCCAACCTGTATCTTCTGCATTGGCAGGTGGATTCTTTACCACTGAACCACCTAAAGAATATAGGGCTTTCAGCCATACTAAAGAATATAGGGCTTAAATTTTAAACCAGAAGTATAAGAGTCAAATAAAACACACTTGATACCCACAACAAGTGGCATGAAGCAGAAAATGTTTCTTAACAGTCTCTACTCTTCAAACATAAAATGGCATGCTCCCTAAAACACCAATTTTTCTAACAATTCCTTCCTAGTATTTAAATCTAAAATAAATGAACCAAGTCAATGAAATGTTCAAAGTAAATTTTCAGAATGATTATACTTTGGTAATAGAAAAGAACTAGTTATTATCCTTTGTACTTTCTCAATCTTTCTGTTATGTGGTTCTGAAAGCCTTAATAGAAAAATGAGATCATGTAAACCAAACAACTAGAGTTTTCTAGTGAAAGAAGATAAGTCATTCAATTGAGAAAAGTTAATTTTATAAATACTGGTCTGGATTTAAGGTTTATACATGCAAAATTAAAGAAAAGTTTACCATTATTGACAGTGAACCAAAAAAGGAAAAAGAACTTTATCATCAAAGACTCACTAGACCTTTGGTAGACTGACCCCAGGTAATGTAACATTGAAAAAGAATGTAAAGAATTGTTTAAAAAAAAATCAACAGCAATTTTCAAGATTCTGTATCTTACCTAGGTTTATCAAGAAGTTTTAATAGTATATTATTATAGCATCTAAATACCTAGGTTTATCAAGCATCTAAATACCTAGGTTTATCAAGAAGTTTTAATAGTATATTATTATAGCATCTAAAGGTTTGTTTTTTTATAATTTCAATTGATCAAACTATCATATGGAACTATGATAAAATATAAAGCTTTTTACAAATTCTGAGAGGGATAAAATGATTACTAAGAGTAAATCTCTTCCTTCAAAGAACTTACAGATTTAACTTGTTATTCAAATAGGAGATAGACAAAGTTAATAATATTCTAGAAGTGATCTTTTAATTATCTGGAAGCACTTGGAATACATATGTACATATATGCAGAGTCCATCATGAGAAACACTGGGCTGGAAGAAGGACAAGCTGGAATCAAGATTGCTAGCAGAAATATCAATAACCTCAGATATGCAGATGACACCACCCTTATGGCAGAAAAGTGAAGAAGAACTAAAAAGCCTCTTGATGAAAGTGAAAGAGGAGAGTGAAAAAGTTGGCTTAAAGCTCAACATTCAGAAAATGAAGATCATGGCATCTGGTCCCATCACATCATGGGAAAAAGATGGGGAAACAGTGGAAATAGTGTCAGACTTTATTGTTTTGGGCTCCAAAATCACTGCAGATGGTGATTGCAGCCATGAAATTAAAAGACGCTTACTCCTTGGAAGAAAAGTTATGACCAACCTAGATAGCGTATTGAAAAGTAGAGACATTACTTTGTCGACTAAGGTCCGTCTAGTCAAGGTTATGGTTTTTCCTGTGGTCATGTATGGATGTGAGAGTTGGACTGTGAAGAAAGCTGAGTGCCGAAGAATTGAGGCTTTTGATCTGTGCTGTTGTAGAAGACTCTTGAGCATCCCTTGGACTGCAAGGAGATCCAACCAGTCCATTCTAAAGGAGATCAGTCCTGGGTGTTCATTGGAAGGACTGATGCTGAAGCTGAAACTCCAATACTTTGGCCACCTCATGCGAAGAGTTGACTCATTGGAAAAACCCTGATGCTGGGAGGGATTGGGGGCAAGAGAAGGGGACGACAGAGGATAAGATAGCTGGATGGCATCACTGACTTGATGGACATGAGTTTGAGTAAACTCCGGGAGTCGGTGACGGACAGGGAGGCCTGGCGTGCTACAATTCATGGAGTCACAAAGAGCTGGACACAGCTGAGCAACTGAACTGAACTGAATGATGTACATTAAAAAAAAAATATTTTTTTTTGCTGCTGTTTTGAACACAAAAATCAGTCTTACTTAAAGATAGGGGCAACTAGTTTCCCTTACCTTCCTACTTACCACTTTATATAACTAGCACTTAAACAATTTGGAATAAAAGTTCTTAAATTTGTATCCACATATAGGTTACAAAGACTAAGGCCCTTTGATCTTAAAATTAAAATGATAAATGTTGAGTATAGTCTTAAGCACATTTTTTTGGAGAAAAGTCCATAGCTTTCAATGGGTTTTCAAAAGAGTCCATAAAAAAAAAAAATCAGGGGGCATGGTGCTTAAGAGTTGGGTAGAGTTAAGCCCTTTGAGAATGACCTGGACTATAGACATTTTCACTGCAGGAAAAAATTTTAAATTATAGTAGAACACTATCTCTCTAAATACTATCTTCTCTAAAGTAGAGTATGTCTCAAGTAGGTTCATCCCCGCAGCTTAAATGGGATTCCCAGGTGGCGCAGCAGTAAGAATCTACCTGCTAATGCAGGAGATACAAAAGATGTGGGTTTGATCTCTGGGTAAGGAAGATTCTCTGGAGGAGAAAATGGCAACCCATTCCAGTATTATTGCCTGGAGAATCCCATGGACAGAGGAGCCTGGCGGGCTACAGTCCATGGGATTGTAAAGAGTTGGACATAATTTAGTGACTGAGCATGCATGTGGCAGCTTAAATAAAATTGTTATTAAACAATCAGTCTTTAAGCAGTTCTAGGGGATAGAACTCAGGTGTTTCTGCTCCTCCTTTATCAAGTGTGGAGCAGCATGGAGGTGTTCATCATATTTTGAAAAGATCATCAATAATCCAAGTAGCAATGTTAATATAATTCAGGACCCATTTTATTGTCTTTAAAATAACAGCTGAATCAGCATGAATGAGAGAGGTCACCTACCTCCATACACATCATCCATACAAATAATTTGGTCTCCTGCTTTTAAGAGATGGGTAATGGTCACAGTGGCTGCTAAACCTGAAGCAAAGGCCAAACTAAAATAAAAACCAAGCTAGAGTAAGCCAAAATGCCAGACCCAAAGGTTAAAAAACACCTACAGTATTTATTTTTGTTACTTTAAATCCCTCTCTGCTGACTAAAGGACAACCATCACTACTGAGTCATCAGAAATCCCCTGATTAATGCCATTACAAAATCCTTTCTATTTCAAAAACAAAATATACTTAATTCTGCTTTGGTTATAGCAACATTTCTCTGAAAAGCTTCAAAGAAATAATTGTTTACAAAATTCTGGGTCAAAAGATCAATTGCCAATTAAATTACATTTTAAAAATATTAAACTCTAAAGAAATTTCAAATTTTAGGAACGGAGCTAAGATATGATTCATCCATTAACTATATGATATTCAATTGAGCAAACATTTTAACAAAATTCAAAATCATACCTGAGATGTGTCTGATAAATTTAAATTTTATCAAAAAAATGTTTTAATGTGGATTCTCTTCTAAACATACGTGATCTGGAATCACATATTGAACAAAAATAGTGAAACTGAACAATAAAAAAAAGTGGCATTGTACATTAGACCCTGTAAAGGAAAACATCCTACAAAATATCAATATATCACCTTGATGATAACAAAAATCACCTGTGACTGATAGATGGGATATCCAATTAACTTGAAAAATGTAATTATTTCAAAATTTTCTCAGAAAAGTTGAGGTTGGCATTGCAATTTTCTACTAGGCAGATTCACAGTCCAACCACAAATTCATATAGAAAGCTAACCTTGAAATCCAATTCAAAACAACCATGTTTTCTGCAGCCCACCTGTAAAGTGTCTAGCATATGAACCCTCAGCTTTTATACCCTCTGTGGGAAATGTTTCCCATACAGTATTAAATTTCAGAAATTTGGTGTTTAAAACATTCTCTCATCTAAAAAAAAAAACCCCAACAACTCATGTTAATGTTTCTAATTCCTACACTCTTTCTGTGAGAAAACTCCTAAGACTCTTATTTTCTAACTCATTATTCTGTCCTCATTTAGTATCATTGTATAAAAAATACAAAGATGATTTAACAGCCATTCATTCTATTCACTGAAAGAATACTAGATCTGAGGAGTTAATTCGTAATCTCTGAAAGCACAGCATCAAGGACACCTGGCTATTGCAAATGTTCCTTGGTCCTATTCTCGGGCCCCAGTAGCAGCTGACATGAGATTCCCTAGAACTTACTCATCAATTTCTCATAATTTTAAAAGCCATTTATACTTTTTTTTCCTATGGAATGACTATTCAAATCCTGTGTTACTATCTATATTGGTTGCCTTCTCATTAACTTGTAAGAGATATTATATTGAAAAAGTAGCCCTCTGCTTAAAAAAAAAAAAAAACACAATGGCAGGTGAATGGACCAGAGCATTAAAAAGTTTATGTTCTCATGCATGGTGTTACAAAACTTGGTTAATTTGTATCTATTTATATTGCCAGCTCCAGGTGAACAGTGAATTTACATGAATACTAAGTGACACATTCTGCCATTTTGCCTCTATTCAGATTTACTTTCACTTAATAGCTACACATATACATATGAAGTCCACTGTGCAACCTTGGGCAAATAATTCAATGTCTTAGAAAAATAAGTTTTGAACTAGCTGATTTCCTTATTTCTTTCCAATTCTATATTCCGTGCCTCTATGATTTTCTCTATTAAAATAAGAATGAATTTTAGATTTTACAAACTTGGAAATGAAAATCACTTACAGTACTTAGCCCCATCCAGTGCCGCCACTGCTTTTTCCAAGCAGTTCCGGGTGGGATTTCCAGAACGGCTATACTCAAAACCCTGAAGGAAAGAGGGCAGAGTTCACCCTAAGAGATTTAAATTTATTATCAGTCTTAACACGGACATCTCCACAACTACAGAGGCATCCCACCATAAGGAGTTTCTGTTATTTATCTATGATGTGTCTTGCCATTAGACACAAGAATGAGTATTATGTCAGCCAAACTGGATTAGAATTCTGTGCTGCCACTTAGGAGCTATATGGCAATAGATAAGTTACTTAATATTTCCAGAATCAATCTCTAGACCTGTAAAATGGGAGTAAAATACAGGTTTCTAGTTCATAAAACTGACATGAAGATAAAATGAGATAATGTATAATAACTTCTCTGCATGATGCCTGGCATGTGCTAACCACTGGGACAAATGTTTTTATTATTAGCATTATTATTATGTTAGACTCATCTCTACCCATTAATCTAGGGGTATTAGGAAACAGGAGTCACCTGAATCAACAAAGTAAACCTATTTCTAACCTGCATGTCATTTCCTAAAAAATAAGTGATGCAAGTTCTGTTTAGCATCCAGCAGGAAGATATGCTTACAAATGCCTGAAGTTCAGGTCTTAGTTCTACAAAAGTGACTCAGAAAAGGGAGTCAGTCTCAGCAAAACAGCTCTACACAATCCTGTTTAAAAATTTGCATTATATTCCTTTTACACATATGGTACTATACTAGCTGAAGTCACCCAGTCATTTTATTTGATATATTTTTATTGAGGTATAATCGATGTACAATATTACCTTGTTTCAGGTGTACAACATAGTGACTCACAATTTTTAAAGGTTATATTCCATTTATAGTCATTATAAAATATTGACTATATTCCCCACATTGGTACTATGTATTCTTATAGCTTATTTATTTCATATCGTAGTATTTAACCTCTTAATCTCCTGCCCTAACTTCCCCCTCCCCTTTCCCTCTCCCCACTGGTAACCACGAGGCTCTCTATATCTGTGAGTATGGTTTTTTTCTTGTTGTTGCTATAGTGACTAGTTAGTTTTATTTTTTAGCTTTCACATGTAAGTGATATCATATAGTATTTGTCAGTCTCTGTCTACATCCAGTCATTTTATTTAATCCTTACAACCTGCTCTGAAGAAACTAAAGCCAAATAGTACCAGGTATGTCAGAGCCAAAATTCAAAACCAGGATTTAAACACTGACTAAAAATCCTATACATACTTTTCTCCTCCTGCTTCATACAGCACATGACAAAACATAACCACTTTTTACACCTGGTTCTGTTCAGGAGCCCCCAGTACTAGTTACACACACATGCGCATGCATGTGTGCTAAGTCACTTCAGTCATGCCTGACTCTTTGTGATCCTATGGACTGTAGCCCACCAGGCTCCTATGTCCACAGGGATTTTCCAGGCAAGAATACTGGAGTGGTTTGCCATATTCTCCTCCTGAGGATCTTCCCAACAAAAACACATATTACATAAATGTATATGCTTTATACATATAAATATATATATATGTAATCTGTAGTTTATTTATTTAAGTTTTGTTGCCATGTTTTTGAGAAACTGAGTAGACATATTTTATAGGGCTCCAGGATATCCTCATCACTCTCCATCATCGGCTCCTTGATAGGACCTGCAGCTGTACTCCAGATGCAAAAAAAACTGTTTAGAATCATGTGGCTACTGCCATGGAAAGGTAGCCCATGTCTTCCTAAATATTCATGGCAGAGATTTAACTTTGTGGAGAAAAAAAGAAGCAAAAATTCCCACACTATCACTCATTCAATGGTTTTTCAAATGGAACTGAAGAATTAGATGCTCCTCATTTCAGTTCCTTGGGTTCTCTTTAGTGCTCTTAACTGATATATTAAAGACAGTAAGAAGAGTTTGGGGGGACATCCCTGGTGTTTCAGTGGTTAGGACTCCCTGCTTCCACTGCAGGGGGCACAGGTTTGGTCCCTGGTTGGGGAACTATTAATAAGATCCCACAAGGAGCATGGCATGGTGGGGAAAAAAAAAAAAAAAGAGGAGTGTGTGGATTTTATCACCTGGTTGACTCTCTGAAAACATCTAATTATTAATATCATAGCTAAACTATTAACTTTTGCATTAAATATTAAAGCTTGGGCAGCTACACGTTCATGAAGGCTTACACTGGGAAGGAACTTGAAAGACAGATGGTGTACACATTTTGATTACAAGTAACAATAGCTCGAAGTATCCTAAACCAATTGCAGAAATGCCCTTAGAACTCCACCTCAAAAAACAAAGGGCTATGTCTAAAAGAATTTCCTCAACTATATAAGACACTAAAGAGGTGTTTGAAATATTGATACAACCAAGGTTTTAGATCTACAAAGTTTATTTAGTTACATTTGACACTGAACAATTCTTGAGTTAGGGTGCCAACCCTCTGCTCAGTGGAAAATCCATGGAGCCCTCCATATCTGAGGTTCCTACATATCTGTGCTTCTGCACCCCCAGATTCAACCAACCACAGGTTGTGCAGACTGTAGTAGTTACAACTGAAAAAAAACATTTATGTGGAACCACACAGTTCAAACCCCTGTTGTTCAAGGACCAACGGTAATTTCTTTTGGACCTCAGCAACTTTTAAACACTACAAGATCCATCAAGTACGCTACCGAAAAAGAAAAAGCTATATGATTAACACAGAGAGCTTTCTCATCTATGACTCTGGGTAGGTTCCTTTTCTATTAAAAAATATACCTGTCCTGCGCTCTAATCTGGTTGTTAAAGGATCAAATGGAAAAAATGTACATGTGAACACTGTGAAACTACTAAGCAATTATAATGTATCATACTATATAGCTTAACTTATATATCAACAACTTACATGGCAGGTACTATTATTAAAACATTTATTTACACAGGATAAGTTAAATTACTTAGAAGTAAGTAGATAAGTTAAATTACTTCCTCAAGTTTGCCCAGCTCAGAAGAGGTGCTGTTAGAATTCAAACCTAGGGCCTCTGACTACAAGATTTATGCTCTTAATCACTAAGGTACACTGATGCAATGGGTTAGATTGTTGCTAACATAACTGTTAGTACAGCACAGTGTGGATTAAAGCCCAAGAGTGGGTGGTGCTCTAGGGCAAGAATGAATCCCAGCTCCATTACAATGGCTTTTGCAATAGATGCTTAACATCCCTAAACCTCAGGTTTTTCATGAGAGAAATGAGAACTCAGTTCAGAATAGAATTGCTGTAAGGATTATCTGAGGTAATATATATAATACATATGATATAATGTAGGTATGTACTGATGTCTGGCATACAAGCAGTAGTCAATATCTATAATAACTACTGGAATAATATGGAGAATTAAAAGTTATAGGGAAGGATCTTGATTCCAGGTGAATTATGACTTAGTTTTTTACGTTGACTTCTTACTATATCTTTATAATTTTTGTTGCTTACGGTAACTCAAGGAAGTTATGATAATTTTGACCTGCAAATCTGCCCTAATCACATGAATATCAGTCCAAATCCATACAGCAAGTTAGACAAACTGTTCCCTCTAGTCCTGCTTATCAAAAGAAATATGATCACTGAACCATCCAATAGAAAGCTTTACTACAAGGAGGTTTACAGGTATCATCCTTACAGTAAACATTCTTCGTGATAATACACAAATTACACCTTACAAATTACTTGCGTGCTTCTTAATTTATAAGCCATCTCTCTTTGTTGGGGCGCCCAACACTGGACCGCCCCAGACAGACCCAGCTCACCGAGTGCTGGCCAGGAGCCCCTTGCTTGAACGTGGTGGACAGCGAGATGGGGGGCACTACAGCCTGGGAGGTCCATTGCTCCGGTTCTTGGCCCACGTGGATGGCCTGCGTGGCGAAATGCTGGAACCTAGGCAGGAATCCGTGTGGAGAGGCTTCTTTTTCCTGCATGCTGAGTTCCGAAAAAAGGAAAGAGTAAAAGAGCGAGGAAAATAAAACTATGAAACTGATGCGTCAGGACTTGAAAAAGCAGAATCAGATGAATGGGAGGTAAAAGTACGAAGGGGGAACCAGCAGCGAGTGCACAAGAGCCGAACCCTACCCCTCAGTAGCTGGGACTTTATTAACCGGCCGGTAGCGTTGCTTCACCCTGGGGCGGAGCCAGCACGACCCAATGAGCGCAGGCCCCAAAGCGGCGCCCGCTTGTCATTGGCTGGCAGCAGAGGCGTAGCCTAGAGCGTCACCGCCAAAGCTCTTCCCGGTGCAGGCTGTGCAGTGAGGCTGGAGTCTCTGTTATCCCGTTGGTGTTGGTTCCTGCGGGTGAAATTCCTGAGTCCTGACCCTGGGAAAACTTCCTTGCTGGCTCCTGGAGCCACCCGGGCGTCTCTCTGACCTCAGACCGGAGGTTCACAGGAGACGAGGAGAAAACCTGGTTTGACGTTGAAACCCAGTAACCTGAAAAGAGGCCACACAGAGAGCCTCCTCTTAATAGCAGCCCTTGCCTGGACCCTTCCCCACCTCCACCTACCACCCTTTGTCCTGAGGGCGGTTCCGAAGGACCCAAGCGACAAAGTGGAGATCGGTGACGAAAACGCCGGCCCAAGCTGCCAAATGCGCAGCTTGGATTCTCGTTAACAGCGGGCAGCCTGCCTTTGAAAGTACGCTGAATTGTGTAATGACCCAGTACTTAACGTTGATTGAAATCGGAGTGAGAGTCGTATTTTTAAGTAATAGTAAAGCTACTGTCGAGAGGATCTCTGAGGAAAACTCTGGCACCTTTCTAAGAGCTATTCAAACATCATTATCTTTTGAAGTACCCAGAGAAATCTCTCTGATGAAATACAAAACGAAGTGTGGCTTTGAAAAACTTATTGGAGCCTTAAATCCTTAGACAGAATGCCTTCATTGTTACACGATTGACAGCAACATCCTGGTAGGAATGGAAGTTGTCCTGGGTCGCGATTTATTCACCTGTACCCACAACCCTACTCTCACAAGGATCACTCCTCTAAAAACCAACAACAAAAATCTCCTTGTTCCCTAAACAATACAGACTTGACCTATTTAGTGTGGCTACTATTTTCTAGGACTAGGGAATTTAGGAATACTTCTCTTCCTGCAAAGTATTAGCTAAATATCTGAAACTTTATTCAACTAATTAAAGAAGAAGAGAATACAGAATAAATGGCTCTTAAAATTTTACTGAAAGGACTGAGGCAATTTGCTTTTCAAATTAACTACAGGGATACAGCCATTAAACACTGGGGAGCAGTGCCTAAGGACCTGCAAATTTTTAAGAAACCAGGCAAAATTTTTAGCCCTGGGGAAAAAAATGAATGGACTCCAAAGCACTAATAACTATTAATGTATATTTAATTAACATTTTTCTGTAAAAATATATCAACTGCAACTCATCTCAAAAGTTATATATAGCTGTACATGTGTATATTTTTATGTGATAGGAATCTTAGGGACCAGGAGGGTCCTAACTGGCTTATCTCCTAAATGAGCTTACCTCCTAATGTCTGTAAACACTGAGTTTCATAAATATGGATATTGTTATTTAGTATTACCATAACAAAAGATTCTTTTTTAAATGACACGAATATAAATGCTCAAGCCTTTTTCACTCTCATAAATTGAGTAAACTTTAATAGACAGCAGCTCAGTATTATGTATCAAGGATTCCCATGACTTAGTAACTTTACTTGTAGGAATTTATCCTTCAAACGTATTCCCATATGTGTGTAAGGATGAATAAGGATGTTATTCATACCTATTTTTGCTATTTTAAAAGCAAAAGAATGGAAAACAGCTTACGTATCCATCTATGGGAGACTGGTGTGTTAATGACACAATTCTGTGAGGGGCACGGTATAGGAGAGAAGCAGAAGATTGATCTGAGTTGGTGTGTCATGATCTCTAACTTCTGAGACAGGAAAGCAAGGTGCAAAGCAATGTGTATATTATTCTCCTACATTTTCAAGAGAGTTTATACCATGGTGCATTATTTTTAGAGCAACATACATAATTCAATGGACTTCCCAGGTGGCTCAGTGGTAAAGAATCCACCTGCAGTGCAGGAGCCTCAGGAGATGAGGGTTCTATCCCTGAATCAGGAGGATCCCCTGGAGGAGGACATGGCAACCCACTCCAGTATTCTTGCCTGGAGAATCCATGGACAAAGGAGCTTGGTAGGCTACAATCCATGGGATCACAAAGAGTCGGACAGGACTGAAGCAACTTGGCGTGTAATTTAATATGTGTAAAAATCATTCTGGTAGTTTAAATCATGGATATGCAGTAAAACGATAACTTTCTAAAGATAACATTTTATTTGCTTTTGTGTTTAAGTTTTATACCATGGGCATATGCTACCTTTTAATAATAAAATTAATACCAGCCATCCTAGTTGAAAATGGCAGCTAAGTTATGTAGAAAAAACTTCTTAAGTGAAAATAAGACAACTACTTTAAATATAGTAAATGCTATATAGTTTGGAGTGTGTGCTAATTTTTCATGTAAATTAGCTCATGAACAGCAAAACAGCATTATAACACTGAAAAAAAGATTAATTCCTCTTGGAGTGGGATTCTACACGAATGTGTTTTTTTAGAAGAAATGGGAGATCCTTATTTTTTACATTTCTTTCATTACACAAAGCTCACTAATATTTTATAATAAATACTTTTTACACACTATGAAAATAGCATTGTCATTAAAGTCAGGCTATGGATAAAGATATTGTGACGGAACAGCGAAAACAGTAAAGACCTGGGAGGGACGTTTCTGACTATAAAGCATAAATATAGGCAGTGCTTAGATCTGTTTTGTTTTACCTCAAAGGAAACAAAATTGCTCTTCCTTGGCTTTTGACAATGAAGTTTATGAGATGGCAATTTGGGGCTCAGGGAGAGGAGAAAGACATTACAACTCAAGTCCTTAATTTGGGTTTTGTAGATCACTGAAGTGAAAGTGAAGTCGCACAGTTGTGTCTGACTCTTTGTGACCCCATGGACTGTAGCCACTCCTCTATCCATGGAATTTTCCAGGCAAAAGAACTGGAGTGGGTTGCCATTTCCTTCTCCTTGTAGATCACTGCTGCTGCTGTTGCTGCTAAGTCGCTTCAGTCATGTCCGGCCCTGTGCGTCCCCATAGACAGTAGCCCATCAGGCTCCCCCATCCCTGGGATTCTGCAAGCAAGAATACTGGAGTGGGTTGCCATTTCCTTCTCCAATGCATGAAAGTGAAAAGTCAAAGTGAAGTCGCTCAGTCAGGAGCCAAAGCCCTGAGGATATCACTTTTGACATCTACTTTTGTATGCTAGTAAAAATACTTTTTCAAAATAATAACAGAAAATTCCTTAATCTGGTTTTGATATGAAATAATTGAAAGTGATAAGTCTTGAGAGTAAGTTTAAATACTCTTGATAAAATATTGAATTTGTTATCAAGAGAAACACTGGAGCTCAAGTTTCTAATACAATTTCTTTGTTTTAGTGATGAGATGAAAAGTCGTGGCTTGCTCTTGCTGACATGTACAGTGAGTAACTAATCTGATAATAAAGAGAGTCTCAGATATTTGGGATAATAAAGTAGCCTATAAATCATTAAGATGCATTCCACAATAATATAAAAGGAACAGAATATGACTGAAAAATGTAATGAAGTTCCATCTGGGGCATTTTAACAGTGAAGCTCCTGAGTTTTGGAGTCAGAATGCTTGAGTTTGAAGCTTAGTTCTAGCACCTGCTATCTATGTTACCTTGAGGAGTCGATTTACTGAACCTCTAAATCTCAGGCTCCTCCTTTGTAAAAATGAGAAAAATAATAATACTTCACAGTTTTCAAAAGTTAAGTTCTTAGAAGCTCACAGCAGACCAAGTTAAGATGTGTGGCAAGTAGACCAAGTCGATAGCACTTAGGTCAGAAAGCTACATTTTGATGTTTTGATATTTCAGCTTCTTTGCAGAGGTATACTATACATAGGCCATGTATCCCAGTGGAGAAAGTCGATGCTGTCTTTTTGCACAGCTCACAGAGATAAGAGTGATTCAGTTCAGTCGTTCAGTCATGTCCGACTCTGCAACCCCATGAATCGCAGCACACCAGGCCTCCCTGTCCATCACCAACTTCTGGAGTTCACCCAGACCCACGCCCATGGAGTCAGTGACGCCATCCAGCCATCTCATCCTCTGTCATCTCCTTCTCCTCCTGCCCCCAATCCCTCCCAGCATCAGAGTCTTTTCCAATCAGTCAACTCTTCGCATGAGGTGGCCAAAGTACTGGAGCTTCAGCTTCAGCATCATTCCTTCCAAAGAAATCTCAAGGCCAGTCTCCTTCAGAATGGACTGGTTGGATCTCCTTGCAGTCCAAGGGACTCTCAACAGTCTTCTCCAACACCTCAGTTCAAAAATATCGATTCTTTGGCCTTCAGCCTTCTTTACAGTCCAACTCTACATCCATACATGACTACAGCAAAAACCACAGCCTTGACTAGATGGACCTTAGTCGGCAAAGTAATATCTCTGCTTTTGAATATGCTATCTAGGTTGATCATAACTTTTCTTCCAAGGAGTAAGCGTCTTTTAATTTCATGGCTGCAGTCACCATCTGCAGTGATCTTGGAGCCCAAAATAATAAAGTCTGACACTGTTTCCACTGTTTCCCCGTCTATTTCCCATGAAATGATGGGACTGGATGCCATGATCTTCGTTTTCTGAATGTTGATCTTTAAGCCAACTTTTTCACTCTCCTCTTTCACTTTCATAAAGAGGCTTTTTAGCTCCTCTTCACTTTCTGCCATAAGGGTGGTGTCATCTGCATATCTGAAGTTATTGATATTTCTCTTGGCAATCTTGATTCCAGCTTGTGTTTCTTCCAGTCCAGCGTTTCTCATGATGTACTCTGCATAGAAGTTAAATAAGCACGGTGACAATATACAGCCTTGATGTACTCCTTTTCCTATTTGGAACCAGTCTGTTGTTCCATGTCCAGTTCTAACTGTTGCTTCCTGACCTGCATACAGATTTCTCAAGAGCAGGTCAGGTGGTCTAGTATTCCCATATCTCTCAGAATTTTCCACAGTTTATTGTGATACACACAGTCAAAGGCTTTGGCATAGTCAATAATGCAGAAATAAATGTTTTTCTGGAAGTCTCTTGCTTTTTCCATGATCCAGGTGATGTTGGCAATTTGATCTCTGGTTATCAAGAGCAGGTCAGGTGGTCTAGTATTCCCATATCTCTCAGAATTTTCCACAGTTTATTGTGATACACACAGTCAAAGGCTTTGGCATAGTCAATAATGCAGAAATAAATGTTTTTCTGGAAGTCTCTTGCTTTTTCCATGATCCAGGTGATGTTGGCAATTTGATCTCTGGTTCCTCTGCCTTTCCTAAAACCAGCTTGAACATCAGGAAGTTCCCAGTTCACGCATTGCTGAAGCCTGGCTTGGAGAATTTTGAGCATTACTTTACTAGCATGTGAGATGAGTGCAATTAGTTTGAGCATTTTTTGGCATTGCCTTTCTTTGGGATTGGAATAAAACTGACCTTTTCCAGTCCTGTGGCCACAGCTGAGTTTTCCAAATTTACTGGCATATTGAGTGCATCACTTTTACAGCATCATCTTTCAAGATTTGAAACAGCTCAACTGGAATACCATCACCTCCACTAGCTTTGTACGTAGTGATGCTTTCTAAGCATCACTTTACAGTCCAGGATGTCTGGCTCTAGATAAGTGATCACACCATCATGATTATCCAGGTCATGAAGATCTTTTTTGTACAGTTCTGTGTATTCTTGCCACCTCTTCTTAATATCTTCTGCTTCTGTTAGGTCCAGACCATTTCTCTCCTTTATCGAGCCTAGCTTTGCATGAAATTTTCCCTTGGTATCTCTGATTTTCTTGAAGAGATCTCTAGTCTTTCCCATTCTGTTGTTTTCCTCTATTTCTTTGCATTGATCACTGAAGAAGGCTTTCTTATCTTTTCTTGATTTCTTTGGAACTCTGCATTCAGATGCTTATATCTTTCCTTTTCTCCTTTGCTTTTTGCTTCTCTTCTTTTCACAGCTATTTGTAAGGCTTCTCCAGACAGCCATTTTGCTTTNCTCTTCTTGCTATTCTTTGGAACTCTGCATTCAGATGCTTATATCTTTCCTTTTCTCCTTGGCTTTTTGCTTCTCTTCTCACAGCTATTTGTAAGGCAGATAATTTTTATATAGATTACTGACAAAAAAATTCAGATTTTCTACCTATATTTAAATTTCCACTTAAGTACAATCTTATATAAAGTGGAAAAAAATTAGTGCTATTATAAAGAAGTAATAGCCTGGTCCAGAGTACCTCCTTTTTTGGCTAATTTGTTTTGCTTGTGTTTTTAATTTATTTATTTAATATACTCACCCCATCTCATCTCCCTAGGTTGTCACAGAGCACCAGGTTTGAGTTCCCTGTGTCATAAAGCAAATTTTCACAGGCTTTCTGCTTTATGTATGGTAATATATATGTTTCAATGCTACTCTCTCAATTTGTCCCAACTTCTCCTTCCCCAGTTTGTCCACAAGTATATTCTCTATGTCTGCATCTCCACTACTGCCCTGCAGTTTAGTTCATCAGTATCATCTTCTGTTTTCCATATATATGCATTAATATACAATTTTTTTTTTTTTTTTACTTACTTCATTCTGTATACTAGGCTCTAGATTCATCCACTTCACTGAACTGATTCAGATGTGTCTCTTTTCATGGCTGAGTAACAATGCATTGTATATTTGTACCACAACTTCTTTATCCATTCATCTGTTGATGGATATCTAGGTTGTTTCTATGTCCTGGCTATTGTAAATAGTGCTGCAATGAACACTGAGGTACATGTGTCTTTTTCAATTATGGTTTCCTCAGGGTATATGCTCAGTACTGGGTTATTGGTTATATGGTGGTTTTATTCATTTTTTAAGGAAACTCAATACAGTTCTCCACTGTGTCCAATTCACATTCCCACCAACAATCAAGAGGCTTCTCTTTTCTCCAGACCCTCTTCAGTATTTAATGTTTGTATCTTCCTTAAAGGCAAAATGCTGTAAAGAAAATGCTTTCTAGAAAGATCTCAGGAAACTAGCACAATTATGCTGCATTTTCTATCATTAACAATACAGTTTGCCTGCATAATTTGAAACTTTTAAGCTTAGAATTAAAATTAAGACAAAGGATCTAAAATGGATCAGTACTATTAGTCACTAAAGCTATCATATAATAATGGTAAGATGATCTAAAGTCTGATATCGTATCTGTTCTACTCATTGTATTTCACTGATGCTAAGTATCTAGTAAACTGAATAATAAACTTAAAGCTAGGAAAGAAAATACAGTTTCTCTAAGATTCAGTGTCTGCATCTTTAAAATGGAAAAAAATTAATAATAATAATTCAGAATTATTGTGAGGATAAAAGGAGTTAATCATAAGGTTAAGAAGCAGAGTGCATGTGGCCCATGGCATGTGCCCAATAAATATTAAGAGAAGATAGACTGACCAGCCACTGTCCTGAGTTAAAGAATTCTTAGTTACTGTTTTCATTAATACCTGGATCAGAGGATATTACTATTTATCCCTTAGGAGTTAAGATTCTGATGTCCTCAGTAAGAGAAATTTAGGAAAATAAAATAATGCCCAAAATTGCCTAATATGCTATATCATAATTCAAAGGAATATTCTTTAAGACAATCTGCTTTGCAGAAGCATTTTGTTTATATGTAAGGTGCTTATACCTAAAATACTCATGGCAATATTCACTGGAGTATGAAAATATTTTAAGCAGTCTTCAAATTAAGAATAAACTAAATGTGTTTGGTTATGTTGACTGCATTTGCTCTTTGTAAGAAAGTTGTTGCTGGCATTTAGATATTAAATGAGTACAATATTTGTAAGAAAGAATTGAAAACTTAACCTAAAGACAATTAAAATCAGAGATGAGAACAAAAAGATACAGAACTGTTTATAAAGGTTACATACATAACTTCTATATTAAATGGATACACTGCAGAAGGAGTGCTGAATGGGGTTACATAGGAAGAGTTAATATATAGTAGTTTGTGCCTGATGAAAGAAGGGCGATCCAGTTTTTGAATCATATCTCACAAAAATTATATACAATATCCTCTCTTTACAGAAAAGCAGAATATGCATTAGAATCTATCCTAATGATACAGAGAACTTGACACTAACTGGAGCCAGGTAACAAATATAGCAGGCAGCATTTAGAAGTTTGTGCCCTAAGGAAGCAATAATTCATTGGTAATACAAAGCTAAATATCACTGGATTTAAAGTGAAATTTGAGCATCTCTATAAGCACACAGGACATTTATAGACAATAGTAAGTGCCCTTATTAAGAAAAAAAATAGTAGGAATTTGTTTTTTCAAAATGAGAAAAAAATCAATAGAACTTAAAGCAGAGAAAAAAAGATATTCGGATCAGCTAAATATGAATTTTTTTTGTAACAGTGGCTAAGATTTTTCACGAGAAGAAAGCATAACTAAAACTTTACTGTATATTGTTAAAAGCTGAACTTGTTAAAATGCATATATTGTCTATGTGAGTTGGTTTGGTTATTTTAAAGTATTTGGACAGCTTGATAAAGTACTTCTCTACATACTGGTATGGACAGAGGATTGAATGGGTTGGAATGTTCTTCATTGCTGTCTGTCATAATCTAGTCACCTGTGATATCAATGGCATGTCTCAGATTTTTTTGTAACAGTGGCTAAGATTTTTCACGAGAAGAAAGCATAACTAAAACTTTACTGTATATTGTTAAAAGCTGAACTTGTTAAAATGCATATATTGTCTATGTGAGTTGGTTTGGTTATTTTAAAGTATTTGGACAGCTTGATAAAGTACTTCTGTACATACTGGTATGGACAGAGGATTGAATGGGTTGGAATGTTCTTCATTGCTGTCTGTCATAATCTAGTCACCTGTGATATCAATGGCATGTCTCAGAAAATCCTCAGTGAACTTTGATTTTCCTATTATTTGTATATAAGAGAGTCTCTGGAACAGAAAGTAGTCACAAGGTGAAGGGTTTGGTGATTGAATTGATTTCTCATTGTATGAGATAATACTATTAAAAGTATTGACCTACAAGTAAGAACTACTATTATCTCATTATCAAAATAGATAATAATTGATTGGATAAGTTTTAAGATATATGGGGTAATGGGTTGAAATATGTCTTCCAAAGAGAGCTTGGCTGAACTCCTGACCCTGTGTAAATGTGGTTTGACTTTATTAAAAAAATAATCTTTTCAGGTGTAATCAAGTTAAGATGAGATCATACTAGAGAAGGGTGGCACTAAATCCAACTTACTGGTGTTTATCTTTTTTTCCTTTTTTTTTGACTGGTACTTAGAGGTACACAGGGAAGACAGTATGTGAAGATGGAGGCTGAGATTGGAATTATGCTGCCTCTAGCTAAGGAACTTCTGGAGCTGAGGCAATAAAGGATCTTGTTCTAGAGGCTTTGAAGAGATTATAGTCCAGCTGACATCCTGACTTTGAACTTCTAGCTTCTAGAACTATGGAGTGAACAAATTGCTGTTGTTTGAAGTCATTAAAATATGTGGTGATGATTTATTATAGCCTCCTTAGGAAACTAACTTATGTGGTTTCAGAGTTAGAAGAGCTAGTATATTTCAGTACAAAAAAAAAAA
>SJXQ01010978.1:123179-139691 GCA_006408695.1 Aepyceros melampus | reverse complement strand
AAATAGAAAATCTCAACAGACCCATCACAAGCACGGAAATTGAAACTGTAATCAGAAAACTTCCAGCGAACAAAAGCCCAGGTCCAGACGACTTCACAGCTGAATTCTACCAAAAATTTCGAGAAGAGCTAACACCTATCCTACTCAAACTCTTTCAGAAAATTGCAGAGGAAGGTAAACTTCCAAACTCATTCTATGAGGCCATCATCACCCTAATACCAAAACCTGACAAAGACGCTACAAAAAAAGAAAACTACAGGCCAATATCACTGATGAACATAGATGCAAAAATCCTTAACAAAATTTTAGCAATCAGAATCCAACAACACATTAATATAAAAATTTTAGATACATTACATGGTTTAAAAATATTCTTCCATTCTACTACCATTTAATACATAAATATTTTTTAACTTAACATAAATTCCCAACTGGGACTTTGAAGCAAATAGAATTCTAAGATACAAATTTAATGATTCTTCATACAAAAAGTATAGTATCTACTTTCAAGTGATACAAACAAACACACACACACCCCTCCATTTACATTATTAAACATTTTTCTAAGTGGTTCTAAATAATTAGTGAGATTTGGGGGAGAGCCCTACTTAGATTGTATATCAGTGTAACATTTCTGCAGGACAACTGTCAATGAATATTTTAAAAGATGTGGTAGCATTTTGCTTATCTTTAAATTTAGGAATTTCATTACCTAGGAGTTTAGTCTAAGGACACCATCACAGATGGGCACAAAAGATATAATCTCACACTTTGCAAGAATATTCACTGCAGAGCTATTTATAATATGAATTAATTGGAATTATCCTAAATATCTCATGAGAACAGTTAAATATACCCATACAAATGAAATATAATACAAAAACAAATAATACTGTAGAAAAATATTTGTTGATGTAAACTTTTTTATGACCTATTTTGAAGTTAATAAAATAGATTGAAAAATAGAATGTACAATAATATTCCCTGTACAAAGAAAACAGAAGGTAAAGTGGCTATACATACACTAAGATGACAACACTGCAATTTTCTGGGAAGTATACATATGAGTAATTTTTAATTTTACTTTTTTTTAATTTTTAACATGTCCTACATGAACAAGTACATAATTTTTAATAAAGATATTATGCAAATATAAAGTTTTGCAACCAAAGAATGAATCACTGATAATATAATGACAATAAATATTATAAATGTGCACTGAGCAGTATGCATTAATAGAATAGTACTGGTGGAGGTAATTGTTCACAGAAATTGGTTTCATCTCATCATCATATAAATATTCACAGTTTCAGTTTAACTATTTTACTGTATCCTTATAATATCTTCAATTTTCCCCCCAAATGCCACACTCTTCCCATAATAGTTATTGATTTCTATCGTTAAAGGTTAATATTACCACTAAGCAAATTCTGGGTCATTGAATAGAGCATAGTGGAGTATAATAATTGTTAATAAAATAGAAGAAAAATATAACAAGACTTATGATAAATAGTTATGAATAGTTTCTTACTTTTGCTCATAAGAAATTTTCCAAAAATATAAAGGGATCATTCCAAGAGAATTTATGTCTAAAAATTAAAATTAAGACACCAAGAATTAAACTATCAAAACACAAAACTGTAATAAAATAAGCTTATTGTACACACTAGAAGTATATATGATGACTACACCTATCTACATAATATTTTTGATTAATATAAAGAAGAAAGCTGACTTACTCTAAGAACAACCCCTTCCTTCCTTCCTATCTTCCATCCCTTTTTCTTTCCTAATATTTACTGGGTAGCTACTATGTGCGCATTAGTCTAGACAGATAACTGGTGTGTAGGAACTAACATTTCCATTGTTTTTGACTGGCATGTAAATAGTAACTACACAGAGTGTTGTTAAGTGTGAAAGAGATACACCATAGCACAAGGCAATGAAGAAGCTGGTCAGATAAAGCAAAGAAAATAGTTCGAAAGCTGTGAATGCAGTTTGAGTCTCCTGGAACACTGCAAATAAAAAGAACAAAATAATGCCATTTGCAGCTTCCTGGATGTACCTAGAGACTGTCAGACTGAGTTAAGTAAGTCAGACAGAGAAAGAAAATAGCATTTGATAAGGCTTATATGTGGAATCTGAAAAAAAAAAAGAGGTACAAATGAACTTATGTAGAAAACAGAAGTACTGTCACAGATGCAGAAAACAAATTTATGATTACTAGGGAATAAGGTGAGGAGGGCTAAACTAGGAGTTTGGGACTGATATATACACACCAATTACATATAAAAAAGGTAATAACAAGAACCTGCTGTTTAGCACAGGTAACTCTACTCATGGAGTCACAAAGAGTCAGACATGACTGGGTGACTGAACTGAACTGAACTCTACTCAATATTCTATAACAACCTATATGGGAAAATAATCTTAAAAAAGAGTGGCTATATTTCTATGTATAACTGGCTCACTTTCCTGTACATCTGGAACTAACACATTGTAAAGCAATTGTAATACAATAAAATTTTAAAATTATATATCTATGAAGAGATGAAGAAGTTTTACAGAAAAGGCAAGGACAGCTGGAATGGATAGAAGGCTCGTACTTGTGAGCTCAGTTGTGTCCGACTGCCACCCCATGGATGTTAGCCTGCCAGGCTCCTCTGTCCATGGGATTTTCCAATCAAGAACACTGGAGTGGGTTCACCTTTCTTCTTCCAGGGTATCTTCCCAAGCCAGGGATCGAAACTGTGACTTGTGTTTCCTGCATTGGCAGGGGGATTCTTTACAACTGAGCCACCACATAAAGATATGAAGAGGTTTGCAAAAGGCAAGGACAGTTGGAATGGATATAAAGCCTACATCAATGACAATCTTTAAAGCAGTAATGTTCAACCTACAAAACAGAAAATTTATTGCCATTATTTACTTTTAGCCAGTCTTTTCCCAAAATAATTAATAAGATAAATATATAGCTTTTAATTTTTTCTTTGAAAACTTTTTTGAGTGCAATTGTTATGGTAAAACTAGAATTGCAAAAAAAGAAAGGAGAGCAAAGATGAAAGAGAAACCACATAAAAATATAATTTTTGAATTTTTATACACTTCTGAGAATCAGAGACCCTCATGAATTGACAATAGGCACAGTCTACTAGTGAAATTATTATTGGATCTCATGCTAGAGTATAATAGGATGAGATTCAGCTGTTGGTGATTAAAAAAATCCAACCTAAGAATGGTTAACTCAAGAGACCATTTTATCTCTCTCTCAAGACAAAACAGTTTTCCAGGGCTAATATGGAAGCAGGTACCTTCTATCATATCTTTGCTTCTCTAATACATAAGAGTCTACTTTGTGATTTATAATGGCTCCCCTAGAATATTGCAACCAGCCAGTGGGGAGGATAGAAGAAGGGAAGGAGAATGCCACCTTCATCCAAGAACACTTCTTAGAAGTTTCACAAACCATCTCTATTTATGTACTGTTGGCTAGGACATATCTTAACTGTAAGGGAAAATCTCTCTATTCCCAGTAGCCAAGGGTCCAACTGTAAATGAAAGCCCTATTACCACTGAAGAAAAGGTAAACAGGCATTGGACATCCAGTTATCTCCGCTACATGGATTTTACATATCTACAGGTTTATATCCATAAATTTAGAAATGATGTCAACTACACATCTTCTGAGAGTGAAGGAAATGAAACAATTTCATAGCATGAACGATTCTGTTTGTGTCTGTACTATCACACCATTCCCAACTAGGCCTACGTTTTGAAAGCTTTAATCCTATGGTACCCTTTTTCCATGTGAGTCATTTGGCACTTGTATGAATGAGGTAATCATCATAAGAATTATGAGTTGCTCTTTTTCTTGTGTGTGTTTCCTCATAGGCTCCTACTGAAAGCAATCCCATATAGAACCAGTGCCGGAACACCTGTTTCCAATCTCCAGTGTGTAAACTACATCTTCAGTGTATACTACATGCATTCATGACTAGAAGCTTCCATTTAGCTGATCTTTTCAAGAAAATTCATCAGCTACCACAAACAATAAATGATTCAGCTTCACACAAAATGCAAAGTGCTTTCAACCAGAGCTTATATAAAGTCAACCTCTAACTTCAGGATTATAACAAATCTGATGGATTTTATTCAACTGCAATCAGTACATTAATAAGATTTTGATTTTCTAAATGATATAGTAGATTAAAAAAACAAATCAACAAACTAAAAACACCTGCGGAGTAGGCTTTATGGCCAGTTGCTGTGTTATCCCCTAGGAGGATGACTCACAGTATTTTTGTGTCTTTGTAACCAAATGCAAAGGAAAACCTAGTTCTCTAGCTCTTTAATCAACCAGTTGCTGCTGCTGCTAAGTCGCTTCAGTCATGTCTGCCTCTCTGCAACCCCATAGACAGCAGCCCACCAGGCTCCCCTGTCCCTGGGATTCTCCAGGCAAAAATACTGGAGGGGGTTGCCATTTCCTTCTCCAATGCATGAAAATGAAAAGTGAAAGTGAAGTCGCTCAGTCGTGTCTGACTCCTAGCAACCCCATGGACTGCAGCCTACAAGGCTCCTCGGTCCATGGGATTCTCCAGGCAAGAGTACTGAAGTGGGGTGCCATTGCCTTCTCCGAATCAACCAGTTACCTAAATCTAAACTCTGAAAGCACTAAAGTAGGATGATGAAAACTTAATAGCTTCTAGTTGTTACAAAAATGAATTATCTTGTAGCTTTAAAAATCCACTAGGTAAAAACAGAATGTGAACTTAATTATATACTTACCTATACAGAAAAATCCACAGGAAATAAGAAAGGGGTGGGGGTGGGGTGGAGACTGTTAAAAAAAATCCTCCTAATCAAAATATGATTTTCTTAGCCACCTGCAAGCATGTATCTCAATTCTCTCAGGTGAATAATATTTTAACCTATAGAACTTACTTTTACATTTCTCTATAAAATATTGCTTTTGGTATTAAAGGTTTTGACTGTATGGACTTTTATACACTGGTACCTTTTTAACAGCTCTGTATTACAAAAGTTCTGTCATACATAGCAAAACAGATTTAAATTAGTCTTTGGGAGTTTGCCATTTCATAAAATTTTCCCTTAGGAGTTTCAGCTAATTAAACAAATGATTGCAAAATACCAACAGTGTCAACTTTGCTGGCTTCTACAAGGTATAACTAAAGTCAAATTTCAGTCATTTTTCTCTATATATGCTGGCCTCTTCCTATGCCTCTCCTTTCCCACTACAAGTATTACTCTAATAGCAATGTGTACAAAAATAAGAGTAAAGCCCTTTGGGCAGCAAGGAACTCAAATATTCAAAAAAATAGCAAGCAGGTACAAATGATTTCACTATGGATTTTTCTCCTCATGATAATTTATTTGTCCAATAAAAATTTTTTTCTCCCATTCTACAGTTTTGAAATTATCTCATGGTTTTAAATGATCAGGAGGAAAAGGGCATGACTGAGGATGAGATGGTTGAATGGCATCATCAACTCAATGAACATGAATTTGAGAAAACTCTGGGATATAGTGAAGGACAGCAAAGCCGGACAAGGTGCAGTCCATGGGGTCTCAAAAAGTCAGACATGACAGCGACTAAACAACAACAATGGATGTGTTCCTTCCTCTCTGGAAAGACAATTTGTCCTTCTTGTGTAAAATATTCTTAGTAACAAATATGTGTTGCTTTGTTAACCTTTTCCCTCATTTTTCATTCTCAAAATCTCTACCAGCTACTATGTGGTGCTGACATGAAGTTTTGAGTCAATTAAGATGATCAGTGAGATGAAAAGGTAGGGAGAACAGAAAAGTTTAAAAGAACTTCCTTAAGGGTACTGGTTATTGTGATTTTGACTTGAAAATCAACTGCGACTATCTGTTAGGCCTGGGGAGGTATATGGAAATTTAAGAAACCACATAATTTATATGCAAATACTTAAGTGAGCCTCCAGCATATTGGAAAGGACTGATGGAGACCAATGATTTTCAGTTTTGCCGAAAGACTGTCAGACATTTGAGTTTTCAAATGTTGAAGGTTTGAACCAGGATTTTTATTGTTGCCATGGTTGCATTTGTTTAGGCATAACAGGAGAGGAAAAAAAAAAGGAGAAATCATAGTGAAGAAAGAAAAGGGGAGGCTGGTGGTGGAAAGGCTGCCTTTAATGTAAAATATGGAATATTTGACTTTAAAACTTAGCCAATGTACATTTTTAGTTTATACTGATAAAGGACACCTGGAATTTAGTTATTACTTTCCCTAGAGGATTAGAGGAAGTTTGAGGAGGAAATTTTTATTACCCTTGGAAAAGAAAAAGAGAAGAAAGGATGGAAGGAAGCAATCATTTAAGAAAAACATAATCTAAACCAAAACACACAACCATCTCTCCTTTTGGCTGAAGGTGCAATCACTTCCTTAAATAGCATATTTTGATAGATCATCCAGAGGCATTCTTTAACCTTTTCTTTCATCCAAATCCAGATGTAAACCCAGGAATATAGCTTTCCCTAATTATCTGACCCATTCTTTTTGGGAAAAAAATGTCATTTCAAGAAGGGACAGCAAGAAAACTAAGCAAACAACAAACACCTCTATTATAACCTCCTAAAGGCTTCAGTATTCAGATGGTAAAGAATCTGTGTACAATGCAGGAGTCCCAGATTTGATCCTTGGTTTGGGAAGATCCACTGGAGAGGGCATGGACCACTCCAATATTCTTCCTGGAGAATCCCATGGACAGAGGAGCCTGGTAGGCTACATTCTATGGGATCACAAAGAGTCAGACATGACTGAGTAACTAACACTACTATTACTATTACTAAAGGCCCTGGCACAGTAACTAGTAAAATAAAACAATGAAAAAGAAAAGCAAAGGTAGAAAAGATCAGTTAAAGGCAATACATTACAGCAGAAAGTGAAGAAGAACTAAAGGGCCTCTTGATGAAAGTGAAAGAGGAGAGTGAAAAAGTTGGCTTAAAGCTCAACAGCTAGAAAATGAAGATCATGGCATCTGGTTCCATCAGTTCATGGCAAATAGATGGGGAAACAGTGGAAACAGTGGCTGACTTTATTTTTCTGGGCTCCAAAATCACTACGGATGGTGAGTGCAGCCATGAAATTAAAAGATGCTTGCTTCTTGGAAGGAAAGTTATGACCAACCTAGACAGCATATTAAAAAGCAGAGACATTACTTTCCCAACAAAGGCCCGTCTAGTCAAGGCTATGGTTTTTCCTGTGGTCATGTATGGATATGAGAGTTGGACTATAAAGAAAGCTGAGCCCCGAAGAATTGATGCTTTTGAATTGTGGTGTTGGAGAAGACTCTTGAGAGTCCTTTGGACTTCACAGAGATCCAAGCAGTCCATCCTAAAGGAGATCAGTCCTGGGTGTTCATTGGAAGACTGATGTTGAAGCTGACACTGCAATACTTTGGCCACCTGATGTGAAGTTCTGATTCACTGGAAAAGACCCTGATGCTGGGAAAGATTGAGGGCAGGAGGAGAAGGGGAAGACAGAGGATGAGATGGCAAGATGGCATCACTGACTCAATGGACATGGATTTGGGTGGACTCTCGGAGTTGGTGATGGACAGGGAAGCCTGGTGTGCTGTGGTTCATGAGATCACAAAGAGTTGGACATGACTGAGCAACTAAACCGAACTGACTGAAAGGCAGTACATGGAGCTGCTTATTGATTCAGAACAGTTAGCTCAGACTTAGACTTACAAAGGGTAGTATACTCAAAATGTATTATTATCAGTCACAAACTCTTAGAGATTCCCTTTCTTTATACATGTTAAAAAAAAAAAAAAAAAAAAAAAGCAAGCCGCAAATGGAGCTGCTTATGGTACATCCCAGTACAGTTTTATCTCTCCCAGAAATGGAGTCTTAAATCAGTCAGTTGGGAATTGCCTGATAGCTTCCCAGGTGGTGCAGTGGTAAAGAACTTGCCTGCCAATGCAGGAGATGTGGGTTTGATCCCTGGGTAGGGAAAATGCCCTGGAGAAGGAAACTGCTACCCACTCTAGTATTCTTGCCAGGATAACCCCATGGACAGAGGACTCTGGTGGGCTACTGTCCATGGGATCACAGAGTTGGACACATCTGAGCACACACAGGCACACTAGTTAGATAATCTGCTCATAGACTCTTGCCATCCCGTAAAGGAAAGTAACCTTGCAATAATTAGTCTGCATTTTTGCCTAGTATAACTTCCTTGATTTCACGCACTTTTGCCTGTAAAAGTCTTTCATTTTGTATAGCTCCTCAGATCTCCTTGCTATGTGCTAGATTGGATGTTGCCTGATTTGATCAATTTTTTTCAAATAAATTCTCAAATTTTAATATGTCTTAGTTTATCTGTTAACATATGTAAATTAGATTTTTAAAAATCACATTAGATGTCTTTGGGAAAGTTAAATAATGACATTCTATACCATTATATGAGAACAATGCTTTTATAATCTGTAATTTTTCATATCTCTTATCTCTAAAACCTATAAGTAAATCAAAAGTAACCAAATCATTAAAAAGAAGAAAACATGGAAAATAATGACAATTAAAAGAAAAAAAAAGCATAAGAATACTAACAGGAAAAATGTATTTGTATGGTTTTTTTTTCTTTTTTCAACTATAAATTTTATAGTTATATAAAAACAAAGAATTTTAGAACTACTGTACAAAGTATGAGAGTTTTAAAAAGTCTAGCACATGCCTTCTTCCTTCCTGCTCTCTTTCACTCCACCCTACCTATGAAGTTCCCTTAATAGAAAATCACTCAATATTCTTGCCTAGAGAATCCCGTGGACAGAGGAGCCTGGAGGGCTGCTGTCCATGGGATTGCACAGTCAGACATGACTGAAGCGATGTAGCATGCATTCATGCATTGAAGAAGGAAATGGTAACCCACTCCAGTATTCTTGCCTGGAGAATCCCAGGGATGGAGGAGCCTGGTGGGCTGTGTTCTGTGGGGTCGCACACAGTCAGATATGACTGAAGCAATTTAGCAGCAGCAGCCGCTATCAACACAACACTTTATATTAAGTGATTCTGAAGAACACCTCTGTACTAGTCTCACTAGTATTCAACTCATAGTTCTTAAAAGGTCATTTCCATTTTCTCTAGACACTTAAGACACATGAATGAATGAGAGTTACAGACAGAGCCTTTTATTTTGTCATTAAATTAAACCAACTCCCTTATCTCCTTCACAATAAAATATAACAAAAGGAAGAAATTAAATGAATTTGCATATTCAGACATTTTCTTAAAGATAAATGGCACAGACCTTGTTTTACTTCCAGCCAGAGAAGTTACACCTTTGCTTGTGTTAAAACTTCACTTGTTAATATAAATAGAGTTGGGGATTCTTCAAGATGTTCCACATATTAGATAAACCTATATCTATATGTAACCAAAGTAATTCATTGTACATGTTTGTATGTCTCTAATTTACTTCATAGAAGCAAAACCTGAAGCTTCAACAAATACAAGAATGGTCTCGAATTTACCTGCTTGACAATCTTTCTTTAAATATGACAATGCTAAATTGTTATGAGAAACTTAGGAAAAAATTCCCATTCATTTCTGTTTCCTTTTTATACAGCTAGGTTCACATTTAAGTAATTTTAAACTACCATGAACCCAAATAAAATAGCACTAATTTTTCAGAAACTTCACAGGGTTTCTTGATTTTTAACTGAATACTTATCTTTATATATAATGAGATGACCAAAGAGATTTATGAACACATTTCTTCCTCTTTGCCCCATTATATAATCCAGCAAGTGTAATTATTACTAATACCATCAAAATGTGGTTTACATACAGCTACAACTTGGGGTCTGGGTAATGTGACCAATGATAATGAGAGTTTGATGAGAAACAAATGTTATCAACAGCAACAAACAAGACAGTTCTAAAGCTTACTCCTAATTCCATGTAGTACATCCTGACAAATGGGATTCATTTCACTTCATTTCCCTTTAAAATAATAATTCAATATTACTCTTTCAAACTCCATGTCTGAGAGATGACTATTACCTGACAATAGCGTGCGGTCTTTACTTTCTAGAAGGTTATCACAATTGTTTTTATTTTTACATTGTTTCCTAAGAGATACTGGTATTTTGCTACTTTTATTATATATTTTACTGACTATAAGAATGTGGTTAGTGCTCTGAATTTTTTTTTTTTGGTGGAGGGGTTCTCAAGGCAACAATACTGAAGCATATTAAAAAAGCAGAGACATTGCTTTAGTGACAAAGGTCCATATAGTCAAAGGCATGTTTTTTCCAGTGGTCATGCATGGATGTGAGAATTGGACTATAAAGAAGGCTGAGGGCTAAAGAATTGATGTTTTTGAACTGTGGTGCTGGAGAAGACTCAAGTCCCTTGGACTGCAAAGAGATAAAACTGGTCTACTCTAAAGGAATTCAGTCCTGACTATTCATTGGAAGGACGGATGTGAAACTGAAGCTCCAATACTGGCCGCATGATGTGAAGAGCTGATTCATTGGAAAAGGCCCTGATGCAGGGAATGATTGAGGGCAAGAAGAGAAGGGGGCAAAAGAGGATGAGATGACGGGATGGCATCACTGATTCAATGGACCTGAGTTTGAGTAAACTCTGGGAGACAGTGAAGGAGAGGGAAGCCTGGCATGCTGCAGTTCATGGGGTCGCAAAGAGTGGACACAACTTAGAGACTGAACACAAAAACAGCAACTGGTTGGAATCCTCTGCAGGATTCCAGCTCTAGCACTTAATAGCTGTACAACACTGGTTGAGTTACTGCATCTTCTCTAAGTCTCAGCTTCTTATTTCTGTAAAGAGGATAAAGAGACCTACTTTCCCAAGTTTTCATAAGAATTAGAAATAACCCATGTGAAGCACCAAACACTGTACCAGGTTTAAAACTGCCATTCAGTTGGTGGTGACCTTTCTTGTTCTTATTTTATTTGCTAATAGCATTTTAAAGATATTTCCTAAGTCTTAGATTTCAAATTTTCTTCTCTTATTCAGTACTACTCCTACAGTTACAGTTGGATAGAAGCTGAGTAAAAGTCATTTTAAATTACATGTGTATAAAGGCAAAGATTTCACATGACAGAATAAATAAAAACCACTCACTAATTCTTTTCTTAATTGAGAAGACATCAAAAAGTTCCACAAAAATAAATTTGTTTCATGATAAATACAGTCACTTAAATATGAAATGTTAATAAGTACTATAATAAGCATTCATGAATAATATTTTTATTCAAGGAAAATATTAGCATAAGGAAGACATTTGGGTTTTACATGTCTCTTGATTTGAAATCATGGGTACTTCAGATTTAGAAATGTATAATGGCCTGAATATCACACATTCAAATTTGATTGGTAAAATGAACAAGAGACTAACATTTCATGTCAGTAATCTAACACTGGCTATTCTAAAACATAGACTACAAAAAGGAAAAAAAAATTCTAGTGCTTTTGATAAAAGAAGAAAGCACTTAAAATTGTTTCCACTTAGCTTTTACAACTTTATGACTCCAAGGTTTCAATTATTTGCACTGCATATATTATTCAACAATGTATACAATAATGTTTTGAAATCATGGGTACTTCAGATTTAGAAATGTATAATGGCCTGAATATCACACATTCAAATTTGATTGGTAAAATGAACAAGAGACTAACATTTCATGTCAGTAATCTAACACTGGCTATTCTAAAACATAGACTACAAAAAGGAAAAAAAAATTCTAGTGCTTTTGATAAAAGAATGAAAGCACTTAAAATTGTTTCCACTTAGCTTTTACAACTTTATGACTTCAAGGTTTCAATTATTTGCACTGCATATATTATTCAACAATGTATACAATAATGAGTTTAAATAATTTGATAGGACTCTAATTATACAATATTTGTTCCTCAGAGAACATAGAATTTTGGAGCTTTCATCTAGCAAGTATTTCTAGTTTAGAAGATGAAAAGACTAAGCCCCAAACTATTTGAAACATGAAAAAAGAATAAAATCAGTAAAAAGCTTTAATTCTCAAAAATGTATGTAATTTTTCATTAGACTGGTTATATGTCAATCAACTTCTGTAAATAAATCTAATTATTGTCCCCAAATTCCCAGCAGTTTAATGTATCTGATTTAATAATGATTCTAATTATATTAGAGGGAAAAGAATGTTGTTTACATTTTAGAATTCTTCCATTTTTTGCTGACGGAAAGCAATTTACATTTTGCTACCCTATGGCCTAAAATAGATGCTATATCTTAAAATATTCTGTTAAATTCCATAAACATTTGTCAAATGGTTACTGTTAAAGGTAAGATTTGTAAATTTATAGTCTTTTCACTGTGATTGTACACACCTTGAAAAAAATTATAGTTAGATCACAGACTTCCACTGTTATTATTACAGATTACTATTGTACCATTTTCTACCATGAAATATTTCATTAAATTAAAAATAAACATTTCTATTTTTATTAACATCCCCACTTCTCTTATTAAACATTTAAAATATTTGATCATATATTTTATTGAATTTTCTTTGTATCTTATTGTTCAGTCTCTAAGTAGTATTGGACTCTTTGTGACCCCATGGACTGCAGCATGCCAGGCTCCTATATCTTAGCAGGAGTTAAGCCCAGTTTCAGTATGGATGATAACTAAAGTTACTCAGTAACATGGATTTTAAAGATTGTAATAATAGCTGAAAGCAAAAAGGCAAGGTATTCACCTTTCTACATTTTTAAATGTAGTATGAAATAAGTGTCCTTGCAAAAATTATGCTAGTTATTTTACATGAAATTTCAGGGTAAACCCATATTTTTCTACCAATTATATATCATGATATATGCTCCAATATGATCCAATTGGAGAAGGCAATGGCACCCCACTCAAGTACTCTTGCCTGGAAAATCCCATGGATAGCGGAGCCTGGTAGGCTGCAGTCCATGGGGTCGCTAAGAGTCGGACACGAATGAGCGACTTCACTTTCACTTTTCACTTTTCACTTTCATGCATTGGAGAAGGAAATGGCAACCCACTCCAGTGTTCTTGCCTGGAGAATCCCAGGGGCAGGAGAGCCTGGTGGGCTGCTGTCTATGGGATCACACAGAGTCAGATACGACTGAAGCGACTTAGCAGCAGCATGGTCTCAAATGAAGTAAATTTTTGATAGTGGAGATCTAATGAAGTTGTGAGAGAGATACATGTAAGACAAAGTGGAAAGGAAAGTATATGAATGAGATTCCTGCAAAGTACAGTCTGGTAGTTTAGAATAGGCATGGAGGTCTAGTCAGCTATCTAGTGCTTTGACTGTCTCAGGATCCTCCTATGTGAAGCTTACTCTGAAGGTTTTGAAATTTTTTTGCCAACCAACTGAGCCTTCATACCAGCCTCCCCTGATTCTGGTTACACTTGCTCAAGGGTTTAGATCTGTAAAAGAGAGAAGTCTAATCAGTTCATTTGGGGAGCTTGCATCCCTGAAGAGTCTTGGCCAAAATCATCCTATGTCATCTTTAGCATGAGTTTTCATCAAATAAATCATAACCATATTATTTGGGTTGGTTGTTAAAAGATCTTGTACAACCCAGGTCCCTTAATGAACTTTCCAGTCATTCAAGTCAATGAAATAGTCTATAGACTAATATGATTATTGATCACTGATACCTATAGAGAACAGAAATCAAAGGCAGCTATGTCCATGCCAATTAGAGATGTGTCAGTGTTATCAGGTTTTGCAAATGTATTCTGTCACACTACCAGAGCCTTTTGTTTCTTTAGGATATTAGAACTAAATATCCTCCCCTTCTTTATCCTCGATGATATTTTTCAGTTATGTGAGACATCTTTCCAAAATACATGGTTTCTTTAAGTTTATAGTTCTAAGAAGAAATTCATAATCTTCTGCCACCTAGTTTCCTGTATGAATGCTACCATTCATCACACTGAAAGCTGGAACTGGGTGGAAGAAAAACAGGTCTGTATTATTAATATATAGGAGGAAGCTTCTTGTTGGCAGCTCCATCCTTTCAAACAGCCAAAGGCAATTGTAATATGGTTTTGGTATTAATGTAGATTCATCCTCATATCATACAATTCTGTTGTCAGTTTGTTAATAATTTCCTGTCTGTATCATTTATTTTGTTCTAATCTGAAAGGTCAAGGTCTAATAGTGACACTGATCATTTAATAGCCTTTGAGATTTCTCTTTCCATGTACTGGATCCTTCCATCACCCCAGTCTTAAGTTTTTAAACAGACAGCAGTTGAGACATCTCTGAAAGTACTTTTTCACAGATAGTAATTTCAGTCTGAAGATCTGGAGTCTTCATAACAACTGACGCTCTCTCTAATACTAAACGTGGAAACAGATATGGTGAAGCTCTGGCTATATTTTCTTAAGTCCAAAGAAAAGGGCTGAAGGGTTCTATAGGTGCCAGTAGGAACATCAATTATGAAAAACTACAAAATGCTAGTTCTGTTTCTCCTATTTCCCTCAGCTTCCCTCTCACAAACTGAAGTTTCTCTTTTTACTATCTCTCAATATCTCTCCTATACATATCATTTAGGTAGTGCCACTGTTGATTGGGCTTCCCTTATAGCTCAGTTAGTAACAAATCTGTCTGCAATGCAGGAGATCCTGGTTTGATTCTTGGGTTGGGAAGATCTGCTGGAGAAGGGATAGGCTACCCACTCCAGTATTCTTGGGCTTCCCTTGTGGCTCAACTGGCAAAGAATCTGCCTGCAGTGCCAGAGACCTGGGTTCTATCCCAGGGTTGGGAAGATCCCCTGGAGAGGGAAAGGCTACCCACTCCAGTCTTCTTGCCTTTATCTCTCAATATCTCTCCTATACATATCATTTAGGTAGTGCCACTGTTGATTGGGCTTCCCTTATAGCTCAGTTAGTAACAAATCTGTCTGCAATGCAGGAGATCCTGGTTTGATTCTTGGGTTGGGAAGATCTGCTGGAGAAGGGATAGGCTACCCACTCCAGTATTCTTGGGCTTCCCTTGTGGCTCAACTGGCAAAGAATCTGCCTGCAGTGCCAGAGACCTGGGTTCTATCCCAGGGTTGGGAAGATCCCCTGGAGAGGGAAAGGCTACCCACTCCAGTCTTCTTGCCTGGAGAATTCCATGGACTGTATATAGTCCATGGGGTTGCAAAGAGTTGGACATGACTGAGCAACTTTTACTTTTCACTGCTGATTATGGTCCGATGGAATTATTGTTGTTTTTGTTATTATTATTATTTTGTGTGAAAAATATATAGAATGAAAATGTACCCTCAATGAACATTTAGATGTACAGTACAGTATTGTTAGGACTTCTCTGGTGCTTGCTGATAAATAATCAATCTGCCAATGCAGGAGACATGGGTTCAAACCCTGGATTCAGAAGATCCCCTGGAAAAAGAAATGGCAACCCAGTCCAATATTCTTGCCTGGGAAATCCTATGGACAGAGGACTGACATGACTTAGTGATTAAACAACAGTATTATTAATGATATGCACCTTATATCATTGTAGATTTCTGGGGAAACTTTTGATTTTTCGTAAGAGCATTATCACTTCTTTACCAAAATCAAATAAAAGTTCATAAGTAAATGATAGAACTGTATTATTATTTTAAATAGATATGCATATTAATATATGCAATTGTACATCACATGTGATTCAAATTTACCCTCTTCTTAAATTTCATAAATATAAACAAGACATCTTATATTCTAAAATCCTCCAAAGATATCAAATTTATACTATATGTTTAAAAAAGGAGATGGTATTGGGAGAAGGAAATTTACAGTAAAAGTGACATGAAGGGACCATTCATTTGTATGGCCACTAATTCTGTAGGGTAACTGTTCATAAATTAAATGCCTGACATTCAGTAATAGATGATTATATCTGACATAATGAAGTTATAATGAAGGTGTTCAATACTGCTTGACTATTAAGTGCCCATTTATTGTCCCTGCTCCAGGTGTGATAGTGATAGGTTATACAAATCATCCAGGAGAAATGTCAAAATAGGCTCCTTTGCAGATAAAGCACCACACATGTTTATTAATATAGCAGCTTGTCTTAGAACTGGTCCATCTGCTCATTCAAAACAAATCTTTTCCTGTAAGTATTTTGATGTTAAGAGCATGACCAGTAGTTAATAGTTTTAAGGTAATGGGAATGGAAAGAGAAGAGGAGAAAAAGGAAAATAGCTGGAACTTCAATACAATATTATCCTCTTTCTTTCACCTTGAAGTGAAGTGAAGTGAAGTCGCTCAGCTGTGTCCGACTCTTTGCGACCCCATGGACTGTAGCCCACCAGGTTCCTCCTTCCATGGCATTCTCCAGGCATGAATACTGGAGTGGGTTGCCTCTTTCTTTCACCTTAGGCACATCTAATAGAAGAAGAGGTGGCGAGGTAGCTTTTAATGTGCCATTTGCCTTAGATTAGTGCTGCCTGAGCGTCGGCCATTGAAAATGGTCCAGGCTCCAG
>SJXQ01010978.1:0-123067 GCA_006408695.1 Aepyceros melampus | reverse complement strand
GCTGCCTGAGCGTCGGCCATTGAAAATGGTCCAGGCTCCAGCTGCTGCTTGGACAAGGTGAGAAAAGGCAAATTTCACCAATGTTTTCAAAATACACATTTTGGTAAAATAGCAATCCCACTGCTGGGCATACACACCAAGGAAACCAGAATTGAAAGAGACATGGGTACCCCAATGTTCATCCCAGCACTATTTATAATAGCCAGGACATGGAAGCAACCTAGATGTCCATCAGAAGATGAATGGATAAGAAAGCTATGGTACATATACACAATGGAGTATTACTCAGCCATTAAAAAGTATACATTTGAATCAGTTCTAATGAGGTGGATGAAACTGGAGAGTGAAGTAAGCCAGGAAAAAAAACCACCAATACAGTATACTAATGCATATATATGGAATTTAGAAAAATGGTAACGATAACCCTGTATGCAAGAGAGCAAAATAGACACAGATGTATAGAATAGACTTTTGGACTCTGTGGGAGAGGGAAAGGGTGGGATGATTTGGGAGAATGGCATTGAAACATGTATAATATCATGTAAGAAAAGAATCGCCAGTCTAGGTTCGATGCAGGGTACAGGATGCTTGGGGCTGGTGCACTGGGATGACCCAGAGAGATGGTATGGGGAGGGAGGTGGAAGAGGGGTTCAGGATTGGGAACTCATGTACACCTGTGGAGGATTCATGTTGATGTATGGCAAAAGCAATACAGTATTGTAAAGTAAAATAAAGTAAAATTAAAAAAAAAGAAAAATGAAGTACTCAGTTAAGAAACTCTCCAGGGCTTAATTCATATACATTTAAACTTATCAGAAAATATTTTAGCTGGATAGATTTTATAAAGAAAAATAATACCACATATTTGGGGGGTGTTAAAATTCTGAGAATTTGCTTCTAAAAACTCTTGTTCTGTAAGACATCAACATCACCTTTTTATATAACAGAGAAAAACAAGACACAAAATTTGAATGTTTATCCACTGCCACCCCCCTTTTTTTTAAAACTAAGAAATCAGAAGTACAAGGCTAAGACATTTTCCAGCTGGTATCCCAGGTTTTATGTGCTTGCAGTGCAGCCTGTATGTTATGTGTTTCATCTTCAAGAATGGTTTTATCTAACGAAAAAGGAAACAAGTATGCCCTGAGGTGCCCCTCTCAAATGAACATACACACTGGAAATGAAGGAGTACAATTGTTCAAAAGAATGAAACAAAAGAAAGGCATGGATCATTTGATGAACAGAGGTGGTTTTCACTCTATAGCTTTGCCTTCATTTATTCATTCATTAAAACCTAAATAAAATCTGGCAGGCATGCCTTTCAGGTTCCAGGAAAGAAGTTTATCAGGCTCAGTATCCCATAAATCCACTAGTCATACTCTTCTAAATAAATTACATCTTGGGATAACTAACCACCTGGTGAGCAAAGGGCCAATTCAATTACTTGTAAAAGGTTAAAGATCTTAGACACCCCTGAAAGTATTTTTCATGTCTCCTGTGGACTGAAAGGAAACAAGTTCCAATCACGTTTAATTTTGCATGTATATTCAAACAATTAATAATAGGTGATCTTTACTTTGACATGAATTTCCCTTGTCTTCCAGGACAGTATCAATATTCACCCAAATTATCCGAATTAGAAATCAAGGAATTACATATTTTTTCTCCCCAATATATCCAAAAACTCACCATGACCTATTATAACTCTAACTGAAGAGTCTATGAATCCATCATGTCATCTGTATTCCCAAACCTACTGTCTTTAAGTTTGCAGCCCCAAGAATCCTTTCTTGAAATAGCCTACTAATTTTCTTTATTTCCAATCCATCCTAAACAAAGTAGTCAAAATTTCTATGCAAAATAGTGGTATTAATGCCTCCTATGCACTGTGCTAGGTCGCTTCACTTGTTTCTGACTCTTTGCGACCCCATGGACTGTAGCCTGCCAGTCTCCTCTGTCCATGGGATTCTCCAGGCAATACGAATACTGGAGTAGGTTGTCATTTCCTCCTGCAAGGGATCTTCCCTACCCAGGGATGGAACCGCATATCTTAAAATCTCTTGCATTAGCAGGTGGGGTCTTTACCATTAGTGCCACCAGGGAAGCCTTCTATACCCAAAGTAATTTTTAGTTTCTATAGGATACACTGAATTGCTAGGATTAGTACACAAAGATCTGCTATAATCCCTCATGCTAGCTTCTGCCTTTTCATTTCACATCAGATCAATTGTGAACACTGAAGGCTTTCCCAGTTCCAGAGGCAATGCAGACCAACCTGACCAATAGGTTAGCAGTCTAGTAATCACCAGCCAAGAATCTAAGGCTGTTCTTGTTTTAACAGGGTCAATATTCAGTGTACCCAGCCTGGGCATAGCCAATACAGTGTTTTCATGGGCTATCTGTTATCAGTTAATGCCCTTCTTCTCTCCAGGGACTATAACTCCCATGCATTTCTGAAATCCAGGCATGTGTTCCCTCGGGTCCTGCTTCTAAAGGGCTCAACAGTTAGCCCTACAGCCAATTCCAAATTTTTCTCTACTTCTGGATCAGAGAAGGCACACATTACCCAAAGGCCATTAAGGTGAAAAATGGAGTGGGAAGTAGGAAAGAGAATCTTAAAAAAAAAAAAAAAAATCAAGTGGCAGGAGGGAATTCTCTAAATGAAATTTAAATAAGCCACAACAATATGGTTGGATCTTATGCCATTTTCCACACTGGATCTAGAGTTATTTTTTAAAAGTCAAAACCAGATTATGCAAAATTCTGTGTAAAAATTACTCAGGGATCCTTAAAGATCTTAATATAAAACCCAAACTCCTTGCATGGCCTACAAGGACAACAGAGACTCTTTGCTTGAAATAATTTAATTAGACTCCTGAACCTTCTTTCAGGTCCATCTGTGCACTTGTAAATCCAGTTTTAACAATGACTCTGCTAAATTAGTTTAATTAGAATCCCACCCTCAGTATCTGATTGCCTTCCACATCTGATCATATTCCTCATCCTCCACCAATGGACATCTGATGATGTCCAATCTCCCTGACCCCTCTTCACCTAGAATCCTATGAAGTTGGTTCCAGAATTACCCTCACCTTTGATGTTTCCTCTTAGTAACTTTCCATCCACTGACCCCTGCCCTGTTCCTTGGTTATAAATTCTCACTAGTTCATGCTGTATTTGAAGAGGAGGCCCCTTCTATACCAGGGTCTTTATTCTACTGTAATAGTTCTAAAAAAGAAACTTTTTAACCACTTTACTGTCCAGCTCTGGTTTTTCCTTTAAAAAGTCCTGTATAGTCTGAGTCCTGACTAAATATATTGCCTGTATCCCCAGTCCTCCCTCTACGTTCAGAACTAATCACATCCTCATATTTGTTAATTATTTTGTTCATTTACTATGTCTTTCACTGTCTAGAGTGTAAGTTCCTTGAGAACAGAAGTGTTAACAGACCTTTAAACTGCACAGTCCCAGGAATGCCTGGCATATATGAAGCTCAAAAAATAACACCATGACTTGTGTATGTCAGGGGCTTTGATTACACTATCCTTCAACTTTAATCATGGTTAACTCATTTTCATTCTGATCTCACAGTTCAGCTCAATATTTATCTCTCTAGAACTGTTTTTATTGACCATCCACCTATATACCTCCTTTATAGTTCTAATCACAACCTATTCATAACCTTGGTTGTTGAATCTATATTTATATACTGATAACTTCTTCCACTACCAGCTTAAGCCCAGGTTTTCTCTCCTGTTTATCACTGTATTGTCCATCTCCTGTACAATGTTTCACACATAATAATTATTCCCTGCTGCTGCTGCTGCTGCTAAGTAGCTTCAGTCATCTCCGACTCTGTGCAACCCTATAGACGACAATCCACCAGGCTCCCCCGTCCCTGGGATCCTCCAGGCAAGAATACTGGAGTGAGTTCCCATTTCCTTCTCCAATGCATAAAAGTAAAAAGTGAAAGTGAAGTCACTCAGTCGTGTCCAACTCTTAGTGACCCCATGGATTACAGCTTACCAGGCNGGACAGGGAGGCCTGGCTTGCTGCATTTCATGGGATCACAAAGAGTCGGACACGATTGAGCGACTTAGCTGAACTAAACTGATGAACTCCTCTTCTAACTCCTCTAGAGTGGTGACTCTAGAATCAAGTAATCTAGGTTATGAGAGAAATTTTTAATAACAGTAGTGTAGTATGATTACATATAGAAATTATATTGATGAATAACAAGTGTTCTATGCTGGAAACAATATAATGTGACAAGAAACCTTCAGGATTTAGAGCGTTGGTCTACAAACATTTCATTAAAGAGCAAGATAAATAAATATTATAGGGTTTGCAAGCTATACCATTTGTTACATGAAAGTAGCCATAAACAATTCATAAACAATCAGCATGTGGCTGGGTTCCAGTAAAAGTGTATTTACGTCATGTCCCTGAATTAGAGGATAAAGAAGTTTCTAATACAGGAAACAGATGGCAGGAGCAAATTTGTGCCAGAGCAAGCTTACCCCTTCTTCTTGCCTTCATTTATTGATATCATTAAGATTGATAACAGTTGAAAAAAATAAAGCTTTTTTTATAGTACCTTATTTTGAATAGAGAAATTCGTACTGAGAAAGCAAGTGGGCAAGAAAGCTTGTTTTAATTGAGAGCTAGACTAACCTGAGTGTGATGGTTGTTAAGGTAAAATAAATCTGGTAAAAATATCTTTTTAAGGAAGATTTTTTAAAATAATTTCAGTGAATGTGTTAACCTCCACTTCCTTATCTCTTCTCCTATTCTGATATAATTCCTTTAGTGTATAGTTGAACCTTTTAAAGTATACAGTTAAATGGTTTCTGGTAAATTCTAAGTTGTCCAGCTATCACCACAATCAATTTGAGAACATTTTTATCACCTTAAAAAGAAATCATGTGTTTTTTACCTTTCAATGCTTCCCACTCCATTTCCTCCAGCCCTAGACAATCACTAATCTACTGTGTCTTTAGATTTTATTATTCTAGACATTTCATATGAAAGAAAATGACACAATATGTGGTCTTCACTTAGCACATTTTTTAAGAAATTTGTGTTATAGCATGTATCAGTACTTGATTCCTTTTTATTTACAATTAAGATTGCATTGTATGGGTATTTCTCATTTTATTTATACTCATCAATTAATGCAAATTTGAGTTGTTTCTACTTTTTGGTTATTTTGAGTAATGCTCACATGAGCACTTGTATATGTTTTGTGTGGAGATATTTTCATTTTCTTGGGTTTATACCTTTTGCTGGGTCATGTGTTAAGTCTGTGTTTACCATTTTGACGAACTGCCAAACTATTTTCCAAAGTAGCTGCCCTATTTCACTGGCCCAAGAACAGTGTTTGAAGATTTCAATTTCTCCTCCTTGCCAATGTTTGTTGTTACCTGTCTTTGGTTATAGGCATCCAAGTGAGCATAAAGACGTATCTGCTTGTGGTTTTAATTTGTCCTTCCTTAGTGGCTAATGATCTTGAGCATATTTTCATGTGCTTTTTGGCCATTTGTATACCTTCTTTGGAGAAATGGCTATTCATATATTCCCAGTTTTAAACTGGGTTGTCTTTTTATTATTTAGCTGTAAGAGTTCTTTATATATTCTGGGTACAAAACCCTTATCATATATATGATTTGCAGACTATTTTCTTCCTTTGTAGATTGTCTTTTTCCTCTTCTTGATGGTATCCTTTATAACATAGAACGTAATTTTGGTGAAATCCAGTTTATTTTCTTTTTGCTGTGCTTTTAGTGTATCTTAGAAACCATTACCTAATTAATGATCATAAAAATTTACTCCTTTGCTTTTTCCCTAAAGATTTTAGAGTTTTAATCCTTACATTTAGGTCTGTGATTTTTTAAAATTAATTTTTGACGGTGTGATTGATATATACTACTGTCCTTATGCAAGTACATACTATATTGATTATTGTGGTTTGTAGTAAGTTTTGAAATTGGAAAGTATGAATTCTCCAACTTTGTTGTTTTTTTCCCAAGATTATTTTGAATATTTTGGGTCCCTTGAATTTTTGTTATGAATTTTTGATCATCTTGTCAGTTTTCAGCAAAAAGCCAGCTGGGTTTTAATGGAGAGTGCTTTGAGTTTATGGACCAATTTAGGGAGCATTGTCATCTTAACTATTTAATCCATGAATTTGGGGTATTTACGTATTATTTAATTTTTTTCAATAGTATTTTCTAGTTTTTAGAGTAGAAGCCTTGTACCATTCTCCTTATCTTTTGAGTTACATACAGCAACTCCTCAGTCCCTCAGCTGTTTGATTTCTTTGTATTTAGACTGTCATAAGAAAGTACTTAAATATCAGTTTGTTCTTTTAGCTTCAGCATGTAGAGGAGTTTCTGCTACTTTTTCTCTTGGACGTTGAGAGAAAAGCAAGGGCAATATGCTTGCTCTTTCCCATACTAGAGCTGAATGAATCATTCCAGGATGGAAAAGCAGAAAAAAAAATCCATTTGAGAGTCTTTGCAAATGGTTATTATAAAAGAAGCATCAATATAAGTATCCTAAGTCTCTGTTAAGAACTGTAAGAAATAGAAGTTTAGAAAATTATTGCCTTGTTTTTTAGTAACACATAAAGCAGTTTGTTTCTTTAAAACTGGTAAATCATGATGTGAAGAAAACAGTCCAAATTATCAAGATACTATGGAAATTTAAAAAATAGTTACTTCATTTTAAAATATCTAAATTGAATACAGTAGAAAAGGCTTGACAGTAACACTGATGAAAGAAATTGAAGATTAAATAAACAGACAAAAAGGTATACTGTGTTCATGGTTTGGAAGAATTAATATTATTAAAATGGCTGTACCATCCAAAGAAACCTACAGATTTATTGCAATCCCTATCAAAACACCAAGGGTGTGTTTCCATAGAACTAGAATGAATAATTCTAAAAGTTTTTTGGAAACACAAAAGACCCTAATTAGCAAAAGAAATCTTGAGAAAGAACAGAACTGGAGGGATCAAGCTTCCAGACTTCAGAATACTATAAAACTACAGGAATTAAAACAGTATAGTACTGGCATAAAAAGAGACATTTAGATCATGGAATAGAACAGAAAGTTCAGAAACAAACCCATGCATGTTGGTCAATTAGTCTATGACAGAGGAGGCAAGAATACACAATGGAGAAAAGACAGTCTCTTTAATAAGTGATGCTGGGGAAACTGGACAGCTTACATGTCAAAGAATGAGATTAGAACAGTTTCTAACACCATATATTTATTAGAATAAGCTCAAAATGAATTAAAGACCTAAATGTAAGACCAATACTTCCTAGAAGAAAACATAGACAAAACATTCTTTGTTGTAAATAGTACCAATATTTTTTTGATCTGTTGGCCTAAGCAAAGGAAATAAAAATAAACAAATGGGACCTAGTTAAACCAGAAATCATTTGCATAGTGAAAGAAACCATTGACAAAATGAGAAGACTACCTATGAAATGGGAGAAAATATTTGCTCATGATCTGACCAACAAGGGGTTAATATCCAAAATACATAAACAGCTCATACAGCTCAACATAAAAAAAAACCTAATTAAAAAATGTGCAGAAGGTCTGCATAAACAGTTTTCCAAAGAAGATATACAAATTGCTAAGAGGCACATTAATTATCAGAGAAATGCAAATTAAAATCATAGTCATCTCACACTTGTCAGAATGGCTGTCATCAAAAAGAACACAAACAGTAAATCAATTGTACTCTGATAAAAATTAATTAAAAAAACATGAATAACATACTCACAAGGATATGGAGAAAAGGGAACCTACACTGTTGTAAGGAATGCAAATTGGTGCGGCTGCTATGGAAAACAGTAAAGCAATTTCTCAAAAAAGTAAAAATAGAACCAGCAGTTTAACTCCAGGGTATTTATCTGAATGAAACGGAAAACACTTATTTGAAAAGATACATGCACCCCCAGTGTTCATAGCAGCATTCTTTACAATTGCCAAAGTATGGAAGTAACCTAAGTGTCCATCAAATATGAATGGAGGAAGATGTGATTTATATACAATGGAATATTACTCAGCCATAAAAACGTGAAATTTTGTTTTATGTAGCAAATGGATGAACATGTAGCAACATGGATGAACTTGAAGTGAAATAAGTCAGAGACAAATACTATATGATATTACTTACATGTGGATTCTAAAAAGTAAAATAGATCAGTGAATATAACAAAAAACAAACAGTCGCAGATCTAGAGAACAAACTAATGGTTATCAGTGGGGAGAAGCAAAAGGAGACAAGAGGAGAGTATCAGAATAAGATACAGACCACTATGTGCAAAATAAACAAGCTATAAGGATACATAATATAATACAGACAATATAGCCTATACTTTATAACTGTAAATGGAATATATCCTTTAAAATTGTGAACCACTGTGTTATACACCTGAAACTTGCATACTATTGTACATTAGCAGTTTTCTTATTGGGTATCAGACTAGTTGGGTTTGAGTCATGTGTCTTCCCTGGTTCATCTTCTTAAGGTATGGCATTTATTACTAAGAAAAAACAATAGTGAAGAAATTACAAAAATAGTAACTATGACATCTGGTAACTAAAGCAAGGACTTCCCTGGTGGCTCAGACGGTAAAGCGTCTGCCTCCATTGCGGGAGACCTGGGTTCAATCCCTGCGTCGGGAAGATCCCCTGGAGAAGGAAATGGCAATCCACTCCAGTACTATTGCCTGGAAAATCCCATGGACAGAGGAGCCTGGTAGGCTACAGTCCATGGGGTCGCAAAGAGTCGGACACGACTGAGCGACTTCACTTACTCACTCACTCACTCAACTAAAGCAAAGAAAAGGACTTTCATACATCCTTGGAGAATAGTGAAAATTGTAAATTTTATTGTGTTGATGGTAAAAGAAAGCTATGACTGTCAATTGCTGATAAAATTGAATTTGACGTAAAGTGATTTAAAAGTGCTAAGAGAGTAATCATATTTTGATAGAAGATATGATCATTAGCACTCCTAAAGTTATTGCATCTTTATGCACTCATCAAAAAAGTATAAAAAAATAGCAAAGTATTAACGAAGATAGAGAAAACTTAACAAAATCAAAGTAGGACTTCTGCTCTAGTAATGATGAGCTAGATAATTAGGACCAGTCTTCTTTAGAAGCAAATAAGAGTAAAATTCCAGCAGAACTATTCAAATCTCTAAAGGACGATGCCATCAAGGTTTTGCATTCATTATGTCAGTAAATCTGAAAGATCCAGCAGTGGCCACAGGACTGGAAATGGCCAGTCCTCATCCCAATTCCCAAGAAGGGTAGTACCAACGAATGTGCTAACCATTAGACAGTCGCAGTTATCTCCCATGGTAGTAAGGTCATGCTTAAAATATTGCATGCTAAGCTTCAGCATTATGTGAACCAAGAACTTCCAGATGTCCAGGCTGGGTTTAGAAAAGGAAGAGGAACTAGAGGTCAAATTGGCAACATTTGCTGGATTAAAGAGAAAGCAAGGGAATTTCAGAAAACATCTATCTCTGTTTCATTGACTGTGTTAAAGCCTTTGACTGTGGATTGTGACAAACTAGACAGCTCTTAGAGAGATGAGAATACTAGACCATCTTACCTGTATCCTGAGAAACCCATGTGCAGGTCAAGAAGCAACAGTTAGAACGCTGTATGGAACAACTGATTGGTTTAAGATCTAGAAAGGAGTATGACAGGGCTGTTTCCTGTCACCTTGTCTGTTTAACCTATACGCTGAGCACATCATGAGAAATGCTGGGCTACATGAGTTAAAAGCTGGAGTCAAGATAGGTGGGAGAAACATCAGCAGTCTCATGTGCGAATGATACCACTCTAATAGCAGAAAGCAAAGAGGAATTAAAGAACCTCTTGATGAGGGTGAAGGAGAGTGAAAGAGCCTGCTTAACTAAATATTAAAAAAACTAAGATCATGGTATCTGGACCCATTACTGCATAGCAAATAGAAGGGGAGAAGGTGGAAGTAGTGACAGATTTCCTCTTCTTAGGCTCCTAAATCACTGTGGATGGTGACTAGTCATGAACTCAGAAGACGATTGCTTTTTGGCAGGAAAGCGATGACAAACCTAGACAGTGTGTTGAAAAGCACAGACATTACTTGCTGACAAAGGTCCGTATAGTCAAGGTTATGGTCTTCTGAGTGGTCACGTGGTTGTGAGAGGTGTACCATAAAGAAGGCAGAGAACGCCAAAGAATTGATGTCATCGAAATCTGGTGCTGGAGAAGACTCCTGAAAGTCCCTTGGATAGCAAGGACATCAAACTAGTCAATCTTAAGGGAGATCAAGCCTGAATATTTACTGGAAGGACTGATGCTGAAGCTCCAGTATTTTGGTCATCTGATGCGAACAGGGAGAAGGCAATGGCACCCCACTCCAGTACTCTTGCCTGGAAAATCCCATGGGCGGAGGAGCCTGCTAGGCTGCAGTCCATGGGGTCGCTAAGAGTCAGACACGACTGAGCGACTTCACTTTTACTTCTCACTTTTATGCATTGGAGAAGGAAATAGCAACCCACTCCAGTGTTCTTGCCTGGAGATTCCCAGGGACGGGGGAGCCTGGTGGGCTACCGTCTATGGGGTCGCACAGAGTCGGACACGACTGAAGTGACTTAGCAGCAGCAGCAGCAGCAGCAGATGCGAACAGATGACTCTTTGGAAAAGTTTGAGATGCTGGGAAGGATTGAGGTCAGGAGAAGAGGGTGTCAGAGGATGAGATATCTGGATGGCATCACCAATACAATGAACATGAACTTGAGCAAACTCTGGGAGATGCTGAGGGATAGGGAGGCCTGGCATGTTGCAGTCCATGGGGTCACAAAGAGTAGGACACAACTGGGCGACTGAACAACAAAGAATAAAATATTCTACTTTAAGGGCATTGAAGATCTAATGAGGTAGGAAGGAACCCCTGGTCCAAGATCTGGCAGAAGATGAAAACCCAAAGAAGTGAGCCTAGCACTTGAGGTTATATTTCCCCAGTAGCTTTTATGAATCCTGAAGAAGTGGTTAAGAGTCTGAGTGGTATTTTTGACAGTCTCAGTGAGCTAAGAGGACAAAAGATGGAGATTGAGCTTCCCTGGTGGCTTGATGGTAAAGAATTTGCCTGCACTGCAGGAGACCCGGTTTGATCCCTGGATTGGGAAGATCTCCTGGAAAAGAAAATTGCTATTTACTCCAGTGTTCTTGCCTGGAGAATTAACATGGACAGAGTAACCTGGAGTGCTACAGTCCATGGGGTTGCAAAGAGCAGGACACAACTGAGTGACTAACACTTTCAGGGCCTACCAGATGTGGGGTATCTCTTAAAAATGCTGGTCTTTGGGATGAAAACTTGAAGAGCTGCAGCTTGGGAATAAGGGTCAGTTGCAGGTAAATCAGCTCTGTTACAGGGTGAATCATACTTTTGAGTCCTGAGGGCCAGAAAAAAATGTCAGTCCCTGGGTTAGTTTAGTACCCCCAGCCATATGGCAGAAGCAAATGAAATTGTTTGGATTTTGAAGGATTTGTTTCTTAGGCTTCAAGATTTTTGCATAAGGAGTTAGTTAAATATCACATTAAGCTTATAGATGACCAGCATTACAGGGAAACTGGACAATGTAAATGAGAAGCAGTAAGAGAAACAATCATCAGAGCTTCATTTATTGTAATTATTATTAGATAGAAACTTTTTCATTATTTAATAGAAGTATAGTTGATTAGTAATGTTATATTAGTCTCTGGTGTATTGCAAAGTGTTTCAGTTATTCGTATGCATACTCTTTCAGATTTTTCCATTATAGTTTATTATAAGATACTGAATATAGCTCTCTGTGCTATTTACAGTAGGACCTTGTTGTTTATCTGTTTTATGTATAGTAGCTTGTATGGACAGAGACTTTAGATGACAAATGTTTATGATTTTCTTGGAGGATGAGAGGGTTGAATATTTTAGTAGAGAACTTGAAACTATGAAAATTGAAATAAAATATCTGGAAAAGAACTGAGTAGAAATTCTCAAATGGAAATGTATAATCCTGAGTTAAAAACTAAATAAATGGGCTTAATAACAGTTTAGATCCTGAAGAAGACTGAACTTATGATCTTAGAAATATGTCAGAAGAAAATATAATGAAAAAGGGGAAGAAATTTTTTAAAAACTAAAATGTAACAGCAGTTTTATGTTAATTGAACACCAGGAGAGAAGAGAGAGGATATGGGGCTAAAGGAATATTTGAGAAGACAATTGCTGAGAATTTTCAAAAACTGATGAAAGATACCAATTCGGAGATTTAAGAAGCCCAGTTCAGTTTGGTCACTCAGTTGTGCCTGACTCTTTGTGACCCCATGGACTGCAGCATGCCAGGCTTCCCTGTCCATCACCAGCTCCTGGAGCTTACTCTAACTCATGTCCATAGAGGCAGTGATGCCATCCAGCCATCTCATCCTCTGTCATCCCCTTCTCATCCTGCCTTTAATCTTTCCCAGCATCAGGGTCTTTTTCAATGAGTCAGTTCTTCGCATCAGGTGGCCAAAGTCTTGGAGTGTCAGCTTCAGCTTCAGTCCTTCCAATGAACACCCAGGACTGATATCCTTTAAGATAGACTGGTTGGATCTCCTTGCAGTCCAAGGGACTCTCAAGAGTCTTCTCTAACATCACAGTTCAAAGCATCAATTCTTCAGTGCTCAGTTTTTTTAATAGTCCAACTCTCACATCCATACATGACTACTGGAAAAACCATAGCTTTGACTAGACAGATCTTTGTTGGCAAAGTGATGTCTCTGCTTTTTAATATGCTGTCTAGGTTGGTCATAGCTTTCTTCCAAGGAGCAACCGTCTTTTAATTTCATGCCTGCATCACCATCTGCAGTGATTTTGGAGCCCCCCAAAATAAAGTCTCTCACTGTTTACATTTTTTCCCTATCTACTTGCTATGAAATGATGGGACCAGAGGCCATGACCTTAGTTTTCTGAATGTTGAGTTTTAAGCCAACTTTTTCACTCTCCTCTTTCACTTTAAACAAGAGGCTCTTTAGTTCTTCACTTTCTGCCATAAGGGTAGTGTCATCTGGATACCTGAGGTTATTGATATTTCTTCTGGCAGTCTTGATTCCAGCTTGTGCTTCATCCAGCCTGGCATTTTGCATGATGTACTCTGCATGTAATTTAAATAAGCAGGGTGACAGTAGTAGCCTTGATGTACTCTTTTCCTGATTTGGAACCAGTCTCTTGTTCCATGTCCAGTTCTAACTTGCTTCCTGACCTGCATACAGATTTCTCAGGAGGCAGGTCAGATGGTCTGGTATTCCCATCTCTTTTAAGAATTTTCCATAGTTTGTTGTGATCTACATAGTCAAAGCCTTTGGTCTAGTCAATAAAGCAGAAGTAGATGTTTTTCTGGAACTCTCTTGTTTTTTCTATGATCCAGCGGATGTTGGGAATTTGATCTCTGTTTCTTCTGCCTTTTCTAAAACCAGCTTGAAAATCTGGAAGTTCACGGTTCATGTGCTGTTGAAGCCTGGCTTGGAGAATTTTGAGCATTACTTTACTAGCGTGTGAGATGAGTGCAACTGTGCGGTAGTTTGAGCATTCTTGGGCATTGCCTTTCTTTGAGATTGAAATGAAAACTGACCTTTTCCAGTCCTGTGGCCACTGCTGCGTTTTCCAAATTTGCTGGCATATTGAGTGCAGTACTTTCACAGCATCATCTTTTAGGATTTGAAATAGCTCAACTGGAATTTCATCATCTCCACTAACTTTGTTTGTAGTGATGCTTCCTAAAGCCTACTTGACTTCACATTCCAGGATATCTGGCTCTAGGTGAGTGATCACACCATCGTGGTTATCTGAGTCATCAAGATCTTTTTTTGTATGGTTCTTCTATGTATTTTTGCCACCTCTTCTTAATATCTTCTGCTTCTGTTAGGTCCATACCATTTCTGTCCTTTGTTGAGCCCATCTTTGCATGACACTTTCCTTTGGTATCTCTAATTTTCTTGAAGAGATCTCTAGTCTTTCCCATTCTATTGTTTTCTTCTTTGCATTGATCACTCAGAAAGGCTTCTTATCTCTCCTTGCTATTCATTGGAGCTCTGCATTCAGATGGGTTTATCTTTCCTTTTCTCCTTTGCCTTTTTCATCTTTTTTTTTTTTCTCAGCTATTTGTAAGGCCTCCTCAGACAACCATTTTGCCTTTTTGCATTTCTTTTTTTAAGGATGGTCTTGATCCCTGCCTCCTGTACAGTGTCACGAATCTTGGTCCATAGTTCTTCAGTCACTCTATCAGATCTCATCCCTTGAATCTATTTGTCACTTCCACCGTATAATCATAAAGAATTTGATTTAGGCCATACTGAATGGTCTAGTGGTTTTCCCTACTTTCTTCAATTTAAGTCTGAATTTGGCAATAAGGAGTTCATGATCTGAGTCACAGTCAGCTCTGGGTCTTGTTTTTGCTGACTGTATAGAGCTTCTCCATCTTTGGCTGCAAAGAATATAATCAATCTGATTTCAGTGTTGACCATCTGGTGATGCCTGTGTGTAGAGTCTTCTCTTGTGTTGTTGGAAGAGGGTGTTTGCTATGACCAATGCGTTCTCTTGGCAAAACCCAGAATAAAAAAAAAGAATTGCACATTGGAATGAGATGGCTGAAAAAAAACTTAAGTGCTCCCAGAAAATTTGTATTACTTTAGAAAGAACAGTAGAAATTCCTATAGCTGACTTCTCAACAAGAAAACCATAAGACCATATAGAATACTGAAGAAAATAACAGCTAATCAAGAATTATATGCCCCTTATAGTACCCTTTGAAGTTGAATAAACATTTGCAAATATAACCTAAGAGAATTCACTTATCAGAGCACCACTAAAAGAAATAGTGAAGGATGTATTTCAGACAGAATAAAAGTGATTCTAAAGTAGAAAGGAATGAAGAGCAACAAAAGTGGTAAGAAATCCTAAATGAATATTGACTGTGAGATTCAAATAAAAACTCATGAGACTAGATAACAGCGTTTAAGTCTGGATGGAGGGAGTGAAGTTAATGTTCTAAGGTCATTGACTTGCTCTCAAGGGTAATGTGCCATTTACCATGAGAATTTGATAAATCCGGGATGCATAGTGTAAACTTTAGAGCTGTGCTATCTAATAGAAAGCCAGTGCAAGCTTCTCTTAAAACTAAATTTTCTATTGGCCTCATAAAATAGAAGTAGGTTAAATTAATTTTAATACTAGTTTTTTTTAACCCAAAATATCTGAAACATTATTGATGTGATGATCAATATAAAACATTATTGAGATATTTTACATTCTTGTTTTTCATACTAAAGTCTTAAAAATCCCACTTCTGGTACATCTCAGTTCAGACCAGCCACACTTCAAATACTCAATAACCACATATATCTACCATATTGGACAGTGCATGTCTAGGATAACTACTGTAAAAATAGTAAAAATAAGTATATACCTTCCATCCACAGTTAGAAAACCAAAATGGAAATATGAAAATAATCGATTTGGAAAAGGTAGGAAGATGAGAAAAAGAAATGTGGAACTGGCAAGACAAATATTGAAAGCACAATAGAAAGTACAATGCTGGAAGGTAGAGTTAAACTCCAATAATATCCTTAGAGGCTCAGCTGGTAAAGAATCTGCCTGCCATATGGGTAGTCCTGGGCTCCATCTCTGGGTTGGGATGATGCCCTGGAGAAGGGAATGGCTATCCACTCCAGTATTCTGGCCTGGAGAATTCCATGGACTATATAGTTTGTGGGGTTGCAAAAAGTCAGACACGACTGAGCAACTTTCACTTCAATATGATTAAGTACAATATATGAGACTGGATTTAATGCTCTAACAGTTAAATGATAAATACTGTCTTACTGTACGAAGAAACACCCAACTGCATACAGTTGGAAACACATCTAAAATACAACATATAAAAATTGAAAGGAGTGAAAAATATATTCCATGTAAATACCAGTCAAAAAATTGGTATAGTTGTGTTACATCATGTGGTTGTAGGTTAGTCACTAAGTGGTGTCCGACTCTTGCACCCCATGGACTGTAGCCTCCCAGGCTCCTCTGTCCATGGAATTCTCCAGGCAAGAATACAGGGGGGGTGGGTTGCCATTTCCTTCTCCAATATTAACATCATAATAGAATTTAAAGCAGAAAATACCTGAGATAAAGAGAGGTGCTTCAAGATGAAAAAATCATTCATTTTACCGGGAAAGTATTTAAGGATTTGACTTGTATTAATAACATAGGCTGAAAATATACCAAGCAAATATTGCTAGAAATGTAAGAAGATACAGAAATCCCCATTATAGTGGGAGATTTTAGCTTTCCTCTTTTTTTAACAATAAGCTGACAAGAAAACCAGTAAAGATACAAAAAGTATGAACAACACAAACTGGACCTAGTATGTTTATTTGAAATGTTGTACCCCAGACCCTCAGGTTACATGTTGTTTTCAAACATACAGAAAACATTTACAAAAATTGATTAAACTTGACCATAAAGCAACTTTCAACATGTTTCAGATTGAAATTATATTGATTTTGTTCTCTGATCACATTGTAATTAAACTAGAGATTAGTAATCAAAAGATAAAGATATTAGGAAAAGGTGAAAAACCAAGCATCTAAGAATCCATTTCGAGAAATTAGGAAAAGAACGACTTAATTTACCTAATTTCCCAACTTAAGTCTCTTTTACCCAAATAACAGAAGAAAAGAAATAATAAAAGCAACAATTATTAGAACAGATGTTAAGTAGCAACATGCCAAAACTTTGTTCTTTAAAAAGAGGCGTAAAATTAATGAACCTCAGACTGATCAAATAAGAAACACAAATAACAGATGTGAATGAAAACTGGGGCATCTGTATAAATTTTAATGTCATTGATAAAGCGTAGAAGGATATTTATGAACAAAATGTATGACAATAGATGACAATTTAGATGACATAGACAGAATCCTAGAAAGACATTGTCAAAATGTACACAAAAAGGAATTAGGAAACATCAGTACTCTTGTCATTGTGAATCCATAATAAAAATGTTCACTCTAAGGAAATTCAAGGGCTAAATGGTTTTATAAACATGTTCTTATAAACATGTAGGAAAAATAACATGAAAACTTTTACAGTTACATTACCCAATTATGGAAATAGTCGAGTGTGCAACCCTTGCTTAAGGTAATGCCTGTTGCATTTTAGTGATATTTTTAGGGTTTGCTGCTATCAGTCAGAGCTTTTTCTGAAGTCTTCATTCATAATGCTTATTGACTGTATTTTAAATGTTATATGTGTATTGGAAGCATTTAATGTACATAAATGAAAAAATATTATCTAGTTGTACTGAGGTTAATGTCTAATGAAGGAGACAGATGTTTCTACATAAAATAAAAAGTACAGTTTAGTGTGAAAAGTGCTTCCATAAAGAGATAGGTATAGAGGACTCTGGGAGCAGTGCAGAGGGACATCTGATTATCTAGAGAAGGCTTCAGTGGATAGAGATGTTTCAGCTAAGCCCTAAAAGGTGAGTATTAACTTGCTAGGCCAATGGGAAGGAATATTTAGGAAGAATTAATAAAATATGTGTAAAATATCAAGAATCTTGGCTACTGGAGAATTTATTGCATGCAATTCAGTTGAAATATGGGGTAAGAAAGAAAATAGGAGAAGAAAGGAAGGTAAGGACTTATCTCAAGAACCTTTTATGCCATGTTAAAGATAAAATGTGGACCACGGTCAAGCCTTTTAAGTGAAACTACAACATGGTCAAGTTTTTATTTTAAAATTATCATTCCAGTTTAGAGAGGAGATTGAAAGGGCAATTAAGAATGAAAGTCCAAAGTAAAGGCTTTGGTTTTGGCCTAGTGTTGAGCCGTTTCTGGCATCAGTTTGTCAACAAGTTTTGTTTACTTTTTGTGACTAGTTTTTGGTTTTGATAGAGATTTTCATAGAATGTGAATGCAACACATGAAATTAGTTCAATATTTAGAAAAGGTGGAAGATGATCTTATTCTAACCAATCAAATTGGAAATTGATACTTTTATATGTACATTTCTTTTTCTCTGAAGCTGATCAGAAACAAATGTTTACAATAACAAGGTACTGATTTTAGCAAAACAGAAAATGTTACAGACCCACCTAGATTTAACATATTGAGACAGAGGAAATTGTCTACCTTTGCAGTATACTATTTTTTTTTTTTTTAATTGAAGTATAATTGATGTACAACATTTTATTACTTTCAGGTCTATAACCTAATGTTTTCATGTTTGTGTATAGTAAATGATTACCACAAGAAGTGTGATTAATATACATCACCATACATAGTTCAAAACATTTTTTTCTTGTGATGATAGCTTTTAAGATCTACATTTAACAACTTTCAAATGCAGTATAATAGTAACCATGCCTATGTTACATTCTCATGACTTAATTTTTTAACTGAAAGTTTGTACCTTTTAATTCTCTTCACCCTTTTCACCTACTCTCCTATTCTTCACCTTTGGCAATCACCAGTTTGTTCTCTCTCTCTCTCTGTGTGTGTGTGTGTGTGTGTGTGTGTGTATATATATGTATTTTTTAAAATTCCACATATAGGTGAGACTCTATGGTATTTGTCTCTGTCTGACTTTTTTCACTTAGCATAATGCCCTCACCATCCATCTGTGTTGTTGCAGATGGCAAGATTTCATTCTTTTTTTAATGGCCAAATAACATTCCATTGAATGTGTGATACATACAGACACACACACATTTTATCCATTTGTCTGTCAGTGGGCCCCTAGTTTGTTTCCATATCTTGGCTATCGTAAATAATGCTGCAGTGAACGTGGGGGTGAATATATTTTTTCCAGTTAGTGTTTTCATTTTCTTTTATTTTTTTAAAATTTGAGGACAGGATTGAATCTTACTGAGAAGAGCAAGGATAAGTGTGTAGTAGGTATTTAAACTGTGTGCTGAATGAACAAAGGTTGATACAGATGAATTAGCAGCACAGGAATCTGACATCTGTTTGAAGGAGAAGTCCCAAAAGCAAAATGGAAATTTTTCATGGGCGGTGGAGGAAACACAAATAGGATATGCTGTGTTTAGAAACCATTGCGTCCTCTGACCTTGACTTTACCACATAAGGAGGATCATTTTGTAGTCACATTATTTTTGCTTAAAATTTGTCAGTGAACTTTCTGAAGGAGCTGAAACCATTTAAAAATAATTTTTCCAGTGTTTTTATACTAATTTGTTTTTGTTTCTGTTTTAGGAAACACTCCTTTACATCTTGCTGTGATGTTAGGAAATAAAGGTAGTAAATATTTTCTTTTTTTGTTGCTGTATAGTCATATATAATCAGTTTTATTACTGCAGATGGTGACTGCAGCCATGAAATTAAAAGACACTAACTCCTTGGAAGGAAAGTTATGACCAACCTAGGCAGCATATTGAAAAGCAGAGACATTACTTTGCCAACAAAGGTCTGTCTAGTCAAGGCTGTGGTTTTTCCAATAGTCATGTATGGATGTGAGAGTTGGACTATAAAGATGAGCGCCGAAGAATTGATGTGTTTGAACTGTGATGTTAGAGAAGACTCTTGAGAGTCCCTTGGACTGCAAGGAGATCCAACCAGTCCATCCTAACTCTGGGAGTTGGTGATGGGCAGGGGGGCCTGGACTGCTGCAGTCCATGGGGTCGCAAAGAATCAGACACAACTGAGTGATTGAACTGAACTGAATCAGTTTTAAACTGACTTCACTCATGCATAATCAGTTTTAAAATTTTAAGATGAGTTTTATGTTTTGAATTTTAAAACATTCACCTGATTATTTGATTTGCTAGTTGAGTCTAGGGTTCAGTATATTAAAAAGCGCAACTACTTTCTCATTTTTCCTAGCACTTTTTTCAAAGAGTTAGTGAAAATCTTATACTAACCTTTATGCCTTTTGAAACTGTTTTTCTTGTTTGGTTATTTTTCAAGTAAGTATAATATCAGGAGACTCTTGTTTCCAAATATTGTTTTATTAATTATTATAATATTTTTAATATTCATAGAGTTTTATAAGATTCTTTAATATGGACTGTTCTTTATAAACTCATAAGTCTAGAATTATTTTGATAGATAATAAAAAGTTAGTACTTGTTTATTCTTCAGAGCAAAAAAACAGCTCACAGATGATTTAAAAAATCTCCTGTTTTTTAAAAAAATATTTAGTTATTTGGCTGCACTGTGTTTTAGTTGCAGCATGTGAGATCTTAGTTCCCTGACCAGGGATGGAATTTGTGCCCTCTGCAGGGGGAGCATGGAGTCTTAGCCACTGGGGCATGGAGTCTTACCACTGGACCACCAGGGAATTCCCAGAAGATCTACTTTTTAAGCCTATTCCCAGATGCCATAATTATCTGGATTCCCAGTTATCTTGAAAAGTGAGGATTCTAGGAGCTGATTGGCAACTTTCTAAGTGCTAGATTTTAAAATTTTGGATGTCTTTGATAAAAATCTTTGGAAAGCATATACTGTTGAATTTTTAAACAAGATAATTTTTTAATGCTTTTCTGATGTTCTAACCATATCATGAACATCTGTTATTGTTATATACTGTAAAATAGCTGTTGCTGTAAACGGTTGATCTGAAAGATATTACTAGGACTTGCTTTGATGAAAAACAAAATTCTTTTGCTAGTTTAAGTTCATGTGCTTACATGAAACATGATTTGTAGGAAATTTAATTTAGATTTTAATACTACATAAATTGGCCACCTGATGCAAAGAGCTGACTCATTGAAAAAGACCCTGGTGCTGGGAAAGACTGAAAGCCAAAGGAAAAGAGGGCATCAGAGGATGAGATGGTTAGATAGCATCACCGACTCAGTGGACATGAATTTGAGCAAACTCCAGAAGATAGTGAAGGACAGGGAAGCCTGGTGTGCTGCAGTCCTTGGGGTTGCAAAGAGTCAGACATGACTTAGCGACTGAACAACAACAACAAAACTGGGGACTCAAATTTTAGTTAGTTATGCTGTTTTTTCCTCCTTATAGAGAAGAGACTCACTCAGGTAACTTTTAAGTAAAGAGAGATTCATTAAGAGGCTATATATTAAATTCAAGCTATGGGGACTATCTATGTCTCAGGAAGAGTAGTAACAAAGGCAGTTTGGGAGATCAGCTATCATATCCCCTTTCCTCCCCGTCTCTCCCCTCCCTTCCTTCCTCTCTTTCTCTTCCCTTCCTTTCCTCCCTCCCCTCTGCACCCTCCCCCCCACCTTCCTCCTTCCTTCCTTTCATATATGTATGTATATCAATCCATCTATATCAATCATCTGGTCTGTTTCTTATGGTGTATCTACTGTTCTTTATTATATATATATAATATTCTGTCTTTTCTTGATTGACTTTTCTCTGTTTATTGAAATTGACCATGACCCAAAATAAGTGTTCTAAGTTCCTGAATCTTAAAGGCTTTCTGATTTCAGTGTTCAATTTCTTAGGTTCCTGAATTTCTGAACAGAAAGTTTGACTGGGCTAGTTCATCTTCAGCCAAGTCACAGTGATGCGTGACTAGTGATCTCATGAACTGTGTTTGGGATATGTAGTTACTCATATAAAATTAGCTTTAGTGAGACTGACTCGGAGAGAGTTGGGGTAGAAGAGGGTATCAAGAATACAGAGGAAGAATATTTAGCAGGACTATTGGTAGGGCAGACCATGATAGTCATCTCTACACCTTGGCAAAAAGAAAGATACAGTTATGTATATTTAGAATGATGGTAATGATAAACCTGTACGCAAGACAGCAAAAGAGACACAGATGTATAGAACGGCCTTTTGGACTATGTGGGAGAGGGAGAGGGTGGGATGAGTTGGCAGAGTGGCAGTGTAACATGTGTGATGTCATAAGTGAAACGAATCGCCAGTCTAGGTTTGATGCAGGATGCAGGATGCTTGGGAATGATACACGGGGACAATCCAGAGAGAGGGTGTGGGGCGGGAGGGGGGAGGTGGGGGTCGGGATTGGGAGTTCATGTACACTCGTGGCTGATTCATGTCTAGACAGCAAAAGAGACACAGATGTATAGAACGGCCTTTTGGACTATGTAGGAGAGGGAGAGGGTGGGATGGGTTGGCAGAGTGGCAGTGTAACATGTGTGATATCATAAGTGAAACGAATCGCCAGGCCAGGTTTGATGCAGGATGCAGGATGCTTGGGACTGATGCACGGGGATAATCCAGAGAGAGGGTGTGGGGCAGGAGGGGGGAGATGGGGGTCGGGATTGGGAGTTCATGTACACTCGTGGCTGATTCATGTCGATGTGTAGCAAAATGAATATAGTATTGTAAAGCAAAACAAACTAAAAAATAAAAATTAATTAAAGGAAAAAAAAAAGAAAGATACAGTTAGCTAAATTTGACCAATAAAAGCTTATGCCTTCTTTTGAAGAACATTGGATCAGAACTTTAGAAGATAACTGAAATGTATTCATTTACAATGTGCTAGATGCTTTTTCAGGGCTTTATACAGGTTTACTCATTTAACATAGCAACCATGTGAGGAAGATACTATCATTGTCCCCATTTTACAGATGAAAAAAGTTAGCTCTGAGATGTTAAGCAACTTTCCCAGGGAGAAGTAGCAGAGTTTTGACTTGAACTTGGAGTATCTTACGTCAGAGCCTGGATTCCTAATCATTTTGGTGACCGGCATTGCTCTCTTTTCACTGTGAATCATTTGAAAAGAAAATGGTCTAAATCAAAGTTAGCCAACATGCAGCCTGTTTCCCTCCTGTCTTTGTTAAAGTCATAGTTAACTTGATGCCAAGTCTGATTGCTATTCTAAATTTAACACTTTAATAGTAAATATATATTTACCAGAATTTGAATGTGAAATGAAACATATTTACTGCCCTAGGTCCTAATTTTTTGGTGGAGGAGGTTTCGCTATGTTTCATCATAAGATTGTATCGGCCTATCCAAAACTGTTTCACAGAACATTTGTTTCATGGGAAATAATTTTTAGAGGAAAATAGTGATTTGGAAAAAGTGGCTTCATACATTTTAAGCAGGTTTTTGTTTTTTTTTAATTGTGGACCTTCTTAGCACTTTTGAGGTGCTAGTATTCATTGTGACATTCTGAATTGGAGCCTTCTGTTATAGAGTCATTGCTCCCTGTAGTTATTTGGTACTTTCTCTTTTTTACAAGTATCTGGAGGAACTAGAGTTCTGTGGAACATATTTTGGGAAACACTTGGTTAGATTATTCATGATCTGCAAATAATAGCAGTTTTTGCTCTTCCTAAGTACTTTTCATGTAGAGTAGGTACAGCCATTAATATACCTATCAATTTATAGTTTGTCGTTTACATTTTTCCAGTTGTATATTCTTTTTCTACCTTTTCCTAGTTGACCTTTTAATATTTTTGGTATTTGGCTGCATAGGCATGAGACTGAAATAGGTAGTGGAAGATGAAACATCTACCTTATGTTTAATTCTGTACAGCAGTTTTACATCCTACCACCATTCAGTCTGTGCTACTCTGTTCTCTTTTATCTTCTCCTTTAGAGGTGTGCTGTGTCTTTAGTGACTTCATTGTAAGGGCACTTTTTATTTGTATATGTATTTGTAAACACAGTAAAAATTCCCAGGGCATTCAAACATTTGTTGATTGAATTAGAGAGAGATACCCTATAACTTACACACTTGTATTTACTTCTTTCCCTCATCTTAACCTACTGAATAACCTGTTTTTCACTAGTGAAGTCTTAATTTTTTCTGAATTTCTGGTGGGTATATTGGCCATGTTGGCTAGGAAGAGTTTCACTTATGGATTTGAGTTGAAATGGAGAAGAACACTATACTTAAAGGAGATTTCAGTGTACATATATTTTTATATACTACTAGCAGGCTTTCTTAAACACCTTTGTGAAATTTCTGTATTTGTTTTACTTACTTATTATAACGTCCTGCTAGTGAAGATATTTCTTCTATTACTGGGAATAGTGCTAATACCATTCTTCCCCCACCTCAGCTCACTTGCATTACAACTGTCATAACACTCTTATTCCTTCAGAGCCCTTAACATTTTTTTTTTAATTTACTACTTTACTTAATTATATTTTAACATAATATGTGAGCTCTCTGATTATCTTTCTTTTCACTGCTTATATCTAGGACCTAGAACTTAGAAATGGCATATAATCAGTTCAGTTCAGTTCAGTTCAGTCACTCAGTCGTGTCCGACTCTTTGTGACCCCATGAATCGCAGTATGCCAGGCCTCCCTGTCCATCACCAACTCCTGGAGTTCACTCAGACTCACGTCCATTGAGTCCGTGATGCCATCCAGCCATCTCATCCTCGGTTGTCCCCTTCTCCTCCTGCCCCCAATCCCTCCCAGCATCAGGGTCTTTTCCAATAAGTCAACTCTTCACATAAGGCATATAATAGGAACTTGATAAATACATGTTAAAAGACTGATTGGATGAATGAATCATTAATTTAGGGAATTTAAGTTGGATAGCTATCTTAAATTTCCCATGAGCCTTGTTTCAGATGTTTTCCTGCCTGTTAATATGCTTATTGTTTTTAATTTAAGAATAGTTTCCTCAGCCTATACAAAGGTCTATACCTTGGAATTTTTTTCCTATTGTAGAAAACTTTTATTCATGTTGTCATATATTATGTTAGTTCTTATTGTAAGACTTGGTTCAGATTACCACATATCCTCTGTGTTAAATGTTGGAAATGCCCTAGCCACTGAGTTGGAAACAGCAAGTATTATATAGATAAAACAGTTGAAACCACAAAATCCATTGATGAAGTACTATGTAAATTAATTTTCCCATGAATAACTGAAAATGTTGACAGGGATGATTTAAAACCACCATGCCTGAACTTACCAGCTAAGATCCAAGAGGCTGAGATCCCTCAGTGCATCCTAAAATATCCAGTGTTGAGAATTCCCTGGTGGTCCAGTGGTTAGAACGCCATGATTCCATTGCAGGGAGTGCAGGTTTGATCCTGGTTGGGGAACTAAGATCCTGCATGCCGTGTGACCAGCCCCCCAAAATCCAGTGTTTTGGGAACTTTGTCCTGATCGTAGATTTTTAAATGTAATTTTCCTGTCTCTTGTGGCAGTCTTCAGTGTTTCTCTTAAGTTTCAGCAGGCAACTGTTCCTGGGCTGGATGGTGAGCCAAATATACCTTTTTTTAAAGTTATGTTTTTTGATTATTTTATTACCTTTTTATTACTTTTTTTGATTACTAGAAAGACTGTCCAGATTTGTGCTTATAATCATAAGCAAGTTTTTGTCCCTTTTGGGTATTTTTCTGAACTAAACAAGCTGTAAAATTTGAAAAATAAGAGCTTATGGAAACATCAGTGATCCTTTTTGCAAATACTTTTTTTTTTCCCCTTGAAATAAATAATGAACTTTCCGTTTGACCTTGCAGATAGTCCTCTTCTGGGTCTTATTAGTTAGTAGAAGTTTTATGTAAATTACTTTTGAGTTTCTTGAGTAATTTTTTTTATAATATGGAAACATTCTTAAAATATCCTTGGAAACAATTATTAGGGAACATAATATTTTGTTTGCAGAGAGATCCAATTTATTTTTAGGTACTAGAATAGATAATTCTTGAATCTAAGGATTTGAAATAACATAGATGCATAGGAATTAAAAAAATTACTTAATTCTCTATAGTACAATGCTTATTTCATAGATCTGTTTATATTAACTTGATACCTTGAATTTTTACATGATTTTTTAATTTAGAGATTCTGAAAATTGCATCATGTTTGATATTATTACTGTTCTATGTTTCAGAATGTGCCCATTTACTTTTGGCTCACAATGCTCCAGTAAAGGTGAAAAATGCTCAGGGATGGAGCCCGCTGGCGGAAGCCATCAGTTATGGAGATAGACAGATGAGTAAGCAATATAAATTACTATTGTTGTTATGTATTCTAAAAATATGAAATGATGCATTTGACTTATTTTTCATTTGGTGTAACTTTCCATACTATGAAGAATTTGCAGCTACTTATAAACTTATGTATGAGTTATTCTTGACTATATATATCTATATATATATATTACCGTATATATAAGATGTACCATCCCTCAGGGTCATCCCAGTGCACCAGCCCTGACCCTGCCTCATGCATCGAACCTAGGCTGGTGATCTATTTCACATATGATAATATACATGTATTCAGTGCTGTTCTTTCAAATCATCCCACCCTTGCCTTCTCCCACAGAGTCCAAAAGTCTGTTCTTCATAGCTGTGTCTCTTTTGCTGTCTTGCAATGTCTTTTCCTCATAGTGTATCATGTAAGCTTTGTGAAAACTCAAGTCATCAATATGTTTCTTATTCAGCCTTTCATTTCTGGCTCCTAGAACAGTGCTTGGCATATGTATTTTTTCAGTGAATTAATGAAGATAATTAAAACTACAAGGAAGATTTGAGATTAATCAATAATTAAAAAAATTCTGAAAAGTATTATATTAGATTTTTATTTATTATCACTCTCCTGAGATACTCAAAACTTAAAAAAATTTTTTTTTAAAGAAAAGTAATGACATTTGTTGTAGAAAGTTCAGAAATTATTGAGGAAAAAAGCTGGTGACTTTTTGGTCACTTGGTGACTCTTTGGTCACTTGGTGACTCAGTTGGTAAAGAATCTACCTGCAATGCAAGAGACCTGGGTTTGATCCCTGGGTCAGGAAGTTATCCTGGAGAAGGAAATGGGAACCCACTCCAGTATTCTTGCCTGGAAGATCCTATGGACAGAGGAGACTGGCAGGCTACTCTCCATGGGGTTGCAAAGAATTGGACATTACTCAATGACTAAACCATCACCAGTGACATTTGTTGGAGCTAATTGTATTTTATTTGTCAATCACTGTTAATAAGATTCTTATAATATGGGAGTACAAATATTGACTCCCCCAGATATGCTAATAATTTTGTCTGATTGTGTTCTGAGTGTTTCCATAAGTTGATGTTATATTTTAATGTGAAATCTCATAGAACAGGAATCTTTTTACACACATCACTGTGTTATATGTAGTTGCTGTCACTACATTTTTAATAATATTTGGTCATTTTAATAATCTTCTATGTATTGAGATCTTCAGTCAGTTATAGTATATTTAGTTGATGGAAACTGTATGGTTTCTGCTTTTAATTAAGGTGCCTTTTCTTTTTAGGAAATTAGTTATTTTTGTTCTTTATGTGAACAGGGGTCTGTTTTAATCTGAAGTAAAGGTAGATTGAATAAACATTTATTAAACTATTTGCATTTATAGTGGAGAAGAATTATAGAAAGAATTCTATACTTAGATAATATAGTTTTGATATTAAATTATAACAAACATGAAGGTTAGTCAGAGTCATATAAATTTAAACTATTTGCATTTATAGTGGAGAAGAATTATAGAAAGAATTCTATACTTAGATAATATAGTTTTGATATTGAATTATAACAAACATAAAGGTTAGTCAGAGTCATATAAATTTGAATCTTTAAAGAATCCTAATTTATCTAGGTAATTGGTCCTTAGACTATTTGGATTTTATAGGCTAGAAAAGAATTTTATTTGAGGATTGATGTAAGTAGCTGAAGTTTTCATTTTAGTATCAGTTCAGTTCACTCGCTTAGTCATGTCCAACTCTCTGCCACCCCATGAACCACAGTACGCCAAGCCTCCCTATCCATCACCAACTCCTGGAGTTTACCCAAACCTGTGTCCATTGAGTCGGTGATGCCATCCAACCATCTCATCCTCTGTCATCCCCTTCTCCTGCCCTCAATCTTTCCCAGCATCAGATGAGTCAGCTCCTCGCATCAGGTAGCCAAAGTATTGGAATTTCAGCTTCAGCATCAGTCCTCCCAATGAACACCCAGGACTGATATCCTTTAGGATGGACTGGTTGGATCTCTTTGCAGTCCAAGGGACTCTCAAGAGTCTTCTCCAACACCACAGTTCAAAAGCATCAATTCTCTAGCACTCAGCTTTGTTTATAGTCCAACTCTCACATCCATACATGACTACTGGAAAAACCATAGCCTTGACTAGACGGACCTTTGTCGACAAAGTAATGTCTCTGCTTTTTAATATACTGTCTGGGTTGGTCATAACTTTCCTTCAAGGAGTAAATGTCTTTTAATTTCATGGCTGCAGTCATCATCTGCAGTGATTTTGGAGCCCAAAAAAGTCAGCCACTGTTTCCACTGTTTCCCCATCTATTTCCCATGAAGTGATGGGACTGGCTGCCATGATCTTCATTTTCTGAATCTTGAGCTTTAAGCACACTTTGTCACTCTCCTCTTTCACCATATATTGATGTATACATTCTCCACCCCACTAATTCATTTTTTTTATCTTATTTTATTCAAATAATATTTTCTCTTATTTCAGTAAATGTGAGAGATTGATTAAGTTTGCTGGTATATTTTAGACCTTCATTCTAATAAACAAAATTTCTATTTACCTAATTGCAGGCACAATAGTGAGCAGTTTATATTGAGCCTCTATAACAACTCTTTATAGTAGATTTTACTTGAGATTTACTATAGATTTTAATATAGATTCATTTTTACTTGACAAATGAAAAAAAGAAAGTGAAGTTTAGGAAAATTAATTAAGTGTTCCATATTGACGTAGCTAATAAGTAGTAAAGCTGTGCTTTGCACTTAAGCAATTTGTCTAAATATCTGTTAACTATTGAGAAGACACTGGAAGGTTTCAGGGGTATTTTTAGAGTCTGAAGTTCTTTTTAAAGATAGAATAGGATTCTTTTGAGTATTTTTTTATGCTATGTTGGTAGTCTGTGAGAGAAAGTACAGTCTCAAGTACAAGAAGGACAGATTCAACTGATAACATTTTGTAGAAAATTACATTTTTAGAAAAATAATATCTAGTGTGATTTCTGAGATTCTCTATCTTTGAGATCATCTTTTAGACCACTGTTAACAGCAGGACACTTTGTCATCTGACTGAGGTTGGTAATGTTGACTCAGTCAAATGAAGCCTTGCTGATGATTAAAAACCACGAAAGCTAGTATGACTGTAAGTTGATGTTGAGATATCTCCTTTCAATTTTTCTTGAGGATCATAACAGTTTTGCCAAAGGTATTTTCTAACATATTCACAATATCTGTATTATATCGTGTGTAATAAGCCAATGGTATTTCTTAGCATGGTGACTTTTTTTTTTTCACAATTTCTTTTGAGGTATAATTAGCAGTCTAACATGGCAAAATTTATTTTAAATTAAAAAATTTTTTTAAATTTAAATTTTAGTTACAGCTCTTTTAAGGAAGCTTAAGCAGCAATCCAGGGAAAGTGTTGAAGAAAAACGACCTCGATTATTAAAAGCCCTGAAAGAGGTAAGCTCAATTTCTTGACGGATTTTGTACCTAAACTGTAATTGAAAGTGTACTTTTATGCATTTTAAAAATGCAGTTTAATTTTTCACTAATTATTAACGGTCAAGAAATAGTAAAAATCCTGCTTCAATTAAGCAATAATGACATTAAAAAATACTAATTATAGTGTGTAATCTTATGGGAAGCATTATTTGCTTTGAACCTAGAAGGTAGATAAAGAATTATTGCTCTCAATAAATTCGGTAACAGCTCTAAGAAAAAAGAAGGTAAATGATAATTAATGAAAGTAATTTTCCTTTGTTCTTTGGATTCAAAAATTTTCTATGAGCAGAAACTGCTACTGCTAGTAGGGGCAGTTTGTATTTTCTATATGTAACAAAACTGTTTATCCATCCTACTTCATGGTGGTACAGATGGGTATAGTGGTACAGAAAGGGAGAGAGGTTTGTTTTCTGTTATTTTTTCTCTTTATTTTGGATGCCTGAAAAAACTGTGGGAGAAAGACCTATGAACTATGTCTTCTTTTAGGTATGCTATTTTTTGAAATCTCAAGGGATAAAATTATTTGAGACTATTTGATTAATAGTTCCTTGAACAGTTATAGTTTTTGTTGTTTAGCTTCTAATTTAAGAAATAAAAACATTGTCTATAGATAATATGACAGATTATTTCAGATTTAGAAAACTTGTGTTATCACTTTATAGAAAAAAGTTTCTGTTGCAGTGAATTTTTTTTTAGATCATTATGAGCGTACACGATAATCATTTTAGAAGTTTTTTTTAATAACACTTCTAAAGTTATTACTATTTTCACAATACTACTCATTTTGTTTTGGTTATACTGAGAAGTTGAATATTTATTGATGCAAATGTAAATGCCTATCAGTTTTATGTGATTAAAACATTCTTGTAAAATCTAAAGTGGTATGTATTTTCCTTTATGGATAAGTGTAGTAATGCCTGCTATTGTAATATTATTTTAAGCAATAAGTATATATATATATTTTGGTTCTTTCTCCAACTCCATAATTGAAATTATTTCCTGTCTATAGATCTTTAATGATAACAGGTTTTTTTAAGCAAAATGTTATGCAGGTATAAGAGCTGTTAACTAAGGTATGCATTTACTAATTATATATACTTCATTTCTCAGCTAGGTGACTTTTATCTCGAACTTCACTGGGATTTTCAAAGCTGGGGTAAGAATGTGCTATGTTTTACTGTATAATATGTAGGTATGCAAAACTGAAAGTGCAAAAATAACTATTAAATAGACATGTTAAAATAACCAATACTTGCCATAAGGAAATTTAAATATTTTTCATTATGTTGAATATAATGGTTATGAAGCCCTGTGTGTGTGAGTCGCTCAGTTCTGTCCCACTCTTTGAGACCCCATGGTCTATAGCTTGATAGGCTCCTCTGTCCGTGGAGTTCTCCAGGCAAGAATACTGGAGTGGGTTGCTATTCCCTTCTCTAGTCAGTGGATCTTCCCAACCCAGGGACTGAACCCAGGTCTCCCACAGCGCAGGCAGATTGTTTACCGTCTGAACCACTAGGGAAGCCCATAAAGCCCTACAGTAATATTTAATTATCCAAACCTGATTAGTAACTTACATAATTATTTTTTAAGGTAAAAAATTGTCTTATTTAAAAATGAAATGCTGGTTCAAATATAATAATTTAATGTAAGGAATTTTCAGAGACAAGAGAAGAATAACTATGGGATTATTAGATTACTGAATTTAGGGAAATTTGACATATAGTATTTAGATACCTAAATATGAAGTATTTGGTTAATATTAATTGATTTTGTATATTTTGTATCTTTCAATCACTTTTGCTACTTTTATTGCATACTTTATAGCCACTGTCTTAACACACTGGTTGCACACCATTTCACTTATTTATAAAAGATGTTAATTCCTAGATATTTTATAGTCATTTTTGATTTATCTCAGTAAGGTAAGTTTTCTCTCTTTCTCATTTTAAACATGAATCTACTTAGGAAACTTTTGTGTTCAAATAGGAAGCTTGATCCTAGTGACCTATACTGTACTAAATAAATAACTATCCAAACAACTGACTTTTGGGTTAAACATTTTTTAATGTAACTATATATAAATTGGATATAGTGTGCTTATGTGTTTTTTTAAAGCATCTGAATTAAAGTGTCTTTATGATATAAACATTTGAATGCTTATTATCACCAAAATAATCATAACAATAAATCAGATATTGACAGAGACCACTCTAGAGCGACTATTAATGTTTCATATGAATATTTTCAAACTCTCTTCAATGCTTATGAACATGTATATATATAGCCTCAGCATTAATTTTTTAAATGAAATCATACAATTATCCATTTTGTCATTTTTACTTAATCTATCATAAATATCTTACATTTTAGTTCATGAAGTATTTCCTTTTTTAAAAAAAAACAGCAGCATAATAGTTTATGAGATGGGTGATTAAGATGTTTCTGGTTTGTTTAATCTCTAAATAAAAATTTTAATCCCTAAATATAATCAGTTACTAGCCTTTAGATCATCAGGCTAGTTTGCTGCTAAGTCACTTCAGTTGTATCCGACTCTGTGCGACCCCATAGACGGCAGCCCACCAGGCTCCCCCATCCCTGGGATTCTCCAGGCAAGAACACCGGAGTGGGTTGCCATTTCCTTCCCCAGTGCATGAGAGTGAAAAATGAAAGTGAAGTCACTTGGTCGGGTCCGACTCTTAGTGACCCCATGGACTGTAGCCCACCAGGCTCCTCCATCCATGGGATTTTCCAGGCAAGAGTACTGGAGTGGGGTGCCATTGCCTTCTCTTGGCTCCATAAAAAATACACATGTGGGAGTTCCCTGGTGGTCTAGTGGTTAGGATTCTGGGCTTTCATTCCTGTTGTAGGCGTTGTTGTTTAGTCACTAAGTCCCATCTGACTCTTTTTGTGATCTCCTGGACTATAGTCCACTAGGATCCTCTGTCCATGGAATTCTCCAGGCAAGAATACTGGAATGGGTTGCCATTTCCTTTTCCAGGGGATCTTCCTGACCTAGAGGTCGAACTCTGTTGCTAGCATTGTAAGTGAACTCTTTACCACTGACTCTGGCCCAGGTTCAGTCCCTTGTGGAGAACTGGGATCCCACGAGTGCCGTGGAGTGGCCAAAAAAACTCACGCAAGATTTTCTTAACTCTCTTAATGCTTTATGCTCTATCATTCAGAAGTCCCAGTGTCCTAGAATACCAAAAGAAAAAGAGCATTGTGTAATAAAAGAGCTTCAAGTTAGATTGGTCTAAAGTCTGGATGCTATTTTTTTCACTGTTTTTTGTCTATCTATATAGACACCAGTCATTCTTGGTGATCCTTGAGTATACTGGCTCTTTAATTGACTGTTTTAGTAACTATTAGTATTTTGAATTCTAAAATTGTCACTTTATCTTGCTGAGCAAAATATTCTAAAATATTTTAAAAGTGACATTTCAATTACAGGAACAAATTGAAATGGATATAATTACTCCTGAAATTGGGCATATTATCTGTAGTTGTAAACACATTATAACTGTTGCATAATCAAGTTTATTATGTAACCACTGAGGTACTAGTAGGGTATTGCTTCTGGGACTTCCCTGGTGGTCCAGTGGTTAAGACTCTGAGCAGGGGCACTGGGTTCAATCCCTGATTGGAGAACAGAGATCCCACATGCCCCATGGCATGGGCAAAATATAATAAAAATTATTTTTGAAAAAATGTATTGCTTCTCTGAGAACTTGACTTTGACGCAAGAAAGTTAGCACATCTGATTCATTGTTGATAAAGGTTTTTACTGATTTCATGTCACATTATTAGCACCTGATGGTTGGATGCCTCTATCATTCTAAAAACTAAACTCACTGGCTAGATTTAGTTTAGATGCTTTAGATTAAAAAACATTGGATAATCTCTGATATAAGATTTGATTATCAAGCTTTTTTCTAGAGTTTAGGTATGCTTCTTCCCTTGTGAAAGCCCCTGATATAAAAAGAAGAAAAAGGCAACCCAGAAATAAGGGCAAGTTAAAAAATACTGAGATCCAGGGGTAAGTTTAGTTTAGTGGTAGTGAAGCACAAAAACTCCACTCTTTTTCCTTCAGTATTTGGCTGAAAATAGCCTCAGACTTGGTTAATAGCAAGTCTGAAGGCAGCTAAATTATTCCAGAGTGAGTTTTTAGGTATAGAAAATCCTTAAAATGGAATCAGAAGTACTGGCTCCTGTTTGCAATGGAAAATCACATATTTTTCCTGAGCTTGGGTTTTTTCATTTTAAAAGTGGGAGTAAGAATAAACACCCCACCTATTTTCAAGTCTTTGTTTTGGTGTAGATGAAATGAAATCATGTTTTTGAAGGAAGCACTTTAGATGCTGTAAAGGGTTAAATAATTTATAGTATTATAATCACTACAAACTTAACATTATGTGTATGGCATGTTTCAACAGAAAAACTAATAGTTTTTTTCTTTATCTCATAATCTACAGAATATCTGTCCTGTTTTTAGGGCTTTTTTTTTTTTTTTTGGCATATTATAGATGGAAAACATCAGGCCTAGACTCTTCTTAAAATCAGGGAATAAGTGATAGCAAAGCCAGAATGAAAACTTAGAGATTATTCATTTTTCAGTTCAGTGGATTATACTGCCTTTGGAGTACTGTGTTAGACTCTTACATAAAGTTGAAATAACTTAAGATATAGAGAGCCTAATTGTTCAATTTACATGGGGGAAGAAAAAGTCATCACAAAATTGGGAAAATGCAAATTGCTCTATTTTTGGAATGCGTTGAAATAATTTTTTTCCTCTATGATATATCTTCCTTTTTTTTTTCAACTTTTGCTTTTCAATCTTCAAATTTTTTTTTCTCTACATTCCCCCTTTCTTCCTTTTCTGATAAGTGGGTATTGGTGTGTGATTCTGAATTTTGCTTTTGTAGTGTACCATACTACTTTACAAGATGTAATAAATTTAAATTAAGTTAGAGTGCTGACTTATTGTAATCATCTTTTTCTTACTATATCAAATATTTAAGAACAGAAAAAGTAGATCTCAATTAATAAGTAAGAAAGAGGAGCTTAATCATTTATATAGATTTATGCCATTATTGGAGAAGGAAGTGGCAACCCACTCTAGTATTCCTACCTGGAGAATCCCATGGACAGAGAAGGCTGGCAGGCTACAGTCCATGGGGTTGTAGAGTTGGACACGACTGAGCGACGTAGCACACACTGCATATGCCGTTATTACTCTTCTTAACTTCTGTTGTTTCATATAAGGAAGAATTTGATTGGAAAATGATTTCTTATGTTCTTTGACCAGGGTAACTTTTAGTTGATACTCTCTCTGGGCTGTAAACTTTTCTTATTTTCATAAAATAAAAAGTCTAGAAAACTCTCTTTAATGATGTAATCATTTTAGATTGAATAACCTCTAAAGAATTAAAAAACTTTTAATGTTAATTAGAAAAAATTTAAATATTTAGAAAACTTTTAAAAAAGTTAACTAAAAACCAAGCCTTTAGTTTTCTCTAGGGTCTTTCTTTCTAACCAAGTTGATTTTTATCACCCATTTTTAAAACACTTGAGTTTTATAAAATATATATGTAATACATCTTACACAGATAAACACACATGCATACATATACCTGTACCTGTGATGAGATCTTTAATTTCGAGAATTTTGAGTTTCACATTCTTTTCTTTTTTTGGTATATGGTAGTTTAATTATTTAGCCTGTTATGTAGATTTATTTATCTATAGAATAACTCATCTTTCCTTAAAATATAGCAGATAATGAATAATAAAAAAACTATAAGAATATAGCTTATGATATGAATGTGAGCAACACTGAAATGTAGAAATGTGTAAGTCAATAGTATGATTGCTTTTAAGAATTTTAAAACTAATGTACATTGAGCTTATTGAATAATCAATATATTTAAGATTCAAACTCAAATTCAGCTAGCTCTAAAAGTGTATTTTTCTATTACACATATTACTTTTCTGGTATTTTATGCAGTTATTTATAAAGAATTAGATGGGATCCAGGTTTATCTGGTTACCCCTTCAGGAGGGTTTAGTTACCAAAAGGCCTTGTTTTCTCACTAATAGTAGCATCTTGCAATATCTACCAAGAATGGCATTACATCAGTTCTGCTACTTTTATTTGTATTTGGTGGTGGGTGGTGGTGATGGTAATTACAATTAAATAGTAGACATTTGAAGTTGCTCAAAATTGCTTTGTATATTATTTTTCAGTGGAAAAATACTATTTTAAAGGAAATTATGACAATTTTGATAAAATAGTAAAATGTTACAGTACTGTTCTTCTAATTAAAAATTTTATAATATCTCAGAACTTTAGGTGGTTATATTTCACCTTTTCTTTTTACAAATACAGTGCCTTTACTTTCCCGAATTCTGCCTTCTGATGCATGTAAAATATACAAGCAAGGTATCAATATCAGGTAAGGTAATTTGATTTTTCTCTGAGTAACAGATAACTGAGATTTAGAGGAAGATTTTCTTTCTGTAGCTTATATATGGATGTAGTGTTTTATAACTTAAACATGTCTTAATGTATTCACAATGTTTTATCTCCTTTGAGGTACTAGAGATAAGAAACCAAAGGCATAAAATCTTGACTAAAACAAAGGTATTATTGTTCAACTACAGACAATCTAGAACGCAAGTAGAATGAAGATCTTGATACAATACCAAGAAGATTTAAGATGGTCATGCCCCTCTTCCTAGCTTTTTAGGGAATAAGGAACACATAAGGAGGACCCAACTCTTGTCCTTTTTTACTGCATCCCTTTCCTACTGTTCCCTCCCCTCTCTACCACCCATGCTTCTAGCCACTCAACTATCCATTCTAGTGAATATTTTTTAAGGCTAATTTTAATTTTTTCTGTTTTCTTTTTAATTGATTGATATTTGGATCTCGTGGAGAATCTATTTATTTTCCTCATTTCAGAATTTTATCATTATTTATCTTTATATTAATATAGGTATATTTATAAATTATCACTTCTTTGGCACTCAGGCTTCCTTATGGTCCAACTCTCACATCTGTGCATGACTATTAGAAAAACCGTAGCTTTGAGTACATGAACCTATGTTAACAACGTGATATCTCTGCTTTTCAATACACTAAGTTTGCCATAGCTTTCCTCCAAGGAACAAATGTCTTTTATTTTTATTTATTTATTTTATTTTATTATTATTTTTTTTACTTTATTTTACTTTACATTACTGTATTGGTTTTGCCATACATTGACATGAATCCATCTCGGGTGTACATGAGCTCCCAATCCTGAACCCCTCCCCACCTCCCACCCCATATCAACTCTCTGGATCATCCCCGTGCACCAGTCCCAAGCATCCTGTATCCTGTATCGAACATAGACTGGCGATTCGTTTCTTACATGATGGTATACATGTTTCAGTGCCATTCTCCCAAATCCTCCCACCCTCTCCCTCTCCCTCAGAGTCCAAAAGTCCGTTCTATTCATCTGTGTCTCTTTTGCTGTCTCGCGCAAATGTCTTTTAATTTCATGGCTGCAGTCACCATCTGCAGTGATTTTGAAGCCCAAGAAAATAAAATCTGTCACTGCTTCCATTTTTTCCCCTTCTGTTTGCCTTGAAGTGATGGGATGACCACATGCCAGGATCTTAGGTTTTTTTAATGTTGAGAGTCCCTTGAATAGCAAGGAGATTAAACCAGTCAATCCTAAAGGAAATCAGCCCTGAACATTCATTGGAAGGACTGATACTGAAGTTGAAGCTCCAGTACTTTGTACCTGATGCAGAGAGCTGAGTCATTGGAAAAGACTGTCATGGTTGGAAAGATTGAAGGCAAAAGGAGAAGTGAGTGGCAGAGGATGAGGTGGTTAATTAGTATCACTGACGGAATGGACATGAATTGGACAAATTCTGGGAGATAGTGGAGGACAGAGGTGTTTGGTGTGCTGCAGTCCATGGTATTACAGAGTTTGATACAATTTAGCATTGAACAACAAATTATATAAATGATACCTATTTAAGCTATTTAGAATGCTAGTGAATATGCCAACTGTTTTTTTAACTGGCCGTACTGTGCAGCTTATGGGATTTTAGTTCCCCAACCAGGGATCAAACTTGGACCCTGAGCAGTAAGAGTGCAGAGTCCTAACCACTAGACTGCCAGGAAATGTCTCCATTTTAATGTATTCATATTAGTATATTTATATATGTATATATATAATTTTATATGCCTATGTTTATAAAAATCACAATATTTGAGCATTGTCTAGAACTAGAGATGTCTTAAAAAGTTATATAAACTCTTTATTTTATAGATTAGAAAGTTCAGAAAGGTGAAGTGATTTTTATGAGCATATTGCAAATTAATCACTGAGCCAGGACCTCTCTGACTTACTGTCTTCTTATCATGTGACCTCTTATCATGTCACAAGACAGAAATTTAAAGAAAATCAACTGTTTATGAGATTAATTATTAAGTATGATGAATTATAATGAAGAGATAACCTTTAGTTAGAAGTAAGTTCTTGGGTAATTATTCTCAAACAAAATTCTATTGGTTAAGGTAGAGTTTTCTGTGTTTCTGTTTTTTAAAAATAACCTCCTCAGATATTGCTCATCATGAACGTTCTCATGCACATTAAATTCATGGTCATTACAGAAACCTTGGAAAACACAGTAAAGTATGGATGAAAAACTATGAAAGGATTTGTTAATGATGTAGATTTAATTCAGTAGCCTATTATTAGCAATATATTATGAATTTCAAAAAATTATTCATCAGTTTAAAAAATTTTAATATAGGTACTTGCCAAAGTTAGTAGATAACTTGGGAGAATAGTATTGTCTTCCATGTGCTGTGTTAAAGGTTAGTTTTAGTTCTGTATGATTCTTAAATTTAGAAGAAAAGGAGCTTCTTTCTTTTAAAAATTATTTCACATTTATATATACCTTTTAAAAGTAAATGACATGATACATATTACATAATAAATATAAATGATAAAAAAGCCCCACAAAATGGCTAAGATAGACATATGGAGAATAAGAGCCTGAGAGAATAATTGTGTGAAAGAATGTAGCTTAAGGGGAGCTACTGTAATTTACTAAGACTGAAATTTGGGGCTTACTAGCAGGAAAGCTCTTTACTAAGGTTGAAAGAGTGATGGGTTCAAAATGCTGGTTATCAAAGTTAACTATAGTAATGGAGAAACTGCATTTTAGAATGTATGGTAAAGGTTTTTTGCATAGATTAATAATTAAAAGAAAAACAAGTTTGTTAACATTAAATAAAAACTTTCACATTTAAAATCATGAGATAATTAGTTCTTTTATTTTTTTTTTTTTGTTTTTAATTAATTTTTATTTTTTAGTTTGTTTTGCTTTACAATACTGTATTCGTTTTGTTACACATTGACATGAATTAGCCATGAGTGTACATGAACTCCCAATCCCGACCCCCTCCTCCACCCTCCCGCCCCACACCCTCTCTCTGGATTATCCCCGTGCATCAGTCTCTATCATCCTGCATCCTGCATCAAACCTGACTGGCAATTCATTTCGCTTATGATATCACACATGTTACATTGCCACTCTGCCAACCCATCCCTAATTAGTTCTTTTAAACATCATTTCAAATGACTTTTACTTGTATAGCAGTGTGATTATTTAAAGTATGGGAATTCCCTGGCAGTCAAGTAGTTACGACTCCCATGCTTTCACTACCAAGAACACAGATTCCATCTCTGGTTGAGGAACTAAAATCCTGCAAGCTGTGTGGGCAAAAAACAACACAGTATCTTCTTTGGTGTCTAGGAGAAATTAATATTTTAGTAGAAATAGTAATATGAACAACTTTATTGTTGAGAATACTAATAGATATTTTCACTATTAATAATTTTGAGATAATATATAACCATTGACCTAAATAATCTTTGCGAACTGTCTCATTTGACTCTTCCTATCTCAAGGGTAGGCCCTATTTTCTTTTCACTGTTACTTGGGTTGTTGTCAAGTTTTAATCTGTAAAAGAACATTTTCTATTTGAATCTTTGCATTTGTATAAAGAACTTTATGTCCTTCATGGTGAATTACACGGTAAAAATGAGAAGTATTTAGGCTCATTAAGCTGAAAGCCAAGAAGTAGTTAATACATTAAAATATCACCATGATAAATTATATCATTATGAGGCATGTTTGATACAGCTTACTATGCCATCTAATATGTCTAATATCTAAGTTGTATTAGCTAGCCTTTCAGTTGCAAATTATGAAAACACATATGAAATAAAAATTGACAGTTGACTGATTTTAGGTGTGGCTAGATTGAAGGGCTCAAGTGTCTCCAGTGTCAGTCTGTCTTTGTCTCTCTGTGCATCTGTTCTCTCACCCCCACCCCTTGCAGCCCACTACTATTCTCACCCAGGATGGACAAGAAGGGAGTGGAGGCAAAAGACTATTCTGGCCCATGTCTTCTTTTTTCGAAGGGTATAGAGTTCCCTGGTAGCTGAAGCGTGGAGTCCAAATAGGCCACTCATATAAAATGATCTGTCCCCTTTTTGAGACTTCATTAGACCACATTAGCCCACATTAGAGGTAGGAGATAAGCCCCTTTTATTGGCATCATTTTCTCTTGTGCCACATGTATAAGCAATAACAGAATATGTTTAGTAGTACAAGCACCAATAGTGCAGTAGCAGGCCATTGAAAGTGGACCAGGAGCAAGAATTCAACTATAAAGAAGCAAGTCGAATTCACTTCTACAGGAGTTGGTGCCTTGCTATTTTTTTAGGACTTATTCTACTCTGAGGGTTGTCTGTATTTTACATGGCTCAGAAAAGAGCTTCTTATACACAGGTTAATCATACTTCCCTGTTCATCTCTGTTGTCCTAGTAAAATTAATAGTGTCACTTTCACTTTTAAAAGTTACTAGTTTGGGTGTTAAATTATATGTAACCTTGGTTACTCTTTTGATGAGCATGTGAAAATGTTCCATTTTTCAGCTTTTCCTATAAAGGGAAACTAGTAATGCCCACTCATTTGCCTTGTCTATGGTGAGAATGGAAAATCCTACAAAGTAATGAGTTCTTATATTGTGTTAGAAACTCAATAGCCAGGGTGGACCTCTCATAAAGACTTAAAGAAATTTTCTTTTGGGTGTGATCAGCATTTCTTAACAGCTGTGTGAACCTATTTCTTAACTTAAGGACTGTGTTTTAAGCAGCCAGTCAGAGAGGTCCTGATATGATGATCTAGAGACTACAAAGCCTTGGGCAAGACTGAAGCACGTCAGGGTACTTGTAAAGTTTTCCACTCCATTATTCTCTGTAATTTCTCTAAGTAGTGATTTATAGAATTTATTTGAGACCAACCCATTGGGTCGACCATGTCAGGTCTTGGTTACAATGAACACAACAAGCATACAGGTGTTTGAATACATGAATATTTGCCATAAGAAAGATCCATAATGTTTCAGGTTGTGGAGATGTTAGAAAAGAAAATGTTGGGAAAGAGAATGCTAATCTGAATCTAGAAGTCAAGCAAAAAGGCCAAGAATTTGGAGTAAATTAAATGGCTTATTGAGTTGAAGGATGAAGCAAGGTTTCGTACTGTATGATTAAGCGTCAGCATCAATGCAGCTGACGAGGACAAGACTGTGGACACACAGACCTTAATCTAAGAATGTGGCCTGTCCATGGCTATACTCTTTATGTGTACAGCAGACCTTTGAACAACAGTGGTTTGAACTACTTGGGCCTTCTTATACCCAGCTCTTTTTCCAATAAATATATATTATAGCACTACATGATGCAGAGTTGGCTGAATCTGAGAGCGTGGAAATGTACATGTGAAGGGCCAACTGTAAAGGTATATATGGAGGGGATGGGAGTCAGTGCTCCAGACCCCTGTGGTCAAGGGTCAGTTGTACTCTGCTGAGCTAGCAACTTAGTCTTAAAGGGATAAAAAAATGTTAGACAGGTTTGCTTTCCTTTTCTGCCTTCTTCCTTGAAGTAAATTTTGTGGAGTACCTATGGTAAGGGAAATAGAATGGGGTACAGGTAGAGAAATGCATCAGCAATGGAAAAACAACCTTTCTCCTGCTGGGTTAATGAGGTTATATAGTCAATGAAATGAAATATAGGTAAAATTGAATATATATTTAAATATTCTTTTGGTGTTTTTTAATGAGATATTTTAAATTTAGCTCTTATCTATAAGTTTGGCTTTGAAATATGGTATTAGCCTCTTGGTTTGAGTTTAGAAGGAACAAAACTTGTTTCATTAATATGGAGTTTTATTGAAATTTTATTTGTCAGAATTTCTCATCTGTCCTTCTTTCACAGGCTTGACACTACTCTCATAGACTTTACTGACATGAAGTGCCAACGAGGGGATTTAAGCTTCATTTTCAATGGGGATGCGGCACCCTCTGAATCTTTTGTAGTATTAGACAATGAACAAAAAGTTTATCAGCGAATACACCACGAGGTGAGCATGTTGAGCAGATTCCTATAAATGGTTTAAAAAAAAAAGTCTGTATATGCAGCCAAGCCTCAGTGTAATTGTTTTGAAAGGCATAAGACATAATTGAGATGGTTTATTCCTAAAGTTTCCATTTTCTTACCTCTAATAAAAAAAAAAAATTTTATCATCTGTTCTTTATCCTGACTAAACTATTGAGTCTGTTTGCTCATAATTCACTGATAATGTCCTGGTTAAATAAACTAACTTCTTGTAGTTCTCATTTATTGAACCTGTTTTGGACCTACTTTGTTTTAGGGTTGTGAACCATCTCGGTCTCTTTAATATGAGCACCTCTTTTGGTTCTTTGTCTGTACCCTTTTACTCTTCCTAACTCTTTGGCTACCTTTCTTTTCTTTTTTTTTTTCACTCTAAAAGTGTAAAATTATATTCCTTCTAAACACTGTATCTCCATATTGGTTTTGCCTCTACAACCACCTTTGAAAAACCATGTGCACCATTATCTTGATCCATTTTCTCTGAAAGCTCCTTTCCCTGTATAAACCAAAGAAACAGATTTATGGTATCTATATGTATCATTAATAGCACTACAGATGTTCTTAGATCAACATTTTGTTTAATCACTGTTGCTTTTATTTTGTTTTTATTTTATGCAGGCACACATAATTGATAAGAGAGCAAGATTCTTAAACAGCATATTGATATGATCAAAAAGTAATTTAAGTGAATTAATTTTACATAGTTCTTTGACTTTTCCTCCTTCCCTCTCTTCCTTCCTTAAACATTTACCAAGGACCTAATAAAATGCATCTAGACACGGCTAGGCACTATGCATGGGGGAAGGAAATGGCAACCCACTCCAGTATTCTTGCCTGGAGAATCCTGTGGACAGAGGAGCCTGGAGGGCTGCCGTCCATAGGGTTGCACAGAGTCGGACACGACTGAAGCACCTTAGCAGCAGCAGCAGTAGCAGGTGCTATGTATAGTGGCATTGTATTAATACTATACAGTTTGTCCCTTGGTATCTACCGGGGAATGATTCTAGGAGCCTTGAGGTTACCAAAATCCACAGACACACAAGTAAATAGTTGTAAACACTATGTAAGTGACTTGTAAATAGTTGACTGGACTTCGTGGCAAGTTTAAATTTTGGTTTTTGGAACTTCCTGGAATCTTTTCCCAAATATTTTTCATCCTAGGTTGGTTATATCTGTAGATGTGGAACCTGCAAATATGGGGGGCCAACTGTATATCAATTACTATCATATATGAATGCAGAGTTGCAAAGAATAGCAAGGAGAGAGAAGAACACCTTTCTAAGTGATCAATGTAAAGAAATAGAGAAAAATAATAGAATGGGAAAGACTAGAGATTTCTTTAAGAAAATGAGAGATACTAAGAGAACATTTTATGCAAAGATGTGTACAATAAAGAACAGAAATGGTATGGACCTAACAGAAGCAGAAGATATTAAGAAGAGGTGGCAAGAATACACAGAAGAACTATGCAACAAAGATCTTAATGACCAGATAAAATCCACAATGGTGTGATCCCTCACCAGAGCTAGATATCCTGGAGTGCGAAGTCGAGTGGGTATTAAGATGCATCACTACAAACAGAGCTAGTGGAAGTGATAGAATTCCAGTTGAGCTATTTCAAATCCTAAAACTTGATGCTGTCAAAGTGCTGCACTCAGCATGCCAGCAAATCTGGAGAACTCAGCAATGGTCACAGGACTGGAAAAGGTCAGTTTCATTCCAATCCCGAAGAGTATGTCAAGGCTGTATATTGTCACCCTGCTTATTTAACTTATATGCAGAGTACATCATGCACAGTGCTGGGCTGGATGAAGCACAAGCTGGAATCAAGATTTCCAGGAGAAATATCAATAACCTCAGATATGCAGATGACACCACCCTTATGACAGAAAGCAAAGAGGAACTAAAGAGCCTCTTGATGAAAGAGGAGAGTGAAAAGGCTGGCTTAAAACTCGACATTTAGAAAACTAAGATCATGGCATCCAGTTCCATCATGTCATGGCAAATAGATGGGGAAACAATGGAAACAGTGACTTTATTTTCTTGGGCTCAAAATCACTGCAGATGGTGATTGCAGCCATGAAATTAAAAGATGCTTGCTGATTGGAAGAAAAGCTGTGACAAACCTAGACAGCATATTAAAAAGCAGAGACATCTCTACAGACAAAGATCTGTCTAGTCAAAGCTATAGCTTTTCCAGTAGTCATATATGGATGTGAGAGTTGGACTATAAAGAAAACTGAACATCAAAGAATTGATGCTTTTGAAATGTTGTGTTGGACTCTCTCTGAGAGTCCCTTGGACAGCAAGGAAATCAAACCACTCAATCCTAAAGGAAATCAATCCTGAATATTCCTTGGAAGGACTGATGCTGAAGCTGGAACTCCAATATTTGGCCACCTGATGCAAAGAGCTGACTCATTTGAAAAGACTCTGATGCTGGAAAAGATTGAAGGTGGGAGGAGAAGGGGACAACAGAGGATGAGATGGTTGGATGTGAGTAAGCTGTGGGAGTTGGTGATGGACAAGGAAGCCTGGCATGCGCAGTCTATGGGGTTGCAAAGAAATGGACATGACTGAGCGACTGAACTGAACTGAACTGGAATATTTTGAATCTTCACCAGCAAACAGATTATGACTTGCTGAAGGTTCAGATAATGGTTAGCATTTTTTAGCAATAAAGTATATTGATATTTTTAAATTAAGGTATGTACCTTGCTTTTGAAGCATGATGGTATTGCACACTGCACAGACTACAGAATGGTGTACCTGATGGTGGTGTCACACTGATACATTGGAGCATTTGGAAAAGGAAGTAGGGTTTGGGGTTTTAGATGATGTTCATAATGAGTCCATTGCTGATATCAGTGCACTTGTTTCAACCTTCTCTTTATGTAGACTTCTCTGAAGTGTTTTCTATTACTAGTAACTCAGTTCTTAAAATTTCATTTCCTTGTGATTTGACTTTGGCCAATAGATGTTCTTTTCCCTTGTTTCTGTCTTACTCTCTTTTGCCTCTTCCTTTTTCTCTACTTCAGTTAAGTTCAGTTCAGTCACTCAGTCGTGTCCAACTGTTTGTGACCCCTTGAACTGTAGCATGCCCGGCCTCCCTGTCCATCACGAACTCCCGGAGCTTACCCAAACGCATGTCCATTGAATCAGTGATGCCACCCAACCATCTCGTCCTCTGTCATCCCCTCCTTCTCCTGCCTTCAATCTTTCCCAACATCAGGGTCTTTTCAAATGAGTCAGATCTTTGCATCAGGTGGCCAAAGTATTGGAGTTTCAGCTTCAACATCAGTCCTTCCAATGAACACCCAGGGCTGATCTCCTTTAGGATGGACTGGTTTTATCTCCTTGCAGTCCAAGGGACTCTCAAGAGTCTTCTCCAACAGCACAGTTCAAAAGCATCAATTCTTCTGTGCTCAGCTTTCTTTATAGTCCAACTCTCACATGGATACATGACTACTGGAAAAACCATAGCCTTGACTAGACAGACCTTTGTTGGCTCAGTGATGTCTCTGCTTTTGAACATGCTATCTAGGTTGGTCATAACTTTCCTTCCAGGAGTAAGCATCTTTTAATTTCATGGCTGCAATCACCATCTGCAGTGATTTTGGAGCCCCCCAAAATAAAGTCTGACACTGTTTCCACTGTTTCCCCATCTATTTCCCATGAAGTGATGGGACCAGAGGCCATGATCTTAGTTTTCTGAATGTTGAGCTTTAAGCCAACTTTTTCACTTTCCTCTTTCACTTTCGTCAAGAGGCTCTTTCTCTGCTTACTTCTTGAATATTGATAGGCTCTTGATGTTCTTATTTTTACAAATTGCCAGAATATCCCCACAGCTCTTACTACCTCTTACTAGTTGATAATGCATGAGTATTTATTTCTAACTCAAATCTTCTGAGTGGGGACCTATTTAAATGCCTACTTGGTATCATATGTGTCTCTTAAGTACCTCAAAATTCAGTTTGTTGAAGACTTAACTCATTATTTCCCCTCCAGGTGCCTGTTCTCCCATTTTCTTTCTTTACTGATTAACACCTTTTCTGTTCCATGAGAGAGCTTGGAGTTTTGTGGACATCTTTTCTTGTACTCTCGGTTTCCTAATTAGAGAACATGTGTGGTTATTCTTGTCTCTCTAATGCGTTATGGGTGCATGCATGCTAAATTGCTTCAGTCTTGTCTGACTCTGTGCGACCCCATGGACAGCAGCCCACCAGGCTCCTCTGTCCACAGGGTTCTCCAGGTGACAATACTGGAGTGGGTTGCCATTTCCCTCTCCAAATGCCTTATAATTATCCCTTTTTTATTGATGCTGTTATTGCCATAATTTAGATACTCACTATTTCAGTTGGACTGTCACAAATGTCTCATAAATGATCTTCCTGGCCCCTTCTTGCCTGCTTCTAAATTATCTCACATATTGGAGATAAGTTGAACATTGAAAACAAATTCATGAAACTTGTCTTCCTTAAAGACACTTTAAAAGTTCCCTCTTGCCAAGAAGAATGAAATTCAAATTCCTCCTCATGGTATGATTCCTTCATGACGTAGCTTTTGCTGACTTTCCCATGATTGCCTCCTTGTTATCATAGCTACCCTCATGCTGAACTCTTTGCAGTTTTTTCCAGGCTGTTTAGTATTTCATTCCTTTGTTCAGGTTGTTTGCACTTCCAGGAATACACTTCTTACGCTCTCACCCTGAGGGATACCTATTTAGTGTTATTGTTTCCTCCCCTCCTGGGTGACCATTCTTTTCTTGATGCTCCACTAGATCTGGTACTGTAGAGCTTCTAGTGCTATTTCTTTTTTTTCTTTTAATCTATATGGCATTCTTCTTTTTTGGGGGGCTAAGCTCCTCAAAGGTATGGGGTTCTTTTAGTTGTGTTCTCTGGTACTTAATACAGCATCAGTGCATTTTAAGCCAGAGTTTGCCAAACTCTTTCTGTAAGGGAGAGAGTCAATATTTTAGATATTTACATGTATTTGTGGGGTCATATGGTCTCTGTCACAGCTACTCATCTCTGCTGTTATTAACATAAAAGTCACCTTGCTGCTAGACAATATATAAATGAATGAGTATGGCTGTATTCTAATAAAATCTTACTTATAAAAACAGGTGGTGCACTGGGTTTGACTGCTGTTCATATTCTGCTAACCCTTACTCTAGACTCTCAGAAATGTACTAAATAATTTGGATTCTTGTGTCTTAAATAGGATAGCTAACGAGGCAATAGATGAGTTAGAAAGATGATACTAAAAGAGAAGTCAGAGATTAAGGCTAGTGGTGTAAATATTAGCTGATGTATTTAGGGTATATGCATGTGTATTTTATGTCTAAAAGAATATAGAAAAGCTAGATAGCAGTAATTCTCAAGGCAGGGAATACTTGTTTTTTTCCTCCAATATATATATAAGTAATAACTGTTTATTAAATGTTTACTGAATGAATGTAATTAATAACAGGTCATTCTCAATGATGTGGTTAGGAGATAGTCAGTGTACAATTTATAGAAGAGTTCTGTTTCAAATGTTTTTTGTGGGCTTCTCTCATGGCTCACTGCTAAAGAATCCGCCTGCCAGTACAAGAGAGAGACATGGGTTGATCCTTGGTCCAGGAAGATCCCACATGTCAAGAAGCTAGTAAGCATGTGTGTCACAGCTATTGAGCCTGCACTCTGGAGCCTATGTTCTGCAACACGAGAAGCCACTGCAATGAGAACACTGGGCCACAACTAGAGAGTAGCCCCCACTCACCTAAACTAGAGAAAAGCCCATGAAGCAACAAAGACCCAGCACAGCCAAAAATAAATCCATGAGTAAAATTCTATATAAAAAAGTTTCTTTGAAATGGAACGTTTGAAACTTAAGGCACATTTCTTCATAGGTAGTGTTATATATAGTGTTGTTCCCAAGCTAATACATAAAATCCTAATTTATAACATATATGCATCATCAGGATTAATAGTTCTTTACAATCTATGCTAGCCAAAATTTTGCAGTTGTGTTCAGAATTAGTTTGGGTTACCAGGAATACATTTTCATCTATTACAGCCTTAGCATTAATGTCAAGATTTTCCATTCCTCACTTGCAAGGGTGAAGGAAATCTGGGTGAAAGTTTGGTGGTGAGGAATAGAAAATGGGCCTCTTGGGAATCTAGAAATCAGGAAATATGGAAAATAGAACCTCTAGTTATTGTAAACCCTATGGATGATTCTCACTCTCCACTAAGGCTCTGGGTTGTTCTTTTTTTCTCCTTCTCTCTTTCAGGTTCTGTGGTCGTAAATATCAGGGAAACTCTCTTAGCCTATTAAGAGAATAGAACTTCATTTATTACCTACTCAGTTACTCTTCTATACTTGGTCATTTAGTTATGTTTCTGTACATGAAACAAGCTCAAAGCTTTTTCTTTTAAAAAATATTTATTGATCAATTATTATATGCCAGCACTGGGGAATATGTTGAAGCAAGGCTGCTAATTGAGTTTGGAAACCATGGGATGATATTTGTGGATTCCTTTTCTTTGATGAGTATAGAGGAGATGCTATACTCCTTTCCTTTCTTTCCTTCCTTCTCATCCCTTCCTTCCATCCACCTAAAACTATTGGGAAAGAAAGTCTACTTTCTTTCTTTCTTTCCTTCTCTTCCCTTCCTTCCTTCCACTTAAAACTATTGGGAAAGAAGGGCTCAAATGGTAGCAGTGGGTCTTCAGGTTAAAAAAACTAAAGTAAGATTCATCTGTATTTAAAGAAAACAAAACCTCTGTATAGGCATTTTGTCTCAGACCTGTCTACTTAATTCTTAAATCTTCTGTAATTATGTACTCTGTGTTTATGTAATGGGTAATCAATCTAGTATTATTTCCATTATATATTTCTGTGATGGGGTAAACTATTATTATTTTCATTACAAAGTACATTTTTCATGTGTCCTGTATTTTTAGATTCATAATTAGTTATAATTCTAACTTATTTAGATGAAAGTAAAAGTCGCTCAGTCATGTCTGACTCTTTGTAACCCCATGGACTATCCAGTCCGTGGAATTCTCTAGGCCAAAATACTGGAGTGGGTAGCCTTTCCCTTCTACAGGGGATCTTCCCAACCCAGGGATCGAACCCAGGTCTCCCTCATTGCATATGGATTCCTTATCAGCTGAGCCACAAGGGAAGCCCAACTTATTTGGATATATGAAGTTTAAACTTCTGTAATTGTTTTTAGAATCAGTCCTTTTTGCTTCTTGAAATGTGTAGCATTTTAATTGTTGATATTTTCATTTGTGGCACTAATAACCTTTAAAAACTTAGTTTCTTATATCTACCTTTTGCCTCTACCTCAGGAGTCAGAGATGGAAACAGAAGAAGAGGTTGACATTTTAATGAGTAGTGATATTTACTCTGCAACCTTATCAACCAAATCAATTTCTTTCACGCGTGCCCAAACTGGATGGCTTTTTCGGGAAGATAAAACAGTATGTGCAAATCGAGATTTTTACACTTTAAAAACTGTTCAGTATTTAATATTGCCAAAATAATGTGATGGAAACGCATGTAGAACAAGTAGCTTAATTAATTGTCAAGTCATGTATTCTTTTCTCCTTGAATCCAAATAGGGAATTATAATGGTTGGTTACAGAGTTGGAAGATCATTTATAGAAACCAGGAGAGAAAGCTTAGTTCATTTGAATTTTATGTTGAAAAATATTCTTGTTGTCAGTTGCCTTGTTGTAAAATAGAAAACAATGTCTTCACATGGTTCTGTTATATTTTTAATGCTTTAATTTTAAGAAGACCATAAAGAAGCTGTTAAATTCATTTCCCTGGGCCTTTTTTCTACTTTTCAACTTTAAAACTATTTACTTACCCCTTATCTATGCCTGAGTATTCCATATATTTGACTAAGGCTAAATAAGCGTACATTTCTATAGTACTTGTTTAATTAAACCTCAGTGGAGGTTTCTCCATTAGTAAATTGTAAATTCTTTCCATAATTCTTATTTCATCTGCTCAAAATATACTCACACATTTTTTAGTTGGATGTATGAAGAAGCATTTTATAAAATTTTAAAGAATAAATAAAATTGGGTAAGGGCCAAGATTTTATGAATTTATCTTTTTTTACACACAGCAGAAATATATCATTAGAAAGACAAAAGTAAATTAGTCAAGGGTCTCTGAGAAACAGAATCAATAGGAGATCTATATCTATCTGTATATATGTATATATCTGTATATATGTATATATCACACACATATAGACAGAAGGAGAGAAGGGTGAGGAAGAGGTTGATTTACTTTAAGGAATTAGCTTGTGTGAATGTAGGACCTAGTAAGTCTAAGATTTGTAGTGCAGTCTAGCAGGCTGAAAATTCAGGAAAGAGGTGTGGTTTTGAGCCTGAAATCTATAGATCCGAATCTCAAGCAAGGTTTCTGTGTTGCGGTCTTGAGGCAGAATTGCTTTCCTTTGGGAAACCTTAGTCTTTGCTCTTCAGGCCTGCATTAGATTGGAAACAGCCTTCCCACCTTATGAGGGTAATATGCTTTACTCCAAGTCTACAGATTTAAATTTCAACTAATCTAAAAGATGCCATCTTGGAATTCCTCAGCAGTCCAGTAAATAGGATGTGCTTTCACCACCATGGCCTGGGTTCAGTCCCTTCTTGGAGAACTGAATCTTGCAAGCTGTGTGGCGCACCCCCCAACACCCAATGTTGGTTTCATAGCAACATCTTGACTGGTGTGTGTTTGAACAGTTGGGCATCATAGTCTAGCCAAATTGACATAAAATTAACTACCACACAATCTTACATTTATTTATTTATTTATTTATTTTTTTACAATCTTACATTTAAAGCTGAGAAATCCCCCTTGACTACAGCTTATAGTCCCAGAGTCTTTTGCAGAAGATTATCCAGCTGTATATCCTCCTGACTTGTTTTATACTTTATGTACATTGTTGTTGATATATATCTATAATAATCAATGTATCTCAATGTATATTGACTTTATAATAATATTTAGTTATTGATACAAATATTTATTTTTTCAAAAAGTGTCATTGCATTGTATCTATTATTTTGCAATTCCCCCTTCCCCCCGCTCCCTGACCCACCCAATTTTTAGTATGTCCTAGAATTACTTTATTCTTCTTAGCTACTGCATTGTATTCCATAGTATGGATATATTGTAATTTATTTACTCAGTCTCTTATTTTTGGAGGTTTAGGTGGATACACATTTGTGTCCAGTTTTCTCCCAGTATAAATAATGTTACATTTACCATCCTTTTATATCCCTTTGCATTGTCTTTTATAGCTAGCAAGAAATGGAATGGTTGTATTATGGGAAATATAAATTTAAATATTTTTATTGATATGACTTGTCTTTTGATTTATTTTTAATAAATGCTTTTTCATTATAAGATTTCAAAAATTGATCATTATCACCTGAATGTTTCCCAACCACAGAAAAATTTTCACTTTGAGATCTAGGTTTTGTTGAGATCAATTTTCATCTCTAAGCCTATTTGGCAACAAGTTACATTGTAGGATTTCCAGATGTGAGATCCTATACTGCAATCCATTTGTTGGCCTGAGTCTTATTTGTTTGTACTCTGTTCTTCTGGACAGCATTAGAAGGATCACTTCAAGAGAAGATAAAAATTGAAGCTGCTGTTCATCTAGTACTACTGCTAACAGCTCAAAGCTCTTGAAGAGTGTCTAGGTGATCTTCTTAAATCTTTGACAGGTAAGGAGGGAGTCAGTAATTGCTTATAGTTCCCATTTTGTAGGTAGAAACAGGTGCAGAATGCCTTCCTTTCTAATGATTGGTAAGGAGGCCACAAAGCAAGGTAAAAACAGAAGCCATTCTAAATACTTAGTTTTGGAATGCCAGAAAGCAGCAGCAAGAGAAGTGATTTGCATACAGGTAGAAACAGGAAGCATGTTTTTAGTAAGTTACTGATCATGTTGTTTGATAAGGTATTTCCAACTCTGACCACCTGTGGGTCTGAAAAAAATGAAGGTTAATGTTGAAAGAGGACTCTTCTTGACGTCCTTTTATTCCATTTGAGTTCCCCAGTCTCAATCCATAATATAAATATAAATTGTACTAGTGAGCAAGACTGCTTGGTTGTTCTCTTTTTGTTGAAAGAAGCAAGCAGCTGTATCTTGGAAGTTTGGGCCTGCTAGAGAATATTGGAATGGGTAATTAATTTTAGTTGTACTAGAAGTTTTTATATGACTTAGTTTATTTCTTTTTATTCTAGTTTTTATTTCTATCTATAAAATGGGAACATTAATTATCCCTGACCCCTCCTTATTATTTGATTATTACCTAAATTAAGTTTTCTGTAGCTTTGTGCTACTTAGTAGATTCTAAAGGAATACTATGTGCTGTTTAATTGTATATAAAATTGCATTTTATGTGTTTAAAAATTTTCCTTTACAAATTTAAAATGTGTAATGTTATTTATTTTTTAGCATAATAGAATGTATAAGATAATTTCATAATTTTAAGTAACAGAGGAATATTTGTTTTCATCTAAATGTTACATGTTTATGGAGAAACTGTATATTTTACTTTGAAACTTAAAAATCTAAGGTAAACTTTACTTGTTTTATTATTTTGAAATATTTGATTTCATTTTAGGAAAGGGTAGGAAACTTTTTGGCCGACTTTTATCTGGTGAATGGACTTGTTTTAGAATCAAGAAAAAAAGAGAACATCTCAGTGAAGAAGACATTCTTCGAAATAAGGCCATTATGGAGAGTTTGAGTAAAGGAGGAAACATAATGGAACAGAATTTTGAGGTATAATTTTACTTTTCTTAATGTTTTACTTTTCTTAATGTATAATGTTCTAAGGGAGGGGGTAGACTTCATTCCTGGCATTCAGTGAGTTTATTTAAGTGTGCTCATAGGTTTTGTTTACCATGTATCACCTTTTATTTTTCTGTGATGGTCTGGTGATTTTTTTGTGAATCTGTTGTTTGTTTTTGAGTCTTCACTGATAAATAGATTAAAATCATTTTGTAAACATGAAACCAAAGCATGATCCCTTGGCATATTTTTTTCTACTTCATCAACTGAAACCTGCTGCTGCTTTGAAGGCCTTGCTAACAATCTGCCTACTTTACGAAGTCATTTTTAGCCAATCAGTTCAGTCAGTTCAGTTCAGTCGCTCAGTCGTGTCCGACTCTTTGCGACCCCATGAATTGCAGCAGGCCAGGCCTCCCTGTCCATCATCAGCTCTTGGAGTTCACTCAAACTCAGGTCCATCGAGTCGGTGATGCCATCCAGCCATCTCATCCTCTGTCGTCCCCTTCTCCTCCTGCCCCTAATCCCTCCCAGCATCAGGGTCTTTTGCAATGAGTCAACTCTTCGCAAGAGGTGGCCAGAGTACTGGAGTTTCAGCTTTAGCATCATTCCTTCCAAAGTACACCCAGGGCTGATCTCCTTTAGCCAATACCATCAAATAAGTTTTGTATTCAGTATGTGTTTATTGAAAACTGGCTACCTGCAAAGAATTGTGTGACAGTTAGGAAAGGGGAGGGAAATCAAGGAAATACTTAGGTACAAGACAGGATAACTTGCATCTGCAATCTTATTTCCTTAGTAAGAGGAATTGGATTGGTTTTTAACTGTTTTTTATTTTAACAATTTTAGATTTTAAAACTGGAAAAAAAAAAGATTCCCAAAGATTAACATTTTATGACATTTTTTTATAGTGGTGTTTTCAATTGTAGAATTGGGACCCTCTAGTGGATTATGAATTCAGTTTAGTGGGCTATTATGACTCCTGCTTTTTTTTTTTTTTTTGAGTAGAATCTAAATTCAGATAACAAAAACTAGAGTACATAGTGTGTGGGTGTGCTCACTCAGTCATGTCCAACTCTGTGACCTTATGGACTTGTACCCCACCAGGCTCCTCAGTCCATGTATTCTCCAGACAGGAATACTGGAGTGGGTTGCCATATTTCCTCCTCCAAGAAATCTTCCTGTCCCCTGTCCCAGGGATCAAATCCTTGTCTTCTGCATCTCCAGATGGGTCCTTATTACCTTATGAATCAGTAGTATCAAGAGTGTGCGTGTATGTTGTGTTTATGTGGATATGTGTAACTGCTGGGTTATAGTGTAAAACGTCAGTCACAGTCACGAAAAGCTTAAAGGCTACTATGAAGAGACTTGAATTCCTTAAATGTTTAGTCTCTCCCTTGCAGTGTTGTGCCAAATTACATTTTCAGTTCAGTTCAGTTGCTCAGTCGTGTCCGACTCTTTGAGACCCCATGAACCACAAGGAGCCAGGCCTCCCGGTCCATCACCAACTCCCAGAGTTTACCCAAACTCATGTCCATTGAGTCGCTGATGCCATCTAACCATCTCATCCTCTACCATCCCCTTCTCCTGCCTTCAATCTTTCCAACATCAGGGTCTTTTCAAATGAGTCAGCTCTTCGCATCAGGTGGCCAAAGTATTGGAGTTGTAGCTTCATCAGTTCTTCCAATGAACACTCAGGACTGATGTCCTTTGGATGGACTGGTTGGATCTCCTTGCAGTCCAAGAGACTCTCCAGAGTCTTCTCCAACACCACAGTTCAAAAGCATCAATTCTTTTGTGCTCAGCTTTCTTTATAGCGCAACTCTCACATCCATACGTGACTACTGGGAAAACCATAACCTTGATTAGTTGGACCTTTGTTGGCAAATTAATGTCTCTGCTTTTTAATATGCTGTCTAGGTTGGTCATAACTTTCCTTCCCAGAGTAAGTGTCTTTTAATTTTATGGCTGCAGTCACCATCTGCAGTGATTTGGAGCCACCCCAAAATACAGTCAGCCACCATTTCCACTGTTTCCCATCTGTTTGCCATGAAGTGATGGGACCGGATACCATGATCTTAGTTTTCTGAATGTTGAGCTTTAAGCCAACTTTTTCACTCTCCTCTTTCACTTTCATCAAAGGGCTCTTTAGTTCTTCTTCACTTTCTACCATAAGGGTGGTGTCATCGGCTTATCTGAGGTTATTGAGATTTCTCCCGGCAATCTTAATTCCAGCTTGTGCTTCTTCCAGCCCAGATTTCTCATGATGTACTCTGCATATAAGTTAATATAAGCAGGGTAACAATATACAGCCTTGATGTACTCCTTTTCCTATTTGGAACTAGTCTGTTGTTCCAAGTCCAGTTCTAACTGTTGCTTCCTGACCTGCATACAGGTTTCTCAAGAGGCAGGTCAGGAGGTCTGGTATTCTCATCTCTTTCAGAATTTTCCACAGTTTATTGTGATCCACACAGTCAAAGGCTTCACCATAGCCAATAAAACAGAAATAGATGTTTTCTAGAACTCTCTTGCTTTTTCCATGATCCAGTGAATGTTGGCAGTTTGATCTCTGGTTCCTCTGCTTTTTCTAAAGCCAGCTTGAACATCTGGAATTTCACGGTTCACATATTGCTGAAGCCTGGCTTGGAGAATTTTGAGCATTACTTTAGTAGCATGTAGGATGAGTGGAATTGTGCAGTAGTTTGAGCATTCTTTGGTATTGCCTTTCTTTGGGATTGGAATGAAAACTGACCTTTTCCAGTCCTCTGGCCACTGCTGAGTTTTCCAAATTTGCTGGTATATATTGATTGCAGCACTTTTACAGCATCATCTTTCCGGATTTGAAATAGCTCGACTGGAATTCCATCACCTCCACTAGCTTTGTTTGTAGTGATACTTCTTAAGGCCCACTTGACCTCAAATTCCAGGATGTCTGGCTCTAGGTGAGTGATCACACCATCATGATTTTTTAGTCATGAAGATCTTTTTTGTACAATTCTTCTGTGTATTCTTGCCACCTCTTCTTAATATCTTCTGCTTCTGTTAGGTCCATACCATTTCTGTCCTTTATTGTACCTGTCTTTGCCTGAAATGTTCCCTTGGTATCTCTAATTTTCTTGATGAGATCTCTAGTCTTTCCTGTTCTACTGTTTTCCTCTATTTCTTTGCATTGATCACTGAGGTTGATCTTTCCTTGCTATTCTTTGGAACTCTGCATTCAAACAGGTAGATCTTTCCTTTTCTCCTTTGCTTTTCGCCTCTCTTCTTTTCACAGCTGTTTGTAAGGCCTCCTCAGCCATTTTGCTTTTTTTGCATTTCTTTTTCTTCGGGATAGTCTTGAGCCCTGTCTCCTGTACAATGTCACGAATCCATCTATAGTTCATCAGGCACTCTGTCTATCAGATGTAGTCCCTTAAATCTATTTCTCACTTCCACTGTATAATCATAAGGGATTTGATTTAGGTCATACCTGAATGGTCTAGTGGTTTTCCCTACTTTCTTCAACTTAAGTCTGAATTTGGCATTAAGGAGTTCATGATCTGAGCCACAGTCAGCTCCAGGTCTTGCTTTTGCTGACTGTATAGAGCTTCTTCCTCTTTGGCTGCAAAGAATATAATCAATCTCATTTTGGTGTTGACCATCTGGTGATGTCTATGTGTAGAGTCTTCTCTTGTGTTCCGTTCCGTTCCGTTCCGTTCTGTTCAGTCGCTCAGTCATGTCCTACTCTTTGCGACCCCATGAATTGCAGCACGCCAGGCCTCCCTGTCCATCACCAACTCCCGGAGTTCACTCAGACTCACATCCATTGAGTCCGTGATGCCATCCAGCCATCTCATCCTCGGTCGTCCCCTTCTCCTCCTGCCCCCAATCCCTCCCAGCATCAGTGTCTTTTCCAATGAGTCAACTCTTCCAGTGAGGTGGCCAAAGTACTGGAGCTTCAGTTTTAGCATCATTCCTTCCAAAGAAATCCTAGGGTTGATCTCCTTCAGAATGGACTGGTTGGATCTCCTTGGCAGTCCAAGGGACTCTCGAGTCTTCTCCAACAGCACAGTTCAACAGCATCAATTCTTCTGCGCTCAGCCTTCTTCACAGTCCAACTCTCACATCCATACATGACCACAGGAAACATCGTAGCCTTGACTAGACGGACCTTAGTCGGCAAAGTAATGTCTCTGCTTTTGAATATGCTATCTAGGTTGGTCATAACTTTTCTTCCAAGGAGTAAGCGTCTTTTAATTTCATGACTGCAGTTACCATCTGCAGTGATTTTGGAGCCCCCAAAAATAAAGTCTGACACTGTTTCTACTGTTTCCNCTAGACGGACCTTAGTCGGCAAAGTAATGTCTCTGCTTTTGAATATGCTATCTAGGTTGGTCATAACTTTTCTTCCAAGGAGTAAGCGTCTTTTAATTTCATGACTGCAGTTACCATCTGCAGTGATTTTGGAGCCCCCAAAAATAAAGTCTGACACTGTTTCTACTGTTTCCCCATCTATTTCCCATGAATTGATGGGACCAGATGCCATGATCTTCGTTTTCTGAATGTTGAGCTTTAAGCCAACTTTTTCACTCTCCACTTTAACTTTCAACAAGAGGCTTTTTAGCTGCTCTTCACTTTCTGCCATAAGGGTGGTGTCATCTGCATATCTGAGGTTATTGATATTTCTCCCAACAATCTTGATTCCAGCTTGTGTTTCTTCCAGTCCAGCGTTAAGCAGGGTGACAATATATAGCCTTGACGTACTCCTTTTCCTGTTTGGAACCAGTCTGTTGTTCCATGTCCAGTTCTAACTGTTGCTTCCTGGCCTGCATACAGATTTCTCAAGAGGCAGGTTAGGTGGTCTGGCATTCCCATCTCTTTCAGAATTTCCCACAGTTTATTGTGATCCACACAGTCAAAGGCTTTGGCATAGTCAGTAAAGCAGAAATAGATGTTTTTCTGGAACTCTTTTGCTTTTTCCGTGATCCAGCAGATGTTGGCAATTTGGTCTCTGATTCTTCTGCCTTTTCTATAACCAGCTTGAACATCAGGGATTTCACAGTTCACGTATTGCTGAAATCTGGCTTGGAGAATTTTGAGCATTACTTTACTAGCATGTAAGATGAGTGCAATTGTGCGGTAGTTTGAGCATTCTTTGGCATTGCCTTTCTTTGGAATTGGAATGAAAACCGACCTTTTCCAGTTCTGTGGCCACTGCTGAGTTTTCCAGATTTGCTGGCATATTGAGTGCAGCACTTTCACAGCATCATCTTTCAGGATTTGAAACAGCTCAACTGGAATTCCATCACCTCCTCTAGCTTTGTTCGTAGTGATGCTATCTAAGGCCCACTTTACTTCACATTCCAAGATGTCTGGCTCTAGATTAGTCATCACATCATCATGATTATCTGGGTCGTGAAGATCTTTTTTGTACAGTTCTTCCATGTATTCTTGCCACCTCTTCTTAATATCTGCTTCTCTTGTGTTAAGGATAGAGAAAGTTTGTTGAATAGTATGCCAGGTTTCAATTAATTCATGATGATACTGTGTTTGTTTGGAAAATTATTTTAATGTTTAAGAAGTTTATATATTGAGCAAATCCCCTATTGTTTAATGAGTACAGGATGTAAAAGTACTTAAGAATCCACATTAAATGTTTAAGTTAAAATGTGATCAGACCAGTTCAGTATGATCTTGTTCTCTTCTGCCAGATCCTTTTGCAGTCCTCATTTTTCTTTTGTCCTTGGGATAGAGCCTCACTAGACTTTATTTTCCAGATACCTTTTGATATTTACTGATCTCTTGATCAGTAGGAGTTAGTTGTAGGATGTGTTATGTTCAGGTAATAAGAGATGAACTGAGAGAGGGAATGATGAGCTTAATCTTTGACAAAGCTTTTTCATTGTTAAACAGCCAAAAAAGCCATTTCTTTGAACCTACATTGTTATTTATTTTTTATTACTGTTATTTTTTTTTAAATGACATTGTTTTACTTATTGCTTATAGGTGTTTACTGCTACCTTTGTTTAATTTTGGCAGCAAATCATTTTGAGATAAGTACACAAGTTATTTTCTTTAGAGTGGAATTTGTAACAACGCAATTGAATTGTTAAAGGGTTCTTTAATTGACATTTTAATCAAGTACATTTTACACATTGAAATTAAAACTTAGTTTAATCCCAGATGCCTATATAATAGAACAAAATAATGTGAGTTAAATAATTAAGCTTTTGACTTCTAATTAGGAATCAAAGAAAATGGTTCCTGGGTATTGTGTGAAGTACTTTTTCATATATTATCTCATTTAGTTATTAATTATTATAATGACTTACTGAGATTGAAGGCAGGAGGAGAAGGGGACGACAGAGGATGGGATGGTTGGATGGCATCACCAACTCAATGGATATGAGTTTGAGTGAACTCTGGGGGTTGGTGATGGACAGATAAGCCTGTCGTGCTGCAGTTCATGGGGTTGCAGAGTCAGACATGACGGAGCAACTGAACTGAACTGAACTGAGATAACTAGCATTATGCAATTTTATAGAAGGAAGAATGAAATTTAAAAATATATATATATCTGAATCATAAAGCTATAAGTAGCAATGACGGGTTTTGATTCTAGGACTCTTCCCCAGGTTCTTCTTGTTTTAAGTATATTGCTTCCCAGTCTCCCTTTGTTATAGTCTCTTCTTTGTGTGTATCTACATATTTAACTCATCTTAGCAATTCTTTCAGAATATTGTGAAATTGAACCTGGAAAAGGAATAAGGGAAGTTTGCTATTGAAAAATGTATTAAAAATTAGTATTGTGTTTTTTTCAGTGATGTGTCTAAAAAATATTAGTAAAAAACATGTTTTTGGCTTCAGAGCATTATTGAAATTTTTGCAAGTCTAGAAAACATATATGACTATTTTTATTATGATTGTTTTCAAAAGACATGAAAATATTGTATATATACGTATATATATATTGTTTTTTCTTTTTTGGGTGACATTGCATGGCTTGTGGGATCTTAATTCCCTACACAGGGATTCAACCTGCAGTGAAAGCATGGTGTTGTAACTACTGGATTGCCAGGGAATTCTCAAAAATATTATATTTTAATAAAATTTAATTTCTTAAAAATAAATATACTAGTCTTTTTCAGAATGAATTTATGTTCTTTATCTAAATAATTAGCTTTTGAGTTTCTTCTCATTTTTATAGCCAAATATTTGTTTTAATTTCTATAAGAAATAGCTTATAGGTAACATTTAGGAGAAATTGCTGTTTAACTAGTTTTACCATGCCTACTTCTTCTTCCCCACTTCTTTCCAGACATAGTTCTAATATTTAGTATATATTTTTAACAGTATTTTTTATAGTAAAATTTAAGTGCTCAGAAATTCTTAAGTCATGGCTACTTGCTCCTATACTTTTGGTGCTGCTTTCCACTTTTTCCTATCCAGCTGGAGGAAGTAATGTCGTACTTATACCTTAGACAGTCATTGATATAAGTATTAATTGTATGCCAGCTAGATATATATATATATGTAGAATATTGAGTTAACCTGTTAGTGATTATATATTTTTTAATATATAAAATCAAAATAGGAACACATAGACATAAAATACATGAATGCCTTAAACTTCCAGAAATCTTTGCAACATAAAATACTAAAATTTAGCAAATCTAGCAATAAATTAAAACTTTTTTTATGCTTTAAGAAAAACAGGCATTAGAAGTTTGCATTTAATTATGTAGGAAAGGTTTGATGTCATTTCAGTTGCAGAGCCTTGGGGAAATAACAGAAAGCCATCTGGTGTCCTGTGGCAGCCTTCATGTCTTCCTGTTTCATTAAATAATTGTGATAACTGCATGGAGGGAACACTGATGGATTCAACTGCAAGCGTCAGTATATAACAAAGGGCAAGTTAGAATAAACATAAACTAAGACAGAGCTTATTAAAATGTAATAACTGGTTTTCATAATGATGAGGTAAAGTGCTCAGTAAAAGGTTAAGTTAGATTCATTACAGTCTCTACTAAGATGAGGGATGTATAATACATAGTTCAGAAAGAATTCTACTGGAAATAGTAGAAACTGCTTAGAGAAGTTTATTACCTATAAAATTATATGACATGCTACATTAATCATGCCAGGAAAATGAGTCTTCACTAAGATTTTATATATATATATATATAATATTTACATAGTTCAGAAAGAATTCTACTGGAAATAGTAGAAACTGCTTAGAGAAGTTTATTACCTATAAAATTATATGACATGCTACATTAATCATGCCAGGAAAATGAGTCTTCACTAAGATTTTATATATATATATATATAATATATATATAAAACACTAGTGATAGTCAAATATATATACAAGTATTAAATATATATATAGGTATTAAATAGACTGGTGACTCAGTAGTAAAGAATCTACCTGCAATGCAGGAAATGCAGTTTGGATCCTTGAGTTGGGAAGATCCCCTGAAGGAGGGTGTGGCAACCCACTCCAGCCTGGAGAATCCCATGGACCCAGGAGTCTGGTGTGCTACAGTCCCATGGGGCTGCAAAGAGTTGGACATGACTGAGCGACTAACACTTCCACTTTTTCATGATGTTAGTTTGGCTGACTATAAGAGATTCAAAATTACAGTAACTTAAACAAGACAGGAGTTTATTTTTTTCTTATGTAAAAATCTGCATATGTATGGTTTCATTGCTCTGTGAGTTCATCTCAGACCTCTTTTTTTTCTGTCCTATCAATATTTCTCTAGCGTTTCTAGGATCTAGCTCTCATCCACATGGTATATGATGGTTTATTATGTTTATTTATTAGGAATAATAATTCCTAATAGTAATTAGGAAGGAAAGGCCATACATCTTCTGTTTGAGAACCCAACCGGAAGTTGCACACATCACTGCTCAAATCCCATTAGTTAGAACTTAGTTACATGATAACACTTAGCTGGCTGTAAAGAAGGCTAGAAAAGAAGTTTTTTATCTAGGAAGTAGTGTGTTGATGCTAAAACTGAAGCTCCAGTACTTTGGCCACCTCATTGGAAGAGTTGACTCATTGGAAAAGACCCTGATGCTGGGAGGGATTGGGGGCAGGAGGAGAAGGGGACGACAGAGGATGAGATGGCTGGATGGCATCACGGACTCAATGGACGTGAGTCTGAGTAACTCCGGGAGTTGGTGATGGACAGGGAGGCCTGGCGTACTGCGATTCATGGGGTCGCAAAGAGTCGGACACGACTGAGCGACTGAACTGAACTGAACTGAAATGTGTCCAGTCAAAAATTGGTAGGAAGGTTCTTTTACAAGAAAGAATAGGAGGATAGATTATTGATTGAGTAGACATCTAGTATTCTCTAATGTCTCTTTGTTAGATACACAACTGATGCTTCAGTTACCACATAAATACAGTAACTCTCACCCAATATATACCTTCAATTCTGACCTAACTTTTAATCACCAGATCTATAGTATTTTCCTTCCTCCACATGGTAAACATAGGTATCTAAAATTTAGTATGTTTAAATCTGCTCGGACAATTTTTTTCCTTCTCTGTCTTGAGTGGTACCACCATTATCTGCTACCATGACCTAAGTCAGCACCCTGACATTTGTCCTTGAACTTCTTAACTTTCCTTACCTCTGTGTCTATGCTGCTGCTGCTGCTAAGTTGCATCAGTCGTGTCCAACTCTGTGCGACTCCATAGATGGCAGCCCACAAGGCTCCCCCATCCCTGGGATTCTCCTGGCAAGAACACGGGAGTGGGTTGCCATTTCCTTCTCCAATGCATGAAGGTGAAAAGTGAAAGTGAAGTCGCTCAGTCGTGTCCAGCCCTCAGCGACCCCGTGGACTGCAGCCTAACCAGGCTCCCCCGTCCATGAGATTCTCCAGGCAAGAGTACTGGAGTGGGGTGCCATTGCCTTCTCTGTGTCTATAATTGATCACAATCCTAAAGATCTCACAAATCTCTCTTCTTCCACTTTGAAATAGCTCCCCTTATCATTTCTCATTTGAATTAGAGATAGCTTCCTATCTTACTGCTACCAGAATGAGCTCTCTGAAATAGACTGAACTATGTAAAGCCTTAATAACTAAAATGTATAGAATATTTACTATTTGTTAGGCACTGTTTTAAGTATTTTAGGTTAACTATCCAGTTATATCCTTACAACAACCCTGAGAGGTTATGTTAACTAAACTTGAGACAAAAGAGTTTGAATCATTTTCCAAAGTCAGCTAGTAATTGGCAAAGCCAGGGTTTGGTCAGTCTGGCTCCAATGTTTGTGTTCTAAAAGCTGCATAATATTGCTCAAAATATTTGTCCATTGCTTTTTGAGTAAAATACAATCTACTTACTGCGTAAAACCCTTTCAAACTACTTTTCCTCTCCTGTCTTGCCCTTTTACCCTGTATCTTGCTGTTTTCCTTTTCGTGTATGCTGCGTATGCCAACTAGACTCACCACACGCGTAGTTTCCTGTTACAGCATGCTTTTTCTCACCATTGTTTGTTCTTCAGTGTACTTCAATTGGTTATTTTGCTCTCTTTCTTTCAGACTTCTCCACTAGGAACCAGCCTTTCTCGCACATCTTTTTGGCTGCCTGCCCCAGCCTGGGTCAGGCCGATCTCTTCTCTGTGCTCTTTATGCCATCCTCTTGATCTCTCTATCATAATAACCATCACCCTGGATTATAATTTTTCACTTCCTGTGTATCTCTTTATAAGCTTCTCAAGGGCGGAATTTTGTCTTTCATACTGCCTGATGCTGAAAAAACTATTAGTTTCGTTTCATCCCACATTCTTCTGCCGTTACTCAGAAATCATCAGTGATTTCTAGCCAGCAAAATCTATGGCCAGGTTTTCAGGCTTCTTTAAAGTCTTTGTGTTATGGTACTGAAACAGTCTTTTCACTTCCATGATACCTTGGTACTCTTTTTTTTTCTTACTGATTAATATCTCCTTTAATTTTAAATGCTTTAAAAGGCTCCTTTCTGCCCTCTTCCTGCATTCCCCCATCCCACCACCCCCAATCTGTGTGATTTTTAGGACTCAGTCATCAGTCCTGTTTTCTTACTTTTTATTTAGTCAGAGAATTCTTAACATTATTTCTAAATATGATTTCCTTCTTTCCTTCTCTTTTTGTAATTGCCCTGTAGGAACTTCCCAGTATAAAATACTCATTATTATTTACTGAATCTTTTCTAATGTGCCAGCACTAACCCTTTCTATACATTATCTCATTGAATTTTTAACTGTGAGGTGATGGTCATATTTCCATTTTGCAGGTGAGTTAAATTGACAGTTATATAAAGTTTCTTGTCCCAGTTCACATAACTACTAGCTAGTGGAGCTGGGTGGGATTCTGGCTCATTTTTGTATCTTCAGAATCCTTGGTTTAACATGCTGCCTATTAAAATCTTAAATTCATTATATCCAAAACTATACTTCTCCGAATGGAACCTCTCCCAGTGGTACTGTTTTTTTTTGTTGTTGTTGTTATTTATAGCAGTCTTTCACTTATTACCCTTTTGCTGTATATAGTTTGTCTTATTCATTTTTCCTTAGCAATTTCTACTGTACTCCCTTATTTCTTTATTGCCAGTTTATCCTATAGTGATCCAGATTCTTAGTTAACAAAGACAAGGGGTAAGTTTTAAATCTGATATGACCCTTACCACTGTTGTTGATATTCCTTTTGAACTTTCCTCCCTAGTTCAAGTCAACCTAGTATTCTCATTATTAATTCTCCCTGTCCAAAATATTCTTTTTCTTTTCTTTTAAATTGGATAGTTAATCTTCTAAGCTCAGTTTATTGTCTGCAGAAGACTGCTCTGTTTTCTGAACCCCTGTACTACCCAGTTTTTTGTAAGCACATTTTGTCTTTAGTCATTTAATATTTTGTATTCCTGATGAACTGTTCATGTTTGTATATGTTTTTTCTTTCCAGCTCTGAACTGTGAGCCCCATGAAGTGAGGATTAGTATTTATACTTCTCTGTAGTTCCCATGTTCAGCATCTAGCATAATGTCAGAAACATTTTAGATGATTGAAGCATCAAATGAATGGATTTTACCTCTTTTATACTTTTCTTTTTTTTTGAGATTTTAAAGATGATATTAATAATAAATATTACTGATGGAGCTTATAACATCATGGAACTATCTCCGAATAACTTCTTAAAGCATTATATTGATGATATTAAGGAGATTGTAGTTATTGTATGTTTTAATTTTTATTTTTTAAAATATAATTTTCTGTCTCCCTCTTGGTCTCTCTTTTGTCTCTATTCCCCCCTCCTCTTTCTCCCTCTCTCTCTCCCCTTTTTCTTTTTTTTTTTTTTTTTTTTTTTGGCAGCCGATTCGAAGACAGTCCCTTACCCCTCCTCCTCAGAACACTATTACATGGGAAGAGTATATATCTGCTGAAAATGGAAAGTAAGTGTTGGCTTTGTTGTGTTTATGTATTTTTTGGTTTATAGAAAAAAAGTTTTGTAGAAAATTTTTTTACAGAGAATTAGTAGTATAGTTTTGTCTGAAGCACTTCTTTTTTCTTTTAAAAATGTGGATGAAGTATGATGAGGGAGAAGCATCCCTAATTACATTCTCTCTTTCGAGTAAAATGTAGAGCTGCAGTTTTACATCCCTCTTGCAAGTTTATATACTCCCCAAAACCCATACGACATTATTCTAAGGAAATAGAACATGAAGACTGCCTAGTGAAACTGCTTGCTTGAGTTTTTTCACTGTAAGATGAACTTTATATTCTCTTATTATCCAGAGTCTTTTGCAAGATGTGTAAAGCCACTCATTGTTTATCTGCTTTTTACCTTTCCATGTCATCGTCTCTTTGTTTCAGCCTCTGCCAGACTACTTCTTCTTACCCTTACCCAAGACAATTGCTTAATGTTACAATTGTACTCATCTTACACGCTAGTAAAGTAATGCTCAAAATTCTCTAAGCCAGGCTTCAGCAATACGTGAACCGTGAACTTCCAGATGTTCAAGCTCGTTTTAGAAAAGGCAGAGGAACCAGAGAACAAATTGCCAACATCCGTTGGATCACGGAAAAAGCAAGAGAGTTCCAGAAAAACATCTATTTCTGATTTATTGACTATGCCAAAGCCTTTGACTGTGTGGCTCACCACAAACTGTGGAAAATTCTGAAAGAGACTGGAACATCAGACCACCTGACCTGCCTCTTGAGAAACCTATATGCAGGTCAGGAAGCAACAGTTAGAACTGGACATGGAACAACAGACTGGTTCCAAATAGGAAAAGGAGTACGTCAAGGCTGTATATTGCTACCCTGCTTATTTAACTTCTATGCAGAGTACATCATGAGAAACACTGGGCTGGAACAAGCACAAGCTGGAATCAAGATTACCGGGAGAAATGTCAATAACCTCAGATATGCAGATGACACCACCCTTATGGCAGAAAGTGAAGAGGAACTAAAAAGCCTGTTGATGAAAGTGAAAGTGGATGAAAAAGTTGGCTTAAAGCTCAACATTCAGAAAATGAAGATCATGGCATCTGGTCCCATCACTTCATGGGAAATAGATGGGGAAACAGGGGAAACAGCATCAGACTTTATTTTTTGGGGCTCCAAAATCACTGCAGATGGCGACTGCAGCCATGAAATTAAAAGATGCTTACTCCTTGGAAGAAAAGTTATGACCAACCTAGATAGTATATTCAAAAGCAGAGACATTACTTTTCCGACTAAGGTCCATCTAGTTAAGGCTATAATTCTTCCAGTGGTAATGTATGGATGTGAGAGTTGGACTGTGAAGAAAGCTGAGTGCCGAAGAACTGATGCTTTGGAACTGTGGTGTTGGAGAAGACTCTTGAGAGTCCCTTAGACTGCAAGGAGATCCAACCAGTCCATTCTGAAGGAGATCCGCCCTGGGATTTCTTTGGAAGGAATGATGCTGAACTCTAGTACTTTGGCCACCTCATGGGAAGAGTTGACTCATTGGAAAAGACTCTGATGCTGGGAGGGATTGGGGGCAAGAGGAGAAGGGGACGACAGAGGATGAGATAGCTGGATGGCATCACTGACTTGATGGACATGAGTCTGAATGAACTCCGGGAGTTGGTGATGGACAGGGAGGCCTGGTGTGCTGCAATTCATGGGGTTGCAAAGAGTTGGACACGACCGAGCGACTGGACTGAACTGAACTGAACTGATATTGCTTATAATTAGTAAAGTACCTAGTACATAGTTTGTAGCCAGTAAATGTTGATTGAATAAAAGAATGATGAATGGTTTATTTTGAATGAAGAAATAAATAAATTTTTCTAGCTGACCATATCAAAGAAAGTACTGTCTTTCATAGAAAATGTTCTTTTGTTGGAGAATAAATATTACCCTCATGCTTAGGAAGAAGTTGTCTTCTTTTTAATGTTGAAAGATTTGTAGTATACTTTTTTAATTTCTATAAAACGTTTCCTTCTTATACTATTTGATATTTAATATAAAATTATTTATACTTTAAATTCTTATTGATCAGTGCTGAGAACTGTAGATAGTAAAAAGAGATTGAATTGAATAAGTGATTTAAAAGATATGGAATGGTGTATATATATTTTTTAAAGATAAATTTATTTATTTTAATTGGAGGTTAATTGCTTTATAATATTGTACTGGTTTTGCCATATATCAACATGAATCCAGTATACATGTGTTCCCCATCCTGAACCCCACCTCCCACCTGGAATGATATTTTTAAAGTTTGTTTTTTCCTAGGATTTTGCTTTGTTACTAAAAATAGTGATTATTAAAATTATATTCAGTGTGAAATAACTTTATACCTTGTTATTTTCCTTGTTATCCTTGTCTCAATTGTTATACATGTCTCATTCTCTTTTAGCATAATTTTATTTCTATGCTCAGAGTAAGAAAAGTTGAAATATTAATGAATGTCATTGGAAGATGACACATTCTTCTTAGGATGATGATATAGCATGGAAAAAATGTCCTAATATTTTCTTTTTCAATTTAGAGCGCCTCATCTGGGTAGAGAACTGGTGTGCAAAGAAAGTAAGAAAACGTTTAAAGCCACAATAGCCATGAGCCAGGAATTCCCTTGGGAATTGAATCGTAAGTTTGTTACTAACTGCACAAGTTTATGAAAGAAACTATTAAAATCTTAAGGCTATAATTATGTTTGCATCTGAGTGGTGGATTTGAGGCCTTTGAAATGTAAAATAGCCTTTGCTTTGGCAGTGTCTACACCCTTCTAGTAATTTTCCAGCTCTCAAAATATTAACATTTTAATTATTTCAACTAAATAAAATTTTGAATAATTTTTTTAAATTACAAAGATAATACATGAATACATGCCTATTGTAGAAAATCTAACAGTATGGAAGTTTATAGAATAAACATGGCAGTTTTCTTTGACCTTCCTAATAGTTGACAGGTAAATAACTAATGTATTTTTTTGTCTAAATTTTGCTTTGTGTTTTTTTTAGCATTTTTTGTAAAAATGGGGGAATAGTCTGCATTTTATTCTGTTTCTTCTTTTCTCTTAAAAGTGAGTTATCTTGGAGTGTAGTTCTTAAAATAATTACATTATCTTTTTTTTTTCTTTCCTTGGTATTTTATGGTATTAATGTACTGCCATTTATTTTGTTATCCTCCCACTGATAAACATTTTAATTATTTTTAGTTTGTCACCATTATAAACAATACTCCCATGAATATCTTGAATATATCCTTCCAAACCTATATTCATCAGTTGCTCATTAAAAAAAAAAAATAGTTTGGAGAGATGTGTGGAATGGGAAGTGGGTAGCTAGAGCTGATTCTGACAGAACTGTAAATTCAGGCTTCTCACAAGCAGAGGATGAGTTGAAGCCCTAGGCTTTCCTTCCTAGATCCTTCTACTTCCAGTCTGACCTAATACATTAAAAAAAAATTTCTTTTGGAAGAGAGCACGACCCTTATTTTTCTGCAGATTCTGTACACATCCTATACTCAATAGCCAAGTTTTAGAAGAGTAGATAGAATTCCATATCTAGTCTTCAAGCTGTTAATCAAAGAGGAAAATAAATTAATAGTTCTCAGAAGATGTAGGAAGGGAATTAGCCATACATACAAGTCGCAAAATTTATCTTATCTTGAACCCAAAATGACTCTGAGATACTCAGGATATATATTGTAAGGAAGAAGAAAAGTGTGGCAAATTATAAGATGTTATCAGTTTTAGGAGTTATTCCAATTTCAGAGATGTTAATATGTGAATAAAAATTAGGTATCTTAGAATTTATAAAATGTGGCAATTATAACCATTCCCCCTTAAAAAAGTAAAATAAGGAACATAGATAGTATGTAAAAGTTAGACAAAGAACTCATTCTAGAATAAAATATAAGTGAGAATATAAGTTTTAGAAATACTTCAGGAGAGCATAAAAGAACATGATCGGTAAACTAGATCACTCTAAGGTACAATAGAATGAAATGGAAAGGAGATTATAAAGCTAAGGAAGTAAATGAAGCACTAAATAGCACTATTGCAAAAGAAATACATTTGAAACAACAATGAACAGAACAGATGTGGCCAAAAATTAAAGTTTGATAGCTGATAGTGAATCCAATGAAAGAAGTGCATGTGCTTATTAAATCTACTCAGTCGTGGCCGACTCTTTGCGACCCTTGGACTGCAGCCTGCCAGGCTCCTCTGTCCATGGGATTCTCCAGGCAAAAATACTGGAGTGGGTTGCTGTGCTCTCCTTCAGGGGAATGTTCTGGACCCAGGGATCGAACCCGCATCTCTTGTGTCTCCTGCATTGGCATACGGGTTCTTTACCACCAGTACCACCTGGGAAGCCCAGTGAAAGAAGATGTTAAAGGAATTTGAGAAGTAATATATATGGAGGATAATACTATTCAGTCGTGAATATTCATTGGAAGGACTGATACTGAAGCTGAAACTCAACAGTTTGGCCACCTGATGCAAAGAACTGACTCATTGTAAAAGACCCTGATGCTGGGAAAGATTGAAGGCAGGAAGAGAAGAGGACGACAGAGGATGAGATGGTTGGATGGCATCACTGACTTGATGGACATGAGTTTGAGTAAGCTCCAGGAGATGGTGATGGACAGGGAAGTCTGGTGTGCTACAGCCATGGGGTTACAAAGAGTCGGACACGACTGAGCGACTGAATGAACTGATTTATGGAGGAGAGTGGTTCAATATAAGGATCATTACTGTTCCACTTAAATAAAAAGCCTCCAAAATGTAACAAAATAGTATTCAAAATATGATAGAAGGAAATTTCCTTGTGTGGAAGAATTAAATCTGTAGTCTGATTAGGCTCCAATAGAAATAGACAAGAAGTAGTAACAGTGATTATCCTGATTAAACTATTTCAGTTATAATAGAGAACTCTCTAAAGGCATTCGGGAGAAACGGTGTTGAAAAAACAGCCTGACCTTACATTTTTTCACAATCAGGTAAGATGTCATTTATATATCAAGGCAATTGAAAAGGACACAGAAGAATTCAGTCAGTACAGCAGCCATGAGCCCTTTTTGAGAGAAAATTAATACTACTTGAAATCAAATTCATCCAGCCAAAGGCTAAAAGGATGAGTTACAGTATAATGACGAGTATAATACTGAGTGCTAAGAGTGCGTGAGACCTCTTAGCCCTTGCTAAGAGACCTTGTGAAATTGTGTTAGTTAAGAGGGAAATAGTATAAACTGAAACTTTATGCCAGTCACAGTCCCCTTTTGTATGCAAAAAAGAAATACTTATTTATCAAATCTGTAAGAAATCAAGGAATAATAAACACTTAAGAGCCCTCTCACACACAAAATTGACAGTGACCTTCAGGCATCCAAACAGTAGGCTAATTAAAGAACTTGGGAATGTGTAGACTTTAGGAGGAGGACTAGTGTGAGCTTTGAGTCTGCTGAAATGTAGATCTAAGGTCAAATAACTGGAAATTATGGCTGCACAATAAAATGTAAAAGTTATAGACCTTGACACGTGAAAATAATAAAAAAAATGAGGTAAAGGAGGTGTCATTCATCTTTAACATCTGTGATATTTGAGCTGTGATACTGTAAGTTTGGAGCATGTAGTTATAAAACATAAGGACACAATAAAATCAATGTGAAAATTTTTTTTCTCCTTCCATGTTCAGATTATTGAATGTTTTGGAAGTAATAGCTCCCTTCAAGCACTTTAATAAGCTTAGAGAATTTGTTCAAATGAAACTTCCTCCAGGCTTTCCTGTAAAACTAGGTAAGAGAAAAATTGTCATGTAAGTTTAATGTCTATTAGAAATACAGAGTTGTTTACTAACATTAAAAATAAATATTCTTTGAAGGAATATGGATTTCTTAGTTTATAATTGTATATGGTTTTTTTCTGTAATTACATGCATTGATATTCATATTTTGTCAAATATAGAAAATACTTGATGAAAACTCTCCTTGATTTAAAGCAAATTAAGTGAGGGATATACAAATATTTCATTCAAGAGGGTGTGAGTGAACTTATGCACTGTGATAATATTTTAATGTGAAATCGAGAGACAGGATTTTAGCCCATATTTTCTGCAGATTCTGAGCTTCTGAACAGTGGGAATATTTCTGGGGTCAACAGTCATTATTCAGTGATAAAGTAATACTTGTTACATTTTATTTTTCAGTCTTAAATATTTAAACCTAATTTCACTTTTAACAATGATCTTTCAAAACAGTAAAATCATTTTGTATATATTTATCTTCTTAACTATATTAGAAAAAGAGGAGTAAGACACTATTGACAGGTTCTTTAGGAGTTGAGGCTTAGATTTAGCAGTGATTTCAGCTCCATGGGGGCCTTCCCAGGTAGCTCAGATGGTAAAGTATCTGCCTGCAATGCGGGAGACTGGGTTCAATCCTTGGGTTGGGAAGATCCCCTGGAGAAGGAAATGGCAACCCGCTGCAGTACTCTTGCCTGGAAAATTCCATGGATGGAGGAGCCTGATAGGCTACAGTCCATGGAGTCACAGAGTCAGACATGACTGAGTGACTTCACTTCACTAAGCTCCATGGGGACCTTCAATACCACCCATCGATCCAGCCACCAAGTATTTAATCAGTGCTTACTGTGTGCTGAACCCTTTTCTAATGATGAGAGACAGTGAAAATCTCTGTTCTTTTGGTGTTTATATTTGGATGGGGTAGGGGGTATTATAGAGTAAATATAACTTTTATATAATTCCTCTGATATATTTATCTTGTTTCACTCAATATTACTGAAACCACATCTCAGAACAATTAGGGCAGGTGCTATACTCCCAGAAGTAATGCTTTTATTACTAAAAATTAAACCCAACCTTCTCAATTTTTCAAATTTGGGAATATGCATATTGTGAATTAAAATTGATTTTAAAACATATTCTCAATATGTCATTCTAGATTCCCTTTGTGATATAAAAATGCTGAAAACCCAATATCTACTTGAGTAAACCAATGATAAGATTGTAGGCAGAAATTGCTAAAAAGTAAAGAAGAGCTGAGTGTTTGAGTTATGGATCATCACATAACTTTTTCTGCAGAAGCTTAAAATCCCACTGTCTTTATCTATAGCCAGAAAATAGTTCAAGCATTGGCTTTGTTCTGTATATTGTATTTAAGAGGCACAGTGACAAACCTGAATAGAGCGCAGGGAGTAAGTATATGAAAGTATTACTGTATTCACTTTTTTTAAGTTCCAAGCCAAAATCAAACCTCATAATACAAGTTTTTGTGAAAAAGAAACACCTTGGTTATATGGGAAAAAAGTCTACAGCACTTTTTTGCAGGCATTTCTCTGACATAAAGCTTTATTGACAAGGGATTTATAATTTTTTGTTTATATACTTATAGGGAATTTGCTTAAGTATCTCTCTCATCTCTGTCCTTTTACAATGACCCTATAAAATCTAGTCCTAGGTCAGTTTAATCTTCAGTCATTTCTGTTTCTGTATTTAGGATAGAAGGTACAACTGAGGGGGGAAATCTGGAAATTGTTAACACAACTGTATGTTTTAAAAATGAGCCAGAGCTTTTTTTTTTTTTTTGGCTGAGCTGCACGTGGACTCTTCATTGCTGTGATCGGGGCTTCTGTAGTTTTCTTCTCTTGTTGTGAAACATGGGCGTGGGCTTAGTTGCCCTGTGGTGTGTGGGATCTTAGTTTCCCAATTCCAGGATCAACCTACGTCCCCTACATTGAAAGGGGGAAGCACTGGTGTGCATGCGTGCTAAGTCGCTTCAGTTGCATATGACTCTGTGCAAGCCTATGGACTGTAGCCCACCAAGCTTCTCTGTCCATGGGATTCTCCAGGCAAGAATACTGGAGTGGGTTGACTCAGGGAACGAATCTGTGTCTCTTATGTCTCCTGCATTGATAGGTGGGTTATTTACCACTAATGCCACCTTCTCTGGACCACCAGGGAAGTCCTCAGCCAAAGCTTTAAATGCTAATTTTGAATGATCTTTTCTGTGACTTGCTGCTTCTCTGTTTGCTTTCAAAGGCTAAATCTGAGCCTCCTTCATCAGTCCCCATCTGCATTCCCTCCATTACTTCCTCCCACAGTCTAAGCAGATGAGTTTTTTTGTTTTCTTAGTTACAAAAAGAGGCCATCAGAAATAATGAGACCTCCCTCATTACTCCCAACCTCTCATACAAACTTTTTTGCCCCAAGCGCTATCTTTTCTTGTAGCTGTTCTGTCTCATTGTAAGTGGTGTCCCTTTCCGTAGCTTGAGTAATCTCTTCATTTGTTCTATGGATCTGTTCTCCTTCCCACTTTTTAAAAAAGCTGGCTCTGTTTTCCTACATTTTTCCTTTACCTCCCAACTGCTTTAGTACAGCCTTCTTCTCTTAGCTGTTAGGTTGTGTTCAGGTTTTTAAAATTCAACCAGTCAAAGGCCTTTCTCCTTTTAAAATTCAACCAATCTAGGAAATTTCCTAGTGGCCTGTTAGGATTCTGGGCTTTCACTGTCATGGCCTGGGTTCAATCCCTGGTTTGGGAACTGAGATTCCACAAGCTGTATGGCATGGCCAAAAAAAAAAAAGTCAGGGTCAGGGAGGTGAGGGAAGATGGCCAAACTTAGAGAAAAATTCAACCAATCTAATAAAACAATCCCTTTAACTCCACCCTACCGAGCACTTGCCTTTAACCTTTGCTTCTCATAGCCAGGTTACTCCAAGTCTACTTTTATCTCTCCATTCTTCTATTTATAGTTATATTATAAATAGGGGAAAGTGAAAAGGAGGTAAAGGAGGGGGGAGGCAAGGTTTTTCTATATCACTTGAACTGCTAAAATGATGACATCAGGAACCAATGATAAGTTAGTTATATATAGTGTATACTTAGAGCAGCCACCAAAAAAAAAAAAGGTGTACAAAGAGATATACTCAAAAATACTATAGATAAATACAAATAAAATTCTAAAATGTGGTCATGTCAGGACTCTCTGGTGGTTCAGTGGTTAAGACTCCATGCTTCTACTGCAGAGGTTGTGGGGTTTGATCCCTGATCGGGGAAGTTCTGCATACTACATGGTGCAGCCAAAAGTAAACAAATAAATAAAGAGTATTCCTGTAACCTACAGGAAAGCAAGAAAAATACATGAAAAAAGAGATGACAAAAAAAAGCAATGAAATAGCAGAATTGTCTTTGTATATAAATAATTGCATTAAATGTAAACAGTCTAAACAGACCATTTAGAAGATAGATTGGAAAAATAGATTAAAAACCATGATTCAACTACATGCTGTCTTCAAGAAGCTCCCTTCAAATATGATTTTGGCAAGTTGAAAATGAAACGAATGGGTGGAAAAAGATGTATCATGAAAACATGAATCAAAGGGTAACAGGACTAGATATATTAATGTTAGACAAAGTAGATTTCAGAGTAAAGAAAATTATGGTGGGGGGAGGGATATTATATAACAATAAAGGTATCAATCCATGAAGAAGAAAGCAATCTTAAAATGTATACACCAAACAACAGAACTGTAGGATGGTGAAGCAAGAACCAAAAGAATGAAAGGGAAAATAGATTTTCAATTATTATTAGAGTCTGCAACATCCTTCTCTCAACAGCTGACAGAACAACTAGAAAGAAAATCAGCAAGGATATTATAGAACAGCTCTATAACACCATAAACCAGAGCACCTAGTTGGCATTTATGGGAACACTTTACCCAACATCAGCAGGGTACCCTTTTTTTAAAAATGGAACATATACCAGATAGGCTGTATCTTGGGCTATAAAACAAAACCATAAGAATTGAAAAGAAATGGAAACCAGTCACAGTAGAGTCAAACTAGAAATAATAACAGGAGAATCTCCAGTTTGTGGTATTCTGTTATGCACTCTTCTAAATAATATATGAGTCAGTGGTGAAATCTCAAGGGAAAAGAATATATTGAACTGTATGAAAATAAAATTACAAATATCAAAATTTCAGATACGACTTGGCAACTGAAAAACAACAAAAAATTAAAACCACAGTGAAACAAAGTGCAGGTTGGTCAGTAATGTCCAACTCTTTGCAACCCCATGGATACTCCATGGAATTCTCCAGGCCAGAATACTGGAGTGGGTAGCCGTTTCCTTCTCTAGGGGATCTTCTTAACCCAGGGATTGAACCCAGGACTCCCACATTACAGGTGGATTCTTTACCAGCTAAGCCACAAGGGAAGCCCAGGAATACTGGAGTGGGTAGCCTATCCCTTCTCCAGAGGATCTTCGACCCAGGAATCGAAGCAGGGTCTCCTACGTTGTAGGCGGATTCTTTAGCAGCTGAGCTATCAGGGAAGCCCAAAACCACAGTGAGATACACCTAACAGGATGGCTAAAATAAAACATTATTGGGGCTTCCCTGATGGTCCAGGGATTAAGAATCTGTCTGCCAGTTCAGAGGACACTCGTTCTATTCCTGGTCTGGGAAGATCCCACATGCCACAGAGGAACTAAGCCTGTGCGCTACAATCACTGAGCCTGCGCTCTGGAGCCCTCGAGTCCAGGAGAGGCCGCTGCAGTGAGAAGCCTGTACACCACAGCTAGAGAGTAGCCCCAACTGATGAAAGTCCACGAGCACAGCAAAGACCCAGCACAGCCAGAAATAAATGAATAACTCTATTTTAAAAACCAAGACACTGTGACAACTCCAGATGTTAGTGCAGATGTGAGGAAACGATCGATCACTCAGACATTGCTGGTGGTTATGGAAAATGGTACAGCCACTCTAGAAAACGTTTTAGCTATTCTTTAAAATAAAAACAAAAACATAAAAACTATTTAGCATCCATGCAGTCAGGCAATTGCATTCCTAGCCTTTTGTCCCAGAAAAATAAAGATACACTCACATGAAAGCCTGTATACAAAAATAAGTTTGTAACAGCCTTAGGCTAGAAACAGCGGAGCTTCTTGGTGCAGATTCTCTTCCTCTCTGAGATGGAGTTCTCTCTCGATTTTCTTCCTGCTGCCCTGACTGCTCCTTCTGGAACACATTTATCTCTCCTGTTACTTTTGTCATCCTACATTATATTCTCATTATCTCTGTCCAAACTTAATTCAAACGGTTACTAGTATGCTCACAACCATCCATTGATTTCCATCTCATCCAGAGTAAAAGCCAAAGACTTCCTTGACTTAAACCCCACTTGATCTGGCTGCCTACTTCTCCTCAGACCTCATCTCCTGCTAATCTGTCCCTTACTCAAGCTGATCTCCCACTTGTCCGCAGAATAAACCATACTGTTTGATTTTAGGGCTTTTTTTTTTTTTAACTTACTCCCTTTACTTAGAATTTTCTTCCTCTAGGCAACTGTATAGTTTCTTTTCTCAGGTCTTTGCTGAAAGGTCACTTTATTGAGGTTGGCTTTTGAACCCTAATCAAGAACTCTTACCCTCAACAGTGAAATTGCCTGTCCCCCAACTTGCTTTGTTTTTTTTTTCTGGATCCTCAGTCACAGTTACTCTTTACTTATGTTTGGATCTCCTAACCAGAATGTAACCTCCTTAATTGCATGATTTGTTTTCTCGTTTACTGGTGTATATCCAATGCCTAAAACAAGGGTCAGCAAACTTTTCTGAAAGATAGTATTTGAGACTTTGCAGGCCATATGGTTTCTGTCACAACTATTGTCTCTAATTAGAGAATGAAACAGCCATAGATAGTAAGTAAACCATGTGTTCCAATAAAACTTTACTATGGGCAATGATGTTTGAATTTCATGTAATTTTATCTGCATGAACCATTTTTTTAAACCGTTAAAATATATAAAACTTTTCTAGCTCATAGGCCTTGCAAGGCCCAGGCAACAGGCCTTAATTTGCTGACCTCTGAATCAGAACAGAATCTTCACTCAGTAGGTCCCAGTGAATTATGTTTTCCTCAGAAATAACTGGAAAAACTCTGTAATCCTTATGTTGATTTCTGTGTTTAGTTTTTTTTTTATGAGAATATTACTTTCTGCAATAAAATACTAGGTTTGTAACAGTCAGACTTAGTTTATGGTATGCCTTTATCCTAGACAGACATTCAACTTAGCTTTCATAGAATCATTTCAGAATTTTAAGGAAGCTTTCAAGTTTATTTTATAGATGAAATCCTTGAGCCTGATAAGTTAAATGACTTGTAGCAATCAACCCAGGTTTTATAATTTGTGTTCTTTCCAATAAATTGTGTTAGGAATAAAACTAAGCAGTGATCAAATTTTGAGTTTCAATTTCTTTTAAATAAATGTATTCATTTATCTGTTTTTGGCTTTGCTGAGTCTGTTGATTTGTGTGAGCTTTCTCTGGTTCCTGTGAGCTGGGACTACTCTTCGCTGCAGTGCAAGGGCTTCTCGTTGCAGTGGTTTTCCTGTTGCAAAGCACAGATTGTAGGCGCGCAGGCTCAGTGATTGCAGCTCATGGTCTCTAGAGCACAGGGCTCGTTAGTTGCAGTGCACCCGCTTAGCTTTTCCATGGCTGGTGGAATCTTCCCAGATCAGGGATTGAGTCCATGTCCTCTGCTTTGGCAGGCAGTTTCTTATTCACTGCGCCACCAGGGAAGTCCCATTTGGTCATTTTTGTTGTCAGATTTAACTCACAATTTCGGCTAGAAATGTATATTATTTAGAAAAATATTAGGCTGTGGTAGTATGATATTACTCCAGTTCTGACAAGATTGTTTTTATCTCATATATTTAAGTGATGGATTGTTTTTAGTGTTTTAAAAACAAAAAAGGATTAATGCATTTCATGTGTTAAATGAAAAAAAAATCAGCTCAGATTCAGAATCTATACACTACATTCTAAAGAAATATATCAGAATGCAAAAAAGTACGAATGTAGCCATCCCTTTGCCCTGAGAAAAAGAAAAAATAGTCTAGTGGAATCTGCCATTATAATTCTAAGACTGGGGAGCAGTGGGACCTTGATTTTTTGATGTAATTCTTGATGCCTTGGTGTCTTTCTTTTCTCAGGAGTAGCCAAACTTCTCCCCCCACATCCCTTATCCCTGCCAAATACACTCATATTAGACATGTATTAGGGTTTGTCTGGTCCCTGAATAATGCTTTTTTACATTTTAAGGAATATATATATTTCTCTCTTACAGTATTTCATTGTCTATAAATAAGTTACCATTTCATTTTACAGTGTTACCATTAATTGTCCTCTCTAGATATACCCGTGTTTCCTACGATCACAGCCACTGTGACTTTTCAGGAGTTTCGATATGATGAATTTGATGGCTCCATCTTTACCATACCTGAAGACTACAAGGAAGACCCAAGCCGTTTTCCTGATCTTTAACTGACACAGAGGATGATGCCATTCAACCAAGGAAGACTAGAGAATGCAGAGACCCCAGAGTGAATCCAAATAGAAGGGACAAATGCTTTCGTCGAGGAAAAGGGAATTAATGTTGACTTGACACATCAGTGATATAATGAAATGGGGCTCTAATGAGAATTTCAGCAAGTTTCCTGATGTGCCATTTTCAGTCTTTTTAAAAATATACATATTATAAGTGTAATAGTTTGAAACCTTAATGACCCCAAGTCCTTCTTATGTAAAAACAGCTGAGTGCTGTGATTTGTTTTTAAAAATTTTTACACTTCTTGTTGAAATATATATGCATATATCTATATCTATATCTAAAACACTCCTGGACCATTAACATAAATTAAATGTCTTAAGAGAAATGAAGCCCTTTTAAACTTGTCATCTTATATTCAAGGTGACCTTTATAAATATTCCTTCAAGCTTTGTTTTCATAAAATGTAAAGTATGTAACATTATGTATAGTTCAGTAATTTGAATGTTCGTTCAATATAATGAATAGAAGGAATGCAGTTTTCTGTAGATGAATGAACCAAATGGTAACCATTAAACAGTTGCATTTATATGTTGCAATACATTTCAGAAGGAGCGTTCACTCTGCAGGGAATAAGGTACCTCCTTTAGCACCTTAGTGCAATTCATTGTGGTGCTATTTATTTTTACCTGAATTCTTTCTTCAATGGGAAATGTTTGTTACTAATCTTCCTTTCATAGAACCTCGGTTTTTTTTTTTTCTAAACGTGAGTTTAAAAGTCCTTTTTTGTGTTCATGATAAGGTACAGTTAGCATGCTTAAAGATACTCTTCTTCCAAATCTGAGCACTTTAAAGAAATTCCAAATATTTAAACTTGCTTCCTAATAAGTGCACATCATTCTGATTATTTCATTTGTTTTTAGTGGTATATGGATGCATTTGTGTCAGTTTTAAAAACAATCCACATATTTTGGACATCCCTACATATTTAATGCTTTCAAAATAAGGTAAAAACATTTTATATGCTAACAGAATATATTTGTTACAAGTTAAATTCCAGAAACGTACTCAAGACTGACAGTTCCTACTGTTATTTTTTTAAGTCACAAGAAAATATTTATTGATTTTAATTACCTCCACAGTGTTTAAATCATGCATTATTCATTTTTGCACTTAAAATCTTTCATACTTATTCCAAGATGGTTTGAAGGTCCAAGAATGAAAATAAATTAGGGAGAATAATGTATTAACAGTCATAAAATGTTATGTTACATTAAAGAACTTAGCTGAAGAAATGTTTTTTAAATGTATCCTGAGAAATGTGTCAGAATGGATCTGTCAAGTTTTTTAGAGTGATCAGTAATTTAAACTTTTTCCAGGATTTTAAATAATTTGAATGAGTTGAGAGACCTTTATTGAAGAGATGATTTATTTAAAAATCCAAAGCATCAACCATAAGAAATTTTATAATAAACGTCTTTGAAGCTGCATCTTCCATGCTGATGCCTACTACACTGCATATGTTGACAGTTTATTAAAATACATTTATATGATGAAAAATAATCATAGTTAAAAAATTCAAAGACCAGTTACTACCTTATGTGGGTCTGTTGAATTCTGTGGAGAGAGTGGGTAAAACCATACTAGGTTTATTGAATAGAAGTTGATCCCTATTATTTTGGGAATGTTTTGATCAAGTGACTTAGAGATTCTATTATCCTGTCAATGATTATATGAGGTTTTGAGACTGAAAGGCAATGAATGATCCCTGTTGCTTTCAGGCTCCCTTACTTTGTGGCAATATGGTATACTTTCAGGAATATACCGCAGATCTTTTTTGTACTGATTAATTTAGTGGGGGAAAAAATGGTACATTGCAGCTTAGGACTTATCAATTCCCTACAAGCTGTGACTTTTGCCGGGGTACACTGGAGGTAGGAAGACTACTGAAACTTTTGCACTTGGATTTTGTTTTTAACTTTCTCTCCTAAATAATAGTAGAAAGAAATTATCCATTCCAAAATGTCTTTTATCTGATCACAAAGGACACAGGTATGTCAGTATCTCTTATGATGGTAAAAATAAGGAGCTATTTAATGCAAATAAACTTTTCACAATATTAGACTTTTCAAAATGTGCCTTTTAATCCAGCTGAGTGAAGCTATATGCTGTTTCAAGTAGATAAGAACTTTATATTTTGATACTCTTACATGAAGTTCTAAGTTTTATAATGTAGGTTCATAAATTCTCTATGCCTTCCATTTGTGATTAAAAAACTTGTTTAAAAATTGGACTATAAAATGGTTACCTTAAATGACCACTTAAAAGGCTCAATATACCCTGTCACCACTATGGTTTCAAAAGAATAGTCTTAAAAGAAAATTCCCTAAAGACAGTTTGCCTCTCTGTAGACTAGACATTCATGTACAGAAAATTATGACGCTTCATTAAGAGGGAGGCACAAAGCTGATGCTCTGATATTTTGAGTATAACACATGGTCTGGAAATGGAACACGTCAGAGAAGCTGAAAAACTATTCAGTTTCTTCTCCTGCTTATAACTGGTATTGGCCTCACTCACACAAAAAAATGTTTTCATAGTGTTATTCATGCACAGCTTATCATTCACATCTTGAGGGAAGGGTGGTGAATAACAAAGTGTTTTACTAAAGCTTCTCCCTAGTTTCCACTTAGCCTACAGCAGACAGAGCTTGTTTCGAGGCCACAAAGGAATGACTAAAGAAAACACTAAAAGGGTGCTTCCTTTTGTTCATTCTTATTATTTTTTTATTTGCCAACATGGTTTCCCTGGTGGCTCAGATGGTCGAGAATCTGCCTGCAATGCAGACCTGGTCAAAAGATCTTCCGGTAAAGGGAATGGCTACCCATTGCAGTACTCTTGCCTGAATTCCATGGACAGGAACCTGGTGGGCTACAGTCCATGGGGAGGAAACGAGGCGGACACAACTGAGTGACCAACACACAACATGGTTGACAGTTGTAAGAATCTAGGTGAATTACAAGTCCTATTTGTAGTATGCTAACCTTTACTATTGAGCTGAATTACTGATGAGTATAAACACAATATGCCTGTACTGTTAGCTCCAGCAAAAGGTATCTTAATGATATTTTCCAAAATTACCAAAGTGTATCTTTTCCAAAATACCTAAATTTGGGACCTTTAAAAGACAACTGACAGTGAAACTTTGATATGTGACTTAACTACCTGTGATGATCTTTAACTGGAGGATAATTACTTCCCAATAATGTGGTTAATGCCATGAGGCGATACCTGTGATGATTTTTTAAAATTGTTATAGCTCATTTTAGAATAGTACTTCTGGCTATGGCACGTATGGTACATAGACTTTTAGCTGTTTGAGTTCATTCTTGTGGGTTCCAGCTTGTGGTTTCAACCCCTCCAACCAGCCTGCTTTTCTTGACTCCTGTGGGCTTGAGTCTCCAGCATCAGATGCATAGTATAGACAATTTTGAGACCATTAAAAACAGCTCCCACAATTAAGGTCAAATCTCTAACAAACGTTTGAGTCATTCTGCTTCCTGGATTGAATGCTGAATGAAAAGAGCAAAATATATAATGCTGACCTGACGCTTGTCTTCCAAAACCTGGTATTTAACACCTACTGTAAATTTTAAGTATATTCTTACAGATATCCCCACTGGTAAAGAATTAGCATGGTTCACACGTGAGTTATTTTGCTAAAGAATGTCTGAATGAATTTTAGGTATTCTTTGATACTAAAATAGGAACAAAACTAGAACACTCAGAATCAACAACTCAGTAGTATCATTTAAAAACTACCTCTGTAACAGACATATTCTGAAAGTACCAATAGTATCTCCATTACATCCATATTTAAATATACTTAAATATATACTACATATACTTCACTAGAGACGTATTTTAGATAGGAGTGAGATGCATTATTAGCTAGACTTGAGACAGAAGGAAAAGAATGTTAATCTTAATGCCAACACAGAAGACTTCAAACAGCACAGACCACTTAATCAGGTGCCAGTGAAGAAAGTGGTATTGCTCTATCAGAGGAAAAGCTGGTTTATACAGCCTATATGGTAACAAGAGTAGAAACTGTTTTAAGATGCAGCTCCAAGGTAAAAATGTAAAACTAGTTCTCACTGTGCCTGATGAGTTTTTCTTTCCCTTAAATGACTATAGTTTTTTCTACCTTCCACATAGAAATCACTACCAGGAAGCTTATTATCCAAAAATCTATATTCACAAAAGCAAAGGGCAACATAGCCATCACTGTAAGAAATTTATCCTTGTGCTTTTGCTAAACCATTACCCCAAACTAAAATTTCATATAGCTTTGAAAAGCACCATAATTAAATAGTAGGTACCACTTACTGACCAAGTGTACAGGGCTACACTTTTAACTACTTTACAAGGTAAATATTACTCCCCATTTTACAAACAGAAAAATGAGTAAGAAAGACAGGTCTCCCCAGCTGTAACTGAAGCCAAAATTAATGACTGGACCCTTACATGGCCACTATCTTCATTCACTCTTGAAGAATTTAAGCAAATAAATAGCACAAACATTTTTCTAACAAAACCACTTTTATTTTTAATCATTTTTACTATCAAATACAGAACAAAACTCAGTGTGAAGGCAGTGTTCACTTGATTTCAACTCATCTGTATTAAAGGCTCATGTAACCTGCAACTCTACCTTTGTGCATAAATGTTCACTGAAAAATAACCTAAATATAGAATCCCTTCAATAGTATCTTAAGTCAGTAGCACTATTTAAGGCCAAAAATTTCTTAATCCCTTTTGAAAAATTAGCATACTTTGTATTCAGACTAAAAGGGAATAGAATGAGTAAAATTAGGCTTAACCAAGTGAAACTGCCAATATTTTACTTGTTTCTGACTTACAAAAGACAGTATTATATGGTTCAACCTTTTAGATATTTTTCTACTAAATTTTTTTTTTAAGTTTAAAGAAGTGTCCTTTGCATTCAACTTTGTGTTTAAAAATGCAGTGATTATTCGGACCATTACTACAATATCTTACTATAGACAAAATTCCTTTCCATAAAATCTTTAAAAAGTTAACTACAAACTGTAAAAACAATGGTGCTTTTCTACACGGCATTTCAATTTTAAAAGATTAAAAAAAAAAAATCATACTCCAACTTGGATAAAAGCTATAATTCCAAGTCTCATTTTCCCCTTAATCCCAGCCACTCAAACACTACTCATTTCATAAATGAATAAATATACTATTTAGTACTGTACAGTAGATACATACCATTGAGTTTCTATACTATTTCAGAAAAGTTATGTTTATATTCACCAAAAATATAAATTTACTAAATATAGGTGGGATCATTTTATCCTAAAGTTCATTGCTTGACTCAACGCAAATCCTACACCCAAAATATAAGAAATAAAATTACACTTAAAAAGACTGTTAGAAATTAAACTAATTTTGACAGTTCTGATGGCAACTAATCACTATTTTGACAATTCTGATGGCAACTAATCACTACCGATGGATTTCATTTTACTGCTATATTAAAATATGTGGTCTGCAAGGAGAAAGAACTTGATTTGTAAAATGAGTGAGGTAAATGCCATACATTCAAAATGTAAATAAATACAAATACGTTTTTACAGAACATAAACATAAGTTTAAGGGTTTTATTATCAAAGTCATGTAAAACAATTTCAGAAACTGTACATCAACATGGCACAGACTGTAGCCTACTTTTGCTTTTACTGCACAAAAGTAAAGCCTGGAAACTCCTGTAAGAAAACAGTTGCCTAACTACTTTGCATTTAACATGGAATCACTGTGTGCATAAAATTACTACTGCAGTAACAGTAACACAAAATTTATTGGTTTTATACAACTTGAGATCAAATAAAAAGTACATTATCAAGTAGATTTGTCTTATTTTTAAAAGCATATGAAGGTCAATTTAAAATGCACTATCCCCCTTTTCCAACAATGAGATTAAAACAAATTAATAAAAGTGTGGAAAACAAACTCAGGACAAAAGCTAACTTTCTTTTACAGATGGACTTTAGGATAGGCAAACAGCTGTCACTGATGTAGATGTGGAATAAATTATTTTAGGAAAAAAAAATTCCCAAACACCTTATGAAAAAGTATACAACTCTACTTCAAAATATGCTATTTACTTACTGCCAAAGACAGTCTCATTTGAAATCTTGTTTCTGTAATTAAAGCCTAATTATAGCCATCAAAAAAGGTTAGTGCATATATAACCTTTCAAAGTTAAACAAAAGCCACAAAAATTTAGCCACAAGGCTTAAAGGATTATCTATGTCAAATGCTCATTTCCAGATGTAACTATAAGAAGGTTAATTTGTCATGTCAACAAACGACCATAAGTAGATCCATCATGTTGAAGGATTTTAATGACATTTAGGATATTCCTGCCACAATGAACATGCAATCAGTGCATTCCCTACATGGCTCTATTACGGCAATGAATCAAATTCTAGAAATACTATAAGTGAACTTACTTAATAAGGAGATCATACAACAGAAACAATCCATGCCTGCTGTAGATGCATGCAGCTTTTCGTTTTTGTTATGAAGCAGCACCAGAATAGTAAAACTGCTTGGTTACTCAATCAGTTTCACCCTGTCACGAATTGGTTACCCCTCTACCATTTTCCTAGAAGCTTTTGGATGTAAATAACTAATATCAACATCAGGAGCTTTATAACCATTTATGATTCAGAGCTGTATACATCTAGGTTTGAGATGAACAAATACAGCATTAAGAAATCACACAGGAATGACACTGATGCATGTACACAGTTAAGAGTCCCACAGAGGCATGGTTCAGTCACTCATATCCATGTCTTCTTCATGATGATCATCCCCATTCACTTTAGATTCTCTTAGTGAATCACCAGCTCCCTTTTCCACAGAACATTCTTTTGTTTTAGGAGAACCTGGTTCTGCTGGTTTCTTCTCCTCCTTTTTCTCCTTCTCGCTGTCATACCCTTGTTCCTCTTCATCGTAGTCCCGTGTAACCTGCTTTGCCAAGGAGAATAAGAAAAGTAAACGTCTTCACAGAAAAATCACTTCTTTAAAGTACCAACATCAACCAAAACACCAAAATAAATTAGTTTGTAAACATACTTTTACATCTTTATCACTCTCTGATTTTCTTTCCCGTTCCTTTTCCTTATCTTTACTTTTCTTCTTCTTGCTTGTGGATCGCTCTCTTTCATCTCTGCTTCTTTCTTTGTCTTTATCTTTCTTCTTCTCCTTTTTATGTCTAGGATGACAGTAAAATGCTCACAAGATGCTTGAAACAAAGTGCTCAAGAAGTTTTGCCATTATTTAAATAGCAATAAGCTTAAATTTGTTTTAGATGGTAAGCTTGATGTAAATTCACTGCTATAAGGAGATTAACAAAAATCCAATTCAAATCACTGGACACAAGCTGTATACAAGTAACACAGGGAAGAAGACTGTAACTTGATTACAGGTCTAAAATGCCCAATCATAAACAGTGTTTATTATAATAATCTCAAGTCATGAAGAGAATGTATCAGCACATTCTTAAGTATTTTAATTCCTGAGAAGGAAGAAAAATCCTAGGACAGTTTCTGGAAAACAGGATGGATCTAATAAAAAATTAATACTACCTTCTAGGGGATGGTGAGCGAGACAATTTTCTTTTGGGAGACCTAGGCTTTTTAGGAGATCTTGTGCCACTTCTGCTTCTTCGTCGTCGTCTCTCTCTAGAAGAATAAATGTGCAAACTAGACTTTAAAATACAGTGTTATTCAAAAAATGCAGGCACATCACAGTAGATGCGTCTACAATGGAACTCCAATAGAAACAGAAAACTCCATTTTCAAATATTGTTTGGAGCTGAAGAAGCAAATGGGTAATAAAAGTTGGCAACTTTTTGGGGGCAAACTATGTGCCTTTCCTTTAATGCCCTTAGGAAAGCCCTAATTTCTAGCAATTCTTAAAGACATGATGTCATCAAAACATCAGAAATGTTAAGCTCAAGGAAAAACTGATCAACAAAGGTTCTAATTCAAGTCTGAAGTAAATTATTACCCAAAGAACCAGCTTTAGAGTCAGTCAAAGGACAAAACATGTAAAGGATTAATATGTTGTGTTATGGAAGGCAGTTGCTAATAAATTTCAAAACTACTTCTAAATCATCAGGTAAAACTTAAGAGAACCGAGAACTAGAGTTAGTGGTAGTGGTGGTTTAGTTGCCAAGTTATGTCTGACTCTTTTGCAACCTCAAGACTGTAAACCCACCAGGCTCCTCTATCCATGGGATTTCCCAGGCAAAAACAGTGATGTGGGTTGCCATTTCCTTCTCCAGGGGATCTCCCGATTCAGGGATCAAACCTACCTCTCCTGCACTGCAGGCTGATTCTTTACCACTGAGCCATCAGGAAACGGGGATCAAACTGACTTCCTGTTGTCCAGCAAATCATGCCCCTAACCCAATCCCTATTTTGAGCAATTATCTTTTTAAGATATACCTCCTTCTCTTTAAATTGACTTAAAAAAAGTCCTGCTTCTACAATACAAACAGATGGAAAGTTTTGCTGTGTTCTTGGACTGGAAGTACCAATACTGTTAAAATGACTACACCACCCAAGGTAATCTATAGATTCAATGCAATCCATATCAAAATCCAATGACACTTCCTGCAGAATTAGAACAATTTAAAAATTTGTATGGAAACAAAACAACCTTGAATAGCCAAAACAATCTTGACAAAGAAACAAGAGCTGGAGGGATCACATTCCCTGGCTTCAGACTATACTACAAAGCTACAGTAATCAAAACAATACAAAAACAGACATATAAATCAATGAAACAGAGTAACAGGCCAGAAATAAACCCACACACTTATGGTCAGGAGGCTAGAATATACAATGGAGAAAAGACAGTCTCTTCAATAAGTGGTGCTAGAAAACCCAGCTGCATGTAAAGGAGAGAAATTACAACAGTCTTTAATACCATATCCAAAAATAAAGTGGATTAAAGACCCAAGTTTAAGACCAGATACTATAAAACTGGAGGAAAAGTAAAGTAGAACATTCTCTGACATAAATCATAGCAACATTTTTTTGGATTCATCTCCTAAAGTAAATAAAAGCAAAAAACACAAATGGGACCAAATTAGAGATTTTGCACAGCAAAAGAATCATAAACAAAACAGACAACCTACAGAACTGAAGAAAATATTTTCAAACAATTTGACTGATAAGGCATTAATCCCCAAAATATACAAATAGCTCATACAGCTCAGTATCAAACAAACTAATAAAAAATGGGCAGAAGACCTAAATAGGACATTTCATCAAAAAAGACATATGAATGGCCAAAAGTAAAGATGCCCAACACTGCTAATTATTAAAAGAAATGCAAATCAAAACTACAGTGAGTTATCTATCACCTCACAGTGGTCAGAACAGCCATCATCAAAAAATATACAAATAATAAATGCTGGAGAGGGTGTAAAGAAAAGGGAACCCTCCTACATTGCTGGTAGAAATGTAACCCCAATATTCACAGTACCATTTTTTAATAATTCTCAAGATAGAGAAGCTATGTATGTGTTCATCAAAGAAAAAATGGATAAAGAAAACTGCTACTATTTATACAACAGAGTATTAGTAAGCTATAAAAAAGAATGAAATTGTGCCATTTCAGCAACATGGATGGACATGGAGGGCATCCAAGCAAAGTGAAGTCAGACAAGACAGACAAATACTGTAGGATATAACTTACACATGTAATCTGAATAACAAAAAAGCAGACTCAAGAGAGAGAGAGAGAAAACTAGTGGTTAGCACTGGCAAGAGGAAAAGGCAAGGGGACATTATAAGGGTAGAGGATTAAGAGACACAAACTATTAGGTGTAAAATAAGCTACTAGTTTATATTTTACAACACAAAGAATATAGCCAATATTTTATAACAACAATAAACATAGTCTTTAAAAATTGTGAATTGCTATACTGTATAGCAACTATACTTAAAAACCCACCTAATGACAAGCAACTATAACGTTTAAGATAGACTCAAGGATGTCTTATGCAACATGGGGAATATAGTCAATATTCTGTAATAACTATAAGGGGATAGTAAACTTTAATAAAAAAACTGATTAAATGAAAAAAGTATATGATTTAGACATAAATAAAAAAAATTAAGCCCAATACGCTTTGATTTCATTTCAGTAGCCAAATGAAGCTTTAAAGAAAAACCACAAGTTGTCTGTGACCCCTGTCCTGGAAACATTACACCAAACTTTTCCTTCATCAAACGTTTATTAAGCTTGTCAGGGTTGTATACCTAACACTTTTTCATACTGCTTTGTCTAACAAATATTCCATATTCCTCAGAAAAGATGGGCTTTAAAAAGTTACATTTCTGTGACCTATGACAGACTGTACAACAGCTGCAAACATGTTGGTAGGTATTCAATAAAAATGTATAGAATATGCCATAATTTAAGAATGATTCAGGATTTCCCTGGTGGTCCACTGGTTGGGAGTCTGCCTGCCAATGCAAGGAACATGGGTTCAATCCTGGTCTGGGAGAATTCCACATGCCACGGGGCAGCTGAGCCCCTGTGCCATGACGATGGAACTTGAGTCCTAGAGCCCACATGCCACCACAACTACTGAAGCCTGTGCCCCAGAGCCTGTGCTCTCCAAGACAAGAAGCCACACAGGGCAACTGGAGTAGCTACTGCTCGCTGCATCCGAGAGGGCCTGTACACAGCAATGAAAACCCAATGCAGCCAAAATGATAAAGAACGATTCAATAACTAAGCAGAGTAAGGCACTTATGAGCAAGTCCATTAAATAAAGAAGTAATACATGCCTCCAGTTTTTAAGGTAATAGAATACATATTGCACATCTCATCTTTTATGCCCCTTTGCCGCCTTAGACCTATTTTCGTATTCCTTCAGCACTTATATAAGTGTTTCATTTTCTTTATATATACACAAAATTTTTAAAAAGACAATTTTCAACACCCGAAGAGACCCCATGTCTTTAGCTATCATACTCCAACCACTAATCTACTTTATAGATTCATCCATTCTGTCCATTTCATATGAATGAAATCATACAATGTATGGTCTGCTGTGACGAGCTTCTGTAACATGGCATGTTTTCATATTGTACTATCATTACTTTGGTTCCTTTTTACAGATGAATAATAATCTATTGTATGAGTATACAACTTTGTTTACTCGTGTTAAGTGGATATTTGGGTTGACTTCTTGGATATGAACAACACTGCCAAGAACATTTATGTGTAAGTTTTTGTGCAGACATGTTTTTGCTTCTCTTGGGCATATCACTGGGAACAAAACTGCTGTGTTAAAGCGCGCTTAAATTTAATTTCTGTAGGAACTGCCAACCTGTTTTTCCAATGCAGCTGCACAATTTTACATTCTATGACTGAGTTGTTATATTCTAGGCAGAAGTCAATTATTGGAAACATTTTTCTAGCACTCTGAGGGCTGTCTTTAACAGTGTTCTTTGAAACAAAAGCTTTTCAGTTTTTATTATCCTCAAACTTGGCTACTTCTTTGTTGGGAACCACTGACAAATTCTGGGTCATGAAGGTTAACTTACACGTAATTTTCTAAGCGCTTTTTAGTTTTGGCTTTTATGTTTAAGTGTTTTATCCATTTTAAGTTAATTTTTATACACAGTTTGAGCCCTTAGGTGAATTTAATAATCAAGATTAAGAAAACAAACACTGTAGTAAAATGTGTAAACAAGATAGGAAAAAAATGGAGTTAAATATGGCCAGTCCCCTCTACTATCACATGAATGCCATGTTTAAGTATGAAAAATACATTTTCTGAAAGTTTACAACACTAAATTTTCACCATAGCAGGTTAACTAGTCTAAGAAAGACACAAACTAGAACTTGCCTTGCCTCCAAATATTTTATCAACAAACCATTATGTATGGAAAAAAAACTATTTTAAGTATTAACATGTAATAAAATGAATCTAATGTGATAACGCAGTATACTTTAGCCATTAAATGCTTGGGGGAAAAAACACACAAATAGTTCAAATTAGGATGTGAAAGGTGCATAGAGCAAACATAAAAACTGACTTCTGTTGAATTCCATGTTATTGTAAATGAACTCTATACCATAAAGTATTAATTGGAAACTTATTCTTCACAGATTGCCTTTAGAAAACTTCATCATTAAAGTATGTAGTTCTGCACTGGAAAACATTTCATGTTCATAGCCTAATAAGTCTTTGCAAACAAAGTTTAAAAAACAACGCCAAGAATTCATAATGCCACCCTACCTGCTAGCACTTCTGGAACGTCTGGCTGTGCTATAACTTTTTGGTGGCGTTTTGGAACGTTTCTTTTCTTTTTCTTCTTTCTTTTTGTCTCTAATAAATGAACGCAATTTATTAATGTGTTAGAAGATTCAGTTAATAGAAAAAAATACATATACAAATTAAAAACAAAAGTACAATGAAATGGAAGCTCATTCTTAAAATATGTCATTCTGATAAAAACTTTTAAGTTATTCTTTCAAAGTACACACCTTATGTAAACATCTATCATGAATGAAGCCAACCTTCTACTGTGGCCCTGCTATTATATATTCTGGGCTATTCAATACTATTAGGAAAACAAACCATAATGGACTGGTACAACCACCATATCTCAACTCTAAATGGTCCCTTAAGTGGTCCCAGGCATGTTTTTCACAAATTCATATATATCCCTTTATCAGAAATCTTTCAAAGTACAAATCAGAAAATATTAATTGTCGGCTTATCACTTTGCAATTCATTCCCACTGACTTCAGAATCAGCTGTAAACTCCTTAGTTTGAACAATAAAGCCTTTTATGTGTTATCTGTCTCAACTGTCCTGACCTCATTTCCTGGTCCTTTTACACCAACATACTGCTTATTTCAAGAATTCATGCTAACCTCGTAAGTATTCTCTACTGGAAATCATGCTCCCGTGTCTAGTCAAATCTATCAGAATACAATACTCAAGTCATCTCTCAATAAATCTCTTCCAACATCCCTAACAATGGCCCTTCCTTGGTAATTACATTAATTTCTCCCCTAGTATAAATGAAGTTCCTCAAGGGAAGGAATGCCTAATTGCTTTTTGTATAAGAGATGGTTCATTAAGTAAGCTTGTTTGGCTGAATTAAGAGATGACTAGCTCTAAAACATGATTAGAAGTCTCATCAGAGGCTGAGTATGCAGTAAAGCTATCATAAAATCCAAGTTCCAAGTTGAGCTATATGCTTACCAAGAATTCGGAAAAAAAAAAAAAAAGGTTGCTTTTTGCATTGATTCTTATCACTTTTAATCACATAATTAAATACATAAATGGGTAAAGAATAAAATATAGGGCTGTTTCTAGAAAATTAAGGCAATTATAAAGAGATAAAAGACAGTTTAAAAAATAAGTGTTGCAAAATTATATACTGTGTGACAGCTAAAAACGGAAGGAAAAATCTAAGTACTTTCAAGTAACAGAATTCTTGATACTTTAAAGGTGGTTTAAACAACAAAAAAAGTGATTTTGTATCTATTATTCAAGACTAGGCCTACTAATTTCAAAGGGTTTGGCCCTGTATGAAAAACAAATTAATGAATATTTAAGTCAAGATATAATGTTAAGGTGTGGATGTTTTGGTTTTTAACGAATCCTCACTTTAATTCTTTACTGGTCTCCAAATCATGGGATTAGACTCTTAAGTATGGTTCAGTGTCAGGAAACAGCAATATTAATTCATACTTAAAAGCTGCTCATGAGGAGATATATAAAGAATTAAGAAGGCATGACTATCTGGCAAAAACTCCGGCATATCAAGAAGTTGCTGGGAACACAAAATTCTTACTAATGGTTGAATGGAAAAGACAAAATGAAAAAAGGCAGTAGAAACAGCTAAGAATTCTTACTACAGAGAAATTTTACTCTCTCATTGTTACTAGTTTTCTACTGTACCTGTTTTTTGACGTGCTCCTTGACCTTCTACCCCTCTCTCTGGAATGAGATCTTCTCCGTCTTGGACTTTTGGATCGTCGTCTACTCCTTGACTTAGAATGTGATCGCCTTCTTGATCTGCTTCTTGACCGCCTTATAAAGTAAAAGGAAGCAGACATATGTATATAAACCTAAAAAGACTAGCTCTACTTTTGTTGGCTAGCCATCAGTAAGTGAGGGTAATTTCTTGCCATTATTTATTTATTTCACATAACATCTGATATCCCAGAAGTTAGAAAATACCTTTTAACACCTGGAATTCCTCACCTCTTTTGTTCAACCTGTCAAACCAATCTTACTTTGCCCACTGCAACTACAACTCCAAACTTAAAACTATTGCTAGAAAATGAAGGAAAATAAAAAATGACTTATTTGCATCACTTCATAATTACACAGCATTTTAGAATGTACCTAATTTTATTCATTATTACAAGTTCAATCCATTTACTACTTATCAAATACTTATGCCCATTACATGCTTTACCAATATTCACTCATTTACTTTCATGATAAACCTAGTAACAGTAAATACGATTATTCCCATTTTGGGCTTGCCAGGAGGCACTAGTGGTAAAGAACTCACCTGCCAAAGCAGGAGGCTTAAGAGTTGGGAAAATCCCTAGAGAATGGGCACAATAACCCACTTCAGTATTTCAAAAGGAAACCACATACTGTATTGGTTTCTATGATTTCTAATTGCTGTTCTCTGATATACATTCCTCTTCTTTAATTTCCAGTTTAAGAGAAATACAATAATGCAGGCCAGATACAGACGTATACAATTCAGGATAAACTGCCCTCTTTATTCTGTGTCCTCTGTATTATATGACCATCTCTTTCCTGCTGTAATTTAAGCAAGATTATAAAATCCAGCTCAGCACTTTAGTGTAGACATTTAAATACTGACTTCTCTTATTGCTGTGCTACCATATTGTTGCCATCATTCTCGAGAACAGCTGTTTCAAAACACATTAGGAGTAACGTCTCATCAAATTCAGTAACTGTATTTTGTACATCACTTATTTTTGACCATATTTGAAACTAAACAATCCGTCTCAATAAAATGTCTATATCCCATGAAATTTTCACGTAATGCTTACCTACCTTTCTTTAAGCTCCATGAGGATAGGGGTATATATGTCTACCTTATTCAACAACTGTACCCTTGAGCAACAACTACTATACTGTGTAACGAAAGGTACTACTAATGCATTTTGAGTGAAATACTGCTGACCCTCTAGAATATCAGAATCATCACTTTCTTACGAAGAATTAAAAAAAAAAAATTATGGAAAACCAAAATTGATGCTGTTTGAATTAGCAAGTGTTCATCATTTGAGAAATCTGGCTTTTAAAAAAAATTAAACTTAATCATTTTAGCAAAACCATATAACATATTTATCTTACCCTCAATGTATAAAAAAATGGCTGTAAAAAATTATAAATGCATTCTCACATGTTTCCTTCTAAATGATTAATAATATAAGATTTTAAAAATCTAATAAGCAGAAGTATTACATCTATCAGTTTACTATAAGGTCCTGAAACAGCTATTTTTGAACAGCACTGCACTGCAGTCACTTCAACATTCAGTTCATATAAGCTTTTAAAAATTAGAGAAACATAGAGATTATTATATATTTTATACAACAAAGCTAGTGGAGGTGATGGAATCCCAGCTGAGATATTTCAAATCATAAAAGATACTGCTGTTAAAGTGCTGCACTCAGTATGCCATCAAATTTGGAAAACTCAGCAACTGTCGGTCACAGGACGGAAACGGTCAGTTTTCATTCCAATCCCAAAGAAGGGCAATGTCAACAAGTGTTCATACTAATGTACAACTGCGCTCATTTCACAAGTTAGCAAGGTAATGCTCACAATCCTTCAAGCCAGGCTTCAACAGTACATGAACCAAGAAATTCCAGATATAAAGGCACAGGAACAAGAGATCAAATTGCCAACATCCGTAGGATCATAGAAAAAGCAAAGGAATTTCAGAAAAATTACTAATTCTGCCTCATTGACTACATTAAAGCCTCTGACTGTATGGATCACAACAAACTGTGGAAAAATTCTTAAAGACATGGGAATATCAGATCACCTTACCTGCTTCCCAAGAAACCTGTATGTAGGTCAGGAAGGAACAGTTAGAAATGGACATAGAACAACAGACTGGCTGAAAACTGAGTAAGTAGTACGTCAAGGCTGTATACTGTCACCCTGCTTATTTAACTTATGTGCAGAGTACTTCATGTTGGGTTAGATGACTCACAAGCTAGAATCAAGATTGCCAGGAGAAGTATCAACCACCTCAGATTCACAGGTGCTACCACCTTAACAGCAGAAAGTGAAGAGAAACTAAAGAGCCTCTTGATGAAGGTGCAAGAGGAGAGTGAAAAGGCCGGCTTAAAACTCAACATTCAAAAAAACGAAGATCATGGCATCTGGTGTCATCACTTCATGGCAAATAGATGGGGAAAATATGGAAACTGGTAGATTTTATTTTCTTGAGCTTCAAAATCACTGTGGACAGTGACTAGAGCCATGAAATTCAAGGGCATTTGTTCCTTGGAAGAAAAGCAATGACAAACCATTGATTTCTCTGGTGGCTCAGATGGTAAAAGCATCTGTCTACAATGTGGGAGACCCAGGTTCTGTCCCTGAGTCAGGAAGATTCCCTGGAGAAGGAAATGGCAACCCATTCCAGTACTCTTGTCTGGAAAATCCCATAGACGGAAGAAGCCTGGTAGGCTACAGTTCATGGGGTCACAAAGAGTCGGACACAACTGAGCAATTCACTTTCAGTTTTTCACACAGAGTTTTCAAAAGCTGAGACATCACTTCACTGACAAAGGTCTGCATAGTCAAAGCTATGGTTTTTCCTGTAGACACGTATGCATGTGAGAGTTGGATCATAAAGAAGGTTAAATGTCAAAGAATTAATGCTTTTGAACTGTGGTGCTGGACAAGACTCTTAAGAGTTCCTTGGACTGCAAGGAGATCAAACTAGTCAGTCCCAAAGGAAATCAACCCTGAATATTCAATGGAAGGACTGATGCTGGAACTTCAATACTTTTGCCAGCTGATGAGAAGAGCTGACTCATTGGAAAAGACCCGGAGGCTGGAAAGATTGAGGGCAGGACGAGAAAGGGCCGACAGAGGATGAGATAGATGTTTGGATGGCACCACCGACTCAATGGACAAGAGTCTGAGCAAACTCTGGGAGATAGTGAAGGACAGGGAAAGCTTGTGTGCTGCAATCCATGGGGTCACAGAGAGTTGCCTACAACTGAGCAATTAAACAACAATTATTATTATTATATATTATTATTATTTATATATAAGTAAAAAGCATATTGAAAGTAACAGTCATTTTATGTCAAGATGCTTAAAATACTACAATTTATAATAACTATCTTTCTGCTACGATGTGTTTACTTCAAGTGTTCCAAAGGACTTTTCTCTCATGGTCATAATTAAAATTAATATTTGAAAGCCTTAGCATGTAACTCCGATATATAAAAGATGTAAGTTCTCCTTTTTAATTCTAAGTATTAAACAAAGCCATGAAAGCACTTGTTCTGGAAAGTTAGTATTCTAAGTACAGGCACAGCTCAGAGATATTGAGTTTGCTCCCAGACCACTACAATCAACTGGATATGTCACAATGAATTTGTGGTTTCCCAGTACACTGCAAGTTATGTTTACACTATAGTATAGTCTGTAAAGTATGCAATAGCACTCTGGCTAAAAAACACTGTACATACATTAAGACAATAGGGAACTTCTAAAGGTTCAATGGAACACTCAGATGTTTAGATTTGGGTTTTTTGAAAGACAAAATCTTTTAAGCATGAAATGGGCTGGGGTGAAGGTGGATGACACAATACCAGACAGAACCAACCTGTAACATTCTGCTACAGACTGAAGCTTTGTGTCCTCCCAAAATTCTTAGAGAAACCAAATACCCAGTGTGATGATGTTATGAGGTAGGAGCCTTTGGGGTGATTAGGTTACGAGGACCCAGCTTTCATGAATAGGATGAATGTGTTTATGAAAGACATCTCAAGAGGGGGCTTCTCTGGTGGCTGGCTCAGTGGTAAAGAATCCACCTGCCAAGGCAGGAAACATGGGTTCCATCCCTGGTCCGTGAATATCACACATGCCACAGGGTAACTGAGCCCGTGAGCCACAACTTCTGAGCCTGTGCTCTAGAGACTGGAGCCACTACTATTGAGCTCATGTACCATGACTACTAAAGCCTGCGCGTGCTAGAGCTTGGGCTCCATAACAAGAAAAACCACTGCAATGAGAAGCCCACTCACTGCAACTAGCTAAAAGCCTGCACAGCAATGAAGACCCAGCACACTCAAAAATAAATAAATAACATTATGAAAATAAAAAAACTCAAGAGATACCTCACCCCTGGTCCATCCTTCTGTGTGAGGACACAGTGAAGATATAGCAAACTATCAATATAAATGAGGAAGTAGGTCCTCATCAGACAGCAAATTTTCTGAAACCTTCCTTGATCTTGAACTTCCCAGTCTCCAGAACTGTGAGAAGTAAATTTCTACTGTTTTCAAGCCATCCAGTCTATGGTATCCTATTATAGCCATCAAATGGACTAAAGCACAGTCTAAGAAATGACTTAACAATGCTATGGGAGCTGTAAGGTCAATTCCCCCTAAACCCCCCAGAATTATAACAAGGTAATACCTTCCTTTGCCACTTTGACATTTGTACCAATGGTGCAAAAGCATCTTCTTATTACAAATCAAGAGAGTGGCAACTGAACCTGTTATTTACTGTATTTTCATTGGCATTTGTAGTGAAGATTTGTAGTGAAAATCCTGCCAATTTCACCAACGACATCTTTGATAGAGCCAGTAAAAACTTTTATTAAATCTAGTTCCTTGAGTGCTATTAAAGTAGTATCATTATTGACTAGAAATGTTAAATCTGGTTCCTTCAGCAACATTCTGTGCAATGAAATGGGCAGTATGCATAAATCATTTCTGATACTTTTAAGTTCAGCGACTGTCAAGGAAGACACTTGTGTGACTGAGTGTGAGCTTGCCTAATTGCTTTTGCCATGAAACATCTTTACTTGAAAGAACTGACAAACCAGTTAATTCAGACTTGGATATCTGGTAGACACTTTCATAAAAAATGAATTATCATTTCAGGGAAAAAAATACGTTGCCAATAATAAAATCTGAGCTTTCAGAAGAAAATTAAACTTTGGAAAACTTAAACCCACCATTGTGATCTGACAGCTTCCTAACATTTTAAAAGGGTTTACTGGCAGAAAGTGAAGAGGAACTAAAAAGCCTCTTGATGAAAGTGAAAGAGGAGAGTGAAAAAGTTGGCTTAAAGCTCAACATTCAGAAAACGAAGATCATGGCATCTGGTCCTGTCACTTCATGGGAAATAGATGGGGGCACAGTGGAAACAGTGTCAGACTTTATTTTTTTGGGCTCCAAAATCACTGCAGATGGTGACTGCAGCCATGAAATTAAAAGACGCTTACTCCTTGGAAGTTATGACCAACCCAGATAGTATATTCAAAAGCAGAGACATTACTTTGCCGACTAAGGTCCATCTAATCAAGGCTATGGTTTTTCCAGTGGTCATGTATGGATGTGAGAGTTGGACTGTGAAGAAGGCTGAGTGCCGAAGAATTGATGCTTTTGAACTGTGGTGTTGGAAAAGACTCTTGAGAGTCCCTTGGACTGCAAGGAGATCCAACCAGTCCATTCTGAGGGAGATCAGCCCTGGGTGTTCTTTGGAAGGAATGACACTAAAGCTGAAACTCCAGTACTTTGGCCACCTCATGTGAAGAGGTGCCTCATTGGAAAGACTTTGATGCTGGGAGAGATTGGGGGCAGGAGAAGGGGACAACAGAGGATGAGATGGCTGGATGGCATCACAGACTCGATGGACGTTGAGTCTGAGTGAACTCTGGGAGCTGGTGATGGACAGGGAGGCCTGGCGTGCTGCGATTCATGGGGTTGCAAAGAGTCAGACACAACTGAGCAACTGAACTGAACTGAACTGGTAAGATGTATGGTGATATTACCAAGTCATCTTCTGATATTGTGTAAAAAAGTGTCAACATTTGACAACTTGCATAATGCAATCAATCGATTATTTTCCAAACCATCAGTGCATAACTGTACCAAAGGATGCCTCGTGGAAAGATCCACTCAAAGTATAATAAAGATCAACAGATTTTACAAGTTTTGGTGTTGTATCAAAGAGTACTACTCCCAATTACCCGAAAAGAGTATAAAATTACTTTTCCCTCTTCTCACGATATATTTGTGTAAAGTCAGATTTTCTATATATATTAACCAAAATATACTACAATAAGCTGAATGCAGAATCCTATATATCTTCTATTAAGCTAAATGTTCAAGAAATTTGCAAAGCTTTTAAGATGTAAACAAAGCCATTCTTTTAATTTTGGGGGGGGGGGAAGCTTTGTTTCAAAGCTAAGTTAATACGAATGGGTTTCAATATTCATTATTTCAAATGATGGTTTCAAATTTTACTATGGCCAACAATGACGCTATAAACCACATAAACAAAAGCTCATTGGAGTTCTTATATTTTTTATGAGTATAGAGGTCCTAACATCAGCACGTTTGAGAGTTATTGGTCTAGAAAGATCCTTACAAATCTACACAAGAATGTTATGTGAGAAAGAGAATACACTGGTCCTTTTACCCTGTAGAGTCTTACTCTAGGTAGGATAAAGAATAATAGTTACCATCATGTAGTTTATCCAGTAATACAAAGAGCAATCTCAAAACACGTCATCTGCAAATATTTAAGCTTTAGATGGTAAGCTAAGGTTGCATAACAACCCTCCAAGTTCAAGTCAGGAGTCTAGTAAAATGTCAGAACCAGAATTCAAGTCAAAAGTTTCAAGGTCAGTGTCCTTTCCGGAGTACTAATTCATTTCAGTGCTCGAATTCCAGTGGCTTCTTCCTATCCCTCGATTTTTGCGGGGGATTTTAAAGTATCTACCATCTTTCCTCTATTTATATACATGTGAATAGTAATTCACATACTCTGTAAATAGCAGTAGTTATCAAAACCACTGTAACCATGAGCTAACTAGGTTAACAGCCAAGTGTGACATAGGGAAATTGTCTTTGTCTAAGGAAGAACTTACTACCAAACAGCAATCAATCTAATTACCTGTGCCTAGATGATGAGGGAGTCCTCCTCCTCCTAGAACGTGATCTTGACCTTGAATGTCTTCGTTTTTCTTCTTTCTTATCTGGATTTAAATGAAAAGGAATCTGGATTTAGAGATCATTAAGCAGAAAGATTATATCCATTAAGGAGTTACTCTAAGAGTTTATTACACTAATTTTCAGGTTTACTATATGATTCTTAAATTCAGGTAGCTAAAGGTTTCTGGAGCTATGAAGTGTCATCCATAAAACAACCTATGAAAATAATCACTTTTCTCATTCTTTACTCTTCAGAGGTTTCTAAACTATGACTCCTTCCTGTTTGCATGCCTTAGGTTCTCTTTCCCCAAACGGAGCTATAATCTACCCAGATTAAAACTCTACTCTGTACATGTTCATGGATTAATAACACCTCCCCAAACTGTACCTAAGTGTAAAATGTTTATATTAAAAACATAAGATAAACATTTAAAATTCTTGAACCAGCAAAATGTTCCTTTTTAGTCATCACTTAACTCTATGCTTCTTTCCTAGATCTGTCTCATTCAATCACTCATTTCTGTACTTCTGGGATAGAAACTAAACCAGCACTCTTTTTTAATCTTTGTTCTACTTTTGCATTCATCTTCAACACTGTGTAAGTTTACAGAGCAGAGCAAGAATGATCTGTTACCATTTAGTAGTTTAAAATAACACTAAATTCCTTTAACTAAGGACCGAATGAAGGAGAAATATAGCCACTGCATTCTTCAAAGTGAGAATGCTGGCCCAGCCCCAGCAACTCAGAGTAAAGAATTCATTTGCAATGCAGGAGCTGCATTGGGTCAGAAGATCCCCTGAAGCAGGTCAAGGCAATCCACTCCACTATTCTTGCTTGGAGAATCCCATGGACAGAGTAGCCTGGTGAGCCATAGTCCATAGGGTTACAAGAGTCAGACATGACTGAGGCGACTTAGCCCACATGCACAAATTGAGAATGAGTTCCTCTTTTACATTTCTATCATTTCATTAATAGAATTCAACTTATTGTGAATATCAAATTAACAAAAAGTTGTGCAGCAAACAAAATTTCATAAAGAAGTAAGTCGTTTTCAGTCATTTCAGTTATGAGTTTCCAATGAAAACACAAATGGTGTTCTGGTTTTGGAGTCATACAGGTCCAGTTATCTATATAAACTGCTTGTCCTATAATGCTGGGTTACTTATTTAATAACTTGGTTAAATGAGATAATACACATAAAGATTTGGTATTAATTTATCCATTATACTTTATAATTATTTGTCTAATACCATATACAACAAAAATCACCCCATTAAGAATTGGAATGAAGAAAATGAATAAAGCATTGCTTATCAAGGAAAAAAAAAAAATCAGGACCAAAGATTCAAATACATGTATGTAGAAAATGGGACAACCATTCATCTCATCTCAAAAAGACAATCTGCAAAGAATAATGTATTTACTTTTCCTTAAACAAATAATGTAAATAGAAGAAACTTTATTAGGCCTTCTTGGTCAAATAAGACTACAGATCAGGCTATCTCAACTTCAGTTCAGTCCCTCAGTCATGTTTGACTTTTGCAACCCCATGAACTGTATGTAGCACACCAAGCCTCCCTGTCCATCACCAACTCCCGGAGTTTACTCAAATTCATTTCCATTGAGTCAGTGATGCCATCTAACCATCTCATTCTCTTTTGTCCCCTCTTCCTCCTGCTTCAATCTTTTCCAACATCAGTCTTTTCAAATGAGTCAACTCTTCACATGAGGTGGCCAAAGTATTGGAGTTTCAGCTTCACCATCAGTCCTTCCAATGAACATCCAGGACTGATGTCCTTTAGGATGGACTGGTTGGATCTCCTTGCAGTCCAAGGGACTCTCAAGAGTCTTCTCCAACACCACAGTTCAAAAGCATCAATTCTTCAGCACTCAGCTTTCTTCACAGTCCAACTCTCACATCCATACATGACTAACGGAAAAACCATAGCCTTGACTAGATGGACCTTTGTTGGCAAAGTAATGTCTCTGCTTTTTAATACACTGTCTAGGTTGGTCATCACTTTCCTTCCAAGGAATAAGCATCTTTTAATTTCATGGCTGCAATCACCATCTGCAGTGATTTTGGAGCCCAGAAAAATAAAGTCAGCCACTGTTTCCCCATCTACTTGTCATGAAGTGATGGGACCGGATGCTATCATGTTAGTTTTCTGAATGTTGAGCTTTAAAGCCAACTTTTTCTCTCTCCTCTTTCACTTTCATCAAGAGGCTCTTTAGTTCTTCTTCACTTTCTGCCATAAGGGTGTTGTCATCTGCATATCTGAGGTTATTGTTCTTTCTCCCTGCAATCTTGATTCCAGCTTTTGCTTCCCCCAGCCCAGCGTTTCTCATGATGGATTCTGCACAGAAGTTAAATAAGCAGGGTGACAATATACAGCCTTCATGTACTCCTCTTCCTATTTGGAACCAGTCTGTTCTTCCATGTGCAGTTCTAACTGTTGCTTCCTGACCTGCATACAGATTTCTCAGGAGGCGTAGTCCCATCTACCAAAGAATTTCCTACAGTTTATTGTGATCCACACAGTCAAAGGCTTTGGCATAGTTAGTAAAGCAGAAATAGATGTTTTTCTGGAACTCTCTTGCTTTTTTGATGATCCAGAAAATGTTGGCAATTTGTTCTCTGGTTCCTCTGCCTTTTCTAAAACCAACTTGAACATCTGGAAGTTCACGGCTCATGTATTGTGAAGCCTGGCTTGGAGAATTTTGAGCATTACTTTACTAGTGTGTGAGATGACTGCCAACTGTGCAGTAGTTTGAGCATTCTTTGGCATTGCCTTTCTTTGGAATTGCAATGAAAACAGGTTTTCCAGTCCCGTGGCCACTGCTGAGTTTTCCAAATTTGCTGACATATTGAGTGCAGCACTTTCATAGCATCATCTTTTAGGATTTGAAATAGCTCAAACAGAATTCCATCACCTCCATTAGCTTTGTTTGTAGTGATACTTCCTAAGGCCCACTGGACTTCACATTCCAGGATGTCTGGCTCTAGGTGAGTGATTACACCATCGTCATCATCTAGGTCGTGAAGATCTTTTTTGTATACTACTTCTGTGTTTTCTTGCCACCTCTTACCATCTTCTGCTTCTGTTAGGTCAATACCATTTCTGTCCTTCATTGTACCCATCTTTGCATGAAATATATTCCCTTGATATCGCTAATTTTCTTGAAGAGATCTCTAGTCTTTCCTATTCTATTGTTTTTCTGTATTTCTTTGCCTTGATCGCTGAGGAAGGCTTTCTTATCTCTCCTTGCTATTCGTTGAAACTCTGCATTCAAATGGGTGTATCTTTCCTTTTCTCCTTTGCTTTTCACTTCCCTTCTTTTCACAGCTATCTGTAAAATGGCCTCCTCAGACAGCCATTTTTCTTTTTTGCATTTCTTTTCCTTGTGGATTGGTCTTGATCCCTGTCTCCTGTACAGTGTCACAAACCTCCGTCCATAGTTCATCAGGCACTCTATCAGATCTAGTCCCTTAAATTTATTTCTCACTTCCACTATATAATTATAAGGGATTTGATTTAGGTCATACCTGAACTTAGGCAAACGTAAATGACTAAAAATAACAGTAAAACCCTCCAAATTAAAAACAGCCAAAATACCACACAAAGCATTTGGTAATCCTAGGCATCAATGTTAGAGAATGAACTTTTACCAAAATATGGGGAAAAAATGACTGAAGTTATTATTCAACAAATTTCCAAACAAATTGCATAAATCTATTTTACCTGGTTCTATAGCAGCAGAAATTAGGGACTGTGCTTCTCGTACTCTCTTCATGGCTTCCTCTATTTCTTTACTAGAGGTATCTGATTTCAGACTTGGTGAAACAAGACCAGCAGCGACATGATTCAACCTAGAATAGAAACAAGAATTGCATTTGACACATTTAAAAACATATTTATATATCTAATTAAATATACGTTTCCTATCATCATTTTACTAAGATACTCCTTGAAAAAGAGTGCGAAGACTCCATAACTTTGACAAAATCATAAACAATATAGTAAAATGGCACTATGCAAAATGGCACTCGCCATTTTAAAAGACGCAGATATTTTAAATAAGAAAAAAACTAATTTTGCTGAACATCCATGAACTTTTCATACACTTTCTAAGAATTGCTAGTAAATGAGAATACAATAATGCTAGTGATTTTTGATTAACAGAACGTTCCTTCACGTTTTCTACTTCATCCTAATTTTCTTGGGGAAGAGAATTACTTTTTAAGCTTACAGATGACAAACTCAGGCAGAAGCCAATGACATACCAAAGTTATTTATGAAATTCCTGACTGCAAAGGCTAAAGGGTTTAGTCTTTAGCCTTAAGGGTTTGTAAAAATGAGAAAAAACTACAGACACCAAGTTGAAGATGGTAGTTATTTGTGGGCAGTGTGAAATGTAAAGAATGACTATGGGGAGGTTTTTTATTTTTTAACTCTATTAGTCATATTTTACTTAATAAGCTTCATGGTAGATACATGCTTGGATTTCACGTCATCATTTTTAGAAAAAAATGCCAAAAAGTACTATAATCAAATGATTCTGTTCTGCCTTCCCAACATGCTCTCCTACTTACTGACAGTGACTTTCACCTAGTTAAAATGAAAATCAATTTTAATGAGGTGGATGAAACTGGAGCCTATTATACAGAGAGAAGTTAAGTCGGAAAGAAAAACACCAATACAGTATACTAACACATATATATGGAGTTAGAATGATGGTAATTTGACCCTATATGCGAGACAGCAAAAGAGACATAGATGTATAGAACAGTCCTTTGGATTCTGTGGGAGAAGGCGAGGGTGGGATGATTTGAGAGAATAGCATTGTAACCTGTATATTATCATATGTGAAACAGATTGCCAGTCCAGGTTCGATGCATCAGACAGGGTGCTCAGGGCTGGTGTACTGGGATGATCCTGAGAGATGGGATGGGAGTTGAACATGTACACACATCTGTTTCATGTCAATGTATGGCAAAAACCACTACAATATTGTAAAGTAATTATTCTCCAATTAAAATAAAAAGAAAAAAAAAGGAAAATTAACTTAGCTCAGATTTTACACACTAAGGTGCTTCCCGTGTGGCTCATCTGGTGAAGAATCTGTCTGCAGTGTGGGAGCCCTGGGTTTGACCCCTGGGTTGGGAAGATTCCCTATAGAAGGGAATGGCTACACATTTTACTATTCTGGCCTGGAGAATTTCATGAACTGTATAGTCTATGGTGTTGCAAAGAGTCGAACATGACTGAGTGACTTTCACTTAACACACTAAGAAATGATTAATGAAAACATCTCAAGAATCTGTGATATGTCAAGTAGGAAATATAAATTGCAGCACGAATAAAACTTTCAAAGCACCGAAAGACAGTGACTTTAGTATGTGATGTATATTACTCTTATTCTGGGCTGGTGCTTCCCTCACTTCCTTACTATAATGCAGTACTTTAATAGCATCATCTATTTTAGGATTTGAAATAACTCAGCTGGAATCCATCACATCCACTAGCTTTGTTCACAGTAATGCTTTCTAAAGCCCACTTGACTTCACATTCTAGGATATGGGACACAAGGTAAGTGATCACATCATTTTTATTCGTGTCCTTAAGACCTTTACTGTACAGTTCACCTTTGTATTTTTGCCACCTCTTCTTAGTATCTTTTGCTTCTGTTATGTCCTTGCCTTTTCTGTCCTTTATTGTGCCGATCTTTGCATGAAATAATCCCTTAGTATCTCCAAGTTTCCTGAGAGATCTCTAGTCTTTCTCATTGTATTGTTCTCCTCTATTGCTTTGCACTGTTCACTTAGGAAGGCTTTCTTATATCTAAGTAATCTTTGGAATTCTGTACTATCTTTCCTCTTCTCCTTTGACTTTCACTTCTCTTCTCAGCTATTTGTAAGGCCTCCTCAGACAACCATTTTGCCTTGCAGCATTTTTTCCGTAGATGGTTTTGGTCACTCTGGTTTAAGCTATTGACAATGATCTTCAAAGATTAAAAATTACACCAAAACACTTTATAGATGGGCACACTTCTGGATTTTTCTTTCTAGAAAATAGGATTATGTATTGCATGCCAGTGGTCATGTATGGATGTGAGAGATGGACCGTGAAGAAAGCTGAGCACTGAAGAATAGATGCTTTTGAACTGTGGTGTTGGAGAAGACTCTTGAGAGTTCCCCGGACTGCAAGGAGATCCAACGAGTCCATTCTAAAGGAGATCAGTCCTGGGTGTTCATTGGAAGGACTGATGCTGAAGCTGAAACTCCAATACTTCGGACATCTCAGGCGAAGAGTTGACTCATTGGACAAGACCCTGATGCTGGGAGGGATTAGGGGCAGGAGGAGAAGGGGATGACAGAGGATGAGATGGCTGGATGGCATCACCAACTCGATGTACCTGAGTTTGAGTGAACTCTGGGAGTTAGTGATGGACAGGGAGGCCTGGCGTGCTGCAATTCATGGGGTTACAAAGAGTCGGACGTGACTGAGCGACTGAACTGAACTGATTGCATGCCTTGAGATAAATTTCTTTTAGCTATCTGCACTGACATACTTCTATCATCAATGGAAACAACAGGAAAAAAGTTCTTACTTGGGATCAACAGTACTCATTAGTTTCAGCAACTGATCTGCAGCAAGAGACTGGAAAAAAAAATATTAGAAATGAGAACACAGAATAATAAATGATTACAATTTTAATTTTTTTTAGTATGTTGAAATGACCTAGAACAATTTGGCACACCTATAGAAGCTAACATATCCCAAGCACACAATGACCAACAGAAATATAATACCAGGCAAATACGTCATCACAGTAAATTTTCTAGCTGCAAAAAACTAAACAGATGACAATGTGACTACAGAACTGGATATCCAGAGTTGCTTTATCAAGTTAAATACAAAGATGATGTAGCTGAACAGTTCAGATTTTATTGACTAGCTCCTGCTTAATTACAGATTTCCTAAGGTAACATTTTAAGGAAACATGTAAAACAAAAATCAAAGTACTCAGTCAGTATAATAATCAAAAATTTTCATAAAGAACTTCAGAAAAGTTAATCTAAATTGCAATGAGGGAAAACAAAAATTTCCAAGTGACAAGAGAACAAATTATCAACACATTCCTATCTTTTCATGACTTGTATTCTGACTTTGCAACACTGATGTGGTAGTGGCTTCCTATGAAACTAATCTTTACTTTGAACATCATAAAATGAGAAATTCTTTGATGGGCAAGGGGCTAATGCAGTGACCTTTTAAATCTCTCATTAACAAGTTTACCTAAGAAAAAATTCATATAACAGTTGGTTATATCCTGCTGTTGAAATGCAAACTAAAATCTAATGAAGCAAATCCTTGAATTACAAAAACAAGCTCAGAGTTCAAGGATATTAAATTACCTGTGAGTTCAAGTTTGCTCCAGGAAGCCCAAGTGCAGCAAGGGCAGGATCAAGGGTAGGAGCTCCCAAAGCAGCCAATGGAACAGCGCCAATCTGTAATTTCAAATTGTATTTATTTAAAATTTTGTTTCTATGTCTTCAGGCTGGCACAGTATGTCAACATTTTATTTTCTTCTAAAGGGTCGGATGATTACTAGTTGAAGTCTATAAGCTGTGGGATCTCCTCCCCCCAACTAAGTGTGTGTATCAAGTTTATTCCTTAGGGGCTTCCCTGGTGGCTTGCATGGTTAAGAATCTGCCTGCAGCGTGGGAGACCAAGGTTCCACCCCTGGAGTGGGACAATCCCCTGGAGAAGGGAATGGCAACCCACTCCAGTATTCTTGCCTAGAGATCCCATGGACAGAGGAGCCTGGTGGACTACAGTCCATGAGGTCACAAAGGATCTAACATGACTTAGCAACTAATACTTACTTACATTTCTTAGCTACAGCATTAGGGCTCTTTCTATACCTGAGTTACACATATTCATTAGAGTTCCCTGTTGTATGTTCTTAGTCTCTCAGTCATGCCTGACTCTTTGCAACCCCATGGATTGTAACCGGCCAGGCTCCTCTGTCCATGGGATTCTCCAGATAAGAATAGTGAAGTGGGTAGCCATTCCCTTCTCCAGGGGATCATCCTGCCCCAGGGATCGAACCCAGGTCTCCTGCCACCAGGAATTCCTCATAATTAGTCAACTTAATGCACACAAAACAATGCAAAATCTTATAACTTTGCAGGCAGTTTGAGCCTCTTCACAAGCACTGTGCTTAAAAGTTCTCCTAGTTTCATTATTACTTATTAAGTATAGGTAGCAAACATACTGTAATTTAACTGATCACTGAGTTAAAATCCTATTAATACAGTTGATCCTTCAACAACATGGGGGCTAGGAGTGCTGACTCTTCATGAGGTCAACCTGTAACTTCAGTCAGCTCTCCACATCCACTGGCCCACATTTCAATTCAACCAATCTTGGGTGTGTAGTACTATAATATGTATTCAAAGTTCAAGGGTTAGTCGCTCAGTTGTGTCCGACTCTCTGCAACCTCATGGACTATAGCCCACTTCGCTCCTCTGTCCATGGAATTCTCCAGGCACGAATACTGGAATGGAGTGGGTAGCCATTCCCTTCTCCAAGGGATCTTCCCAACCTAATGATCAAACCTGGATCTCCTACACTGCAGATGAATTGTTTACCATCCAAGCCACCAGGAAAGCCATGAGGTAGTTAAAAAGAAATCCTCATATAAATGGAGCACACAGTTCAAACTCATACTGTTCAAGGACTAAATATTATAAAATTGGCTTAGTTATCTATCATAAAATTTTATACATCAAAGGTATCTATGAATTAACCAGATCTTCAAATTATCTTCACATTATCTACTTAATATAAACCCCAAGAGCAAAAGGGTATGGGGAAAGGAAAAAAAAAAAAGTCTTAACTTCACACCTTAATTTTCTCAGTTCAGATGAATATACTAAACATCTGCCAACAGAAATATGCCTCATGACTTATGGGCTATTTTGAGAGTCAGTGACAAAATGATAAGATATATATCATTTTTGAGAATGTCCTTAAAATGTGAACTACCACTTTAATGCTTATGATTACAATACAACAGGATTTTACAATACTCTGACCATGTGACAATAGTCTGTGAAGTGGAATCACACAGGACTCAAAAAAGGCACAAATACATTTAGATTTATCCACCATTCTGTGTTCCTTTCCATGCTTTTAAGAATTCAATAGAACTAATACCTGGGTAAGTGGGTTAGGAGTAGGCAGGAGTCCACCACCAGGCAGAAGACCTGCCACTGCATTAGCTGGTGCCAACAGAGACAAAGCCTTAGTCTCATCAGGAATAACTCCTGCAGAGAAACACCCATGCATTAGAACACACTCTTCTGCAAGACAGAAAACACACAAAAACACCCAGAAAATGTCTCCCTGATACACCACCTGAGTTTGTTGAAAAGTACTTATGTTCGCTAAAATATAAAGCTTGATTTCTATGATTATTTATCATTAATTTTATGTCAGAATGAAACTTCAATGTGTGAAAATTTGTTTCCTTTTTCTCTACACATGGTTAAGTTTCTAGAGTAAAAAAAAAATAGCACAATACACACTACTTTTTTGTTAACACTGCCAAGATTTCATCACCTGTACTCGATTTTTAAGTCATGAACCAAACGTAAGCAAGCACAGTCGGTTCTCCAGGGGTGTGCTCTCAACTTTCAAAAGCTGTTTTATGAACAACGACTCGTGTCGGCTGCTTCACTATAAAGCACACAGAAAAATCAAGATACACAAGACAAAAAAAGTTTGATTTAGGGGTTAATAATATGGTACAGTTACTATGATTTTCTTTTACACCTACCATACATTTTGTAAAAATTAAGAGAAAAAAGTATGTAAAGGAAATATTCTGTTGAATCAAGAGTAGGGCTTTTGCTGACTCATGAAAATGATTATGAATGTTTCTGAAGGTCTCTGAATACACACAGGATGTGTGTGGGAGTGAGTGAGAGGGAAAGAGAAAGAGAAAAAGTAAAACATGGCACATTCCTTACCTGTACAGTAAAATGCTTTATGTTCCAATATGTGCCATGCTAACCATACCAAAAAATGCTGCTATACAGTGTCAGTTCAAAAGCTAACTTAGCCAAACTCCTAAAGCCAAAAACATGTATGTCTGTTTTTAAAGCCTAATCTGTGTATTCAGATAAAATCTAAGGGTCCTGAGACAAATATTTATGTAGACAATTTAAATTCTATCCAACAGCAAAAGCCCTATACAGATGGATTAATCTGTTAATGTGCCCAAGCCCCCAAAATGAGAGTTCAATAATACAATTAAACTACATATTTGCAAATACCAGTAGTATTTCTGTAATACATATTAAGAAACTGCATCTCATCATAAAACATACAATATGTACAGGGCACTTAAGAGAAACTGGATAAGCTGCAGAAGAAAACTGTTGGGTGGTATTTTCAGCAGGGCCTGGTATATAGTTCAGGCTGAACCAGGGAAAAGAACTGTAAAACACAACAACAAAAAAGAAAAACCACTGTTAAATAAAGGTAATGGTTCCTTCCACCTAAACTGAGAAGTGCCGATAATATAAAACAAATGTATACTACACAGCACTGTTATCTTGCTTGTGTCAGAGCTGTCATCAATTTAGATACCAAGAGTTATGGAGGGGGGGAGAAGGGAGAAGATTTAGATATAGGGCATTAATGCATTATTATTAACAAACCTACAAAGATTATGGGATAATTTTGCATGCAAAATTATGTCTCAAAGAGGATAATATTAAGTATCAACATCTTGCTTAAATTAGTGCATTTGCAACATTTCTGGCAAACTAAAATCCTCTTGAATTTATTGTGAGACACCGATAGAAGATCTGCATCCATTAAAAAAAAAGTCATGCATCTGATCCTCTGATTAAAAAAAGACTATTTAAAAATAAAACTACAATTTAAAAATAGCAATGAGGCCCCTCACCAGTTAATTTTCATGCGTCAAGAGTATTTTTTTTACTGCTGCTTTGATAGAACCATGAAATACTGCATGAATGTGTAGAAACGAAAGAAAAAGAAACAGACAAAAGAAACAAACATTAACCAAGGAACCTACATAGTCCCCAAATCCATTATTATTAAGAGTTCCTTCCAAATTCAGCTATCTCAGTTTTATCGGTTAAACACAATTCCTTACCGTAGACTTTGTGTCTATTGCTCTAAACACTGACCAAGAAGCAATGGCATAATTTAAGAGCTAAAACCAGGGTGAATGGTGACAAAAGGGTTGAGTACATCAGTTATATTTAGTGGAGGCAACATTAATACAGCATACCATACCAGTAATTACCAGTAATACACTAATAGATTCTGTAACTAAATAGTTCTGTAATTCTAATAATGTACTCCCTAAGTATTTGCTTCAAAACAAATCCAAAAAAATTATTATGGTCTAAAAATATTAATGAACTCTTGTTATATGATATACTGTATTATGTTCAGGGCTCGGGAACTATGACATAATACTTGGCCAAAAAGAATTTTTAAAATTATAAGGCTAACTAGTGTTTTGCAAATTACTCACATGATTTGACCCTTGTTCCAAAAGCTATGTTCTAGATTTACTTATCCTACATTTGAATTCTGTAAATTTTCTCTTGATGGTAAGTCATCCTACAATAGGCACACTGACAGAAATTGCTTAATCAAAACACACTCACAAGTTTATCACTACATATATATATGTATATATATACACACACACTTTTAAAACCTTAAAACTGGGCTCATACACTTTAATAGCATGGAGACAGATTTACTGTTATATAGCATGCCTTAATTTATCCATGAATGCAACTTAATTTCTTTAGAAAACCACAGAGGAAATTTTTCTAAGTTTAAGGACCAGACATTTCACAATTTTTACAAGGAATTGTTTTAAATGTTCACATCAGTATTCAAAGATAGCAACTAAAGTTAACAGTATCTAGATTCTGCTTCCACTGACCAGTTCACTAAGGAGAGGGGAAAGCATTTATACCCTGGTCAGTGTATGTTAATAAAATCCAGTAATTTTAACATATTTCAGTGATTTCTTTCACTAAATTTATAGTTACCAAAAAGCAAATAAAGTAGCAGTACACTGGGAACAAGCTAAGTAAAAAGTATGTCTTAGAAAATTTCACAAAGTGGAATAAAAATAGTGTTGTCTTGTCACAGTGGCTTTTTAAGATCCAAAAACCCTGCTCATTATTTTTCTGCCAAATTACTTTAACAGCCTAAAATGTAAAAAGAGAGAAAATGTAGTTAACAAATGGTTACACCAGGAAAACACTTGGGGGACTTGAGTGCTTGCTGGCCTTTAGTTAATGTCTAGAATCCCCTGTAGCTGCAGAGGACCCACTGTTTTTCAGTCATCTGGAAGAGTTTTGCATTTGCCTTCTCCACTACAAAAATCACACACACAAATAACAGAGAGAAGAATTTATTATTTAGAGATATTCTAGAAAATATAGCAAGAATGAACAAGAAAATCTGGCATAAAACAAAAACACCCAGTGCCCATTTGGCACCTAAGCTATAGGAAATATTGAACTTCATAAAAACCAAAACCATTGCGACCCTTGGTATACTGAAATTCAATGTGGGATATATTTTTAAAAGTTATTGGTAAGAAGAATCACTAAGAGGAATCACCATGGAAATAAAACCAACCTGGTCACATTTATTCAAAATAGAAACATCATCATGCATGTATTTGAAGGTTTCTGGGTAAATGTTCATGAAGTGAACCATTTACCTTCAGGACTTTTATATAAAACAATATTAAATTAACTAAGTAGATGTATCTTAAGGAATTATGATTAGGGAAGTGGTTTTAATAAACTTAAAATGTTTTAAAGTAATGCAAAAGGTTAATATCTTATAAAAACAAATCAGATTTTGAATTTTAAGTTAGGAAGCCTTCATGTAAAAACTATGGACCACAGTATAACAAGGGTTTCAAAATGTTAATAGCTTAGATTTTTTAACATGCTACTACTGCTCACTCTAAAACTACACTGAGGTAGATGGTCATCATAGGATGCCCACATAGGTAGTTAAACAAAGCACAAACCTTCTGCATATGGTACGACTATCAAAGCTCTGTCAACGAATACAGTGTTTGTCAGATGCTGTGCCACAACTGCTGAGTCCGGATCATGGAACTTAACAAAGCAGACTCGGGAGGAGACTGGTAAAGGCGAATCACTAAAAAATACACAGATAACATAAAGAAGAGGAAATTATAAGCAAACACACAAATGAATGACTCACAAATACTTGCATTCAAAAGTATAAGAGGCAGAGAAATACATATTAACCAGTTCAAAAATACATGGCGTTTTTCAATCAAGTATTATCCACAGAACTGACTATAGAAAGTTACACTCGGAACAATCATTCTTTAAATTCATATTGCATCAAGTTAAAAAGTTTGAACCAGTCTCAGAGTGGTTTTAATGAACTTAAAATGTACAGATCACAAAAATGTCAACATTTATTTCATAATATCAATGCCAGGCATTTAAAAGTACAAATAGCAAGTAATTAGTTTTGGCTTGGAAAGCTTTTCATTATGGCTAGCTTTTTAAGAGTTAAAAACAAAAATTTTCCATTTCAGGGACAAAAGAGTATTTGGTCAAGTACATCTATTTTACTGAGTTTTATTGACCTGCCTACTAAATGCCCTGTCCTCTTTCATCTATAGCTAACTTAAAACTCCCAGGCATTATAAATAGTTAAGGGTCTCTCTCACGGCAGTTTCACACAGAAAAAAAAAAAAAGCACTCATGGGAATACTACTACCCCCCCCAACTATTACCCAAAATTCCAATTAACAAAAAGTCACTTTCCTTGACAACTTGTTTATGTGAAACTAAGGTTCAAGCAACAGTCCCCTAAGCAAGATAAGATTAGGAAGGGAGCAGAGTTGTTTTTTAAAAATATAAGACAGTTAAATTTCTGCCATTGAACTTTTTGTGGAAAGAAAGATTAAATAAGGTAGAGGTTTCTCTGCTAACACCAAACCAAAAGCTATTTGAAAATCAATGAACTAAAGTAATCACATTATCCCAGGTTTATATTAGAATCTTGGGGGGGGGGGGGGAAAGAGGACTACAATTAAATCAAGATCTCTGATGAAAGAAGTACTGAATGATGCCATCTTTAGTTTTCCCTGATGATTTTAATATGCACCCAGTGTAAAGAACTACTGCTTTGTTTAACAAGCCAATTACATCTTGAGACTCAATAATGAAGAGGGAAATCCTGTAATACTTTTGAATTATTAAAAGGGGATAATTGTCAACTTTTCTAAGTAAATAAGATTTTCATATATGCATAAAAACTGGATTACATCAGATTGGTCACACTAAGTGTTTCAGATTAAGTGTTGTTGAAAAGAAATTTTCTTATAATTTGGGCACAATATGAAAATAAAAACTTTTTACCAACATCAATCTATAATCTGAGAACTCTAACCTCTTAGAACGTAAGTTTTCTTAAAGGCATTGCCCTTATTAGCACAGATGCTAATCTAGGTTCAAAGTAAAGCTGTCAGTGTATGTACTGAAATGGATTTAATCCATATTGCTAGAGTTTACCGGAAAATGTTTTTTTGAAAAGATACAATTTTTTTTAATGTGAAGCATCACTGTTCTGAAATTTAAAAATGCTACACCCAGTATAGTGAAAATAAAGTTTTTTCATCATTAGTACTAGAGCTACATAGCTCTTCCTGTTTCTGACAGCCACATTTTTACAACTAAAATAAAAAGCTCTTTAAATGCTATCATTTTATATTCTAAAGTGTAAGCACTTACATTTCTTAAAAAGTGACCCTACTATACATCTCTACCAATGGCCCAATTTTGTTCCTATTTGCAGGGCAGGTATAGAAATGCAGACATAGGGAAGGGACTGTAGACATAGGTGGGGACAATGGAATCAACTGAGAGAGTATAACTGACATATATACACTATCAGGTGTAAAACAGCTAGTAGGAAGCTACTGTACAGCACAGGAGCTCAGTTCAGTGCTCTGAGACAACCCAGATGGGTGGAATGGAGATCCAAGGAGGAGTGGGTATATGTATACACATAGTTGATTCACTTTGTTGTACATCAGAAATTAACACAACATTGTGAAGCAATTATACTCCAATTAAAAAAAAAATGACCTCTACTATTTGTTTGACACCATCTATTATCATCTAACTGAAAGAAAATATAACTATCAAATATTAGGTTATTAAAGAATATAAACAATCAAGAGTTCTAAAAAATTACGAAAGTATGCCTACATGCCTCCAATATATTTCCATCTAGTGACCTTAAATGTTCACATTTTTTTCTACCCACTCATGTACGTATAACATTATTTGACTATTCTATTATACCTATAAGTGGTAGTGAGGTAAAGATAAAATATGAACAATTTAAATATTATGGGAAAGTACAGTAAGAACGCAGAAGGGCAAATAATTCATCTCTCCTCATTTTAAATTGTCGTGTAAAACCACTGCCATTTGGTCCTGCAATTTATACTGTCACATTTTCTCAGTTAAAATCAGTAAAAGAGACGTTAAGAACTGACATCAGAAATTAGTTTTCCCACCCTAGGATTTTGTGCAAGTACCACTGCTATAAGTATGACTGTTAAGAATTAACACAGAATTATGTTTAAGAATTAAACATAATTTACCTTTAAGAATATCCTTACCTTTAAGAATTAATAGAGGCAGTGCGGTTGAAAGAACTGAGGAGCAAGATAGGGAAAAGGAGGCCTGTGTGATGCTTTCACATCTAAGAGTGGTGGTGGTGTTGTGTCTAGCTCCTTACAGTGACCTCTGAGGCTTGTTTCAGAATCTTCTGGGATGCACACATAAAATTCAGATGACTGTTTTCCACCTCAAGCCCACTGAATGTGAGAATCCTTTTCAGGTAAGGCTCTGATTCTTAACAAGATCCTTAGCTGATATTCATGACTGCTAAAGTAGAAATTCTGGTCTGGGTCAGTTCTTTCAACCTCAATATTGAGCTAACCATTTCAGAGCAGAGAATTTTGAGCTTATAAACAAAGTTATCTCTTAAGCCCCACAAAACAGCAAGTCTGTGACTTCAGGTGTTCTTATTTAGTTCTAAAAAAATATAGTAAATTGTTGCATTTAGTTTTAAACATAAATTTTATACTTTTTAAATTAAAAATTTTTAAACAGAAATTATGTTCTCCCCCTACCTAACTATACTAAGTTACTTATATAATCATTAAAGTATCTCTTTTTGGTCCCTGAGAAGTTACTAATGGATTTATCTGCAGTGTAACATAAGTCTTCAGTTAATGAGTAACTGACATATGCTTCTCAAGGATCATTACCTGATAAGCACTCCAGTGACTTTCTCCACTGATACCCCACTAAAATCAAACATTTGAAGAATACCTATTAGGTGTAAAAGAATGATTCCACTCACAAGTTGCTTGACTTTGAAGAAAATCATGATGAAGTGGTAGAAAAGAATCACGTTAGGTTTCAAATACTAGTTCTGACACTGATAGAAATCTATGTGAATTTCAGTTCACTTATTTGTAAAACAGGATACAAGGCTTAGTTCCTCTGTATATATAAGGCTATCATACCGCAAGAGGGATAAAATACTACGTTATGAAGACAGGTCGTATCTGCATGGAATTCTAAGTTAGCAATTTCTGGCTTAGAAGAACCAAGAAATAGGTGGATTTGATAATAAAATAAGGGGAGACACCTTCCTGAGGTTCTCAGTGAAATGTTTATGATCCCAGGAATTTTCCCCACAAACAGGAATTTGGGGCTAAAATTAGAATTTCAGTAGGTGTGGGTCGGAACTCAGTCACACAATACTTTAAAACTGCCCCTCAAGTGATGTTGATGACCCCAAGGAACCTTATTCTAGAAGACAGAGGAGTTAAAACTTGTCAGTTAGTAAACGCTCTACAGAGAAAAAGCAATTAAACTGAATAGAGAAGGCAGGGAGTGGTTGCATTTTTATGAAACGTGAATCAGTGACATTTGAACAACAAAAAGAAAGCAAGCATGTCAGAGTTCCAGGTGGATATGAACACCTTCTGGGAGAAACACACACCCATTTAAAAAAAAAAAAAAAAAAAAAGAAATCAAGCAACAAATATATTTACATTCAATAGAATTTCAAGTTAAGTCATTTAATCTTATTCTATGAGTAAGAGTAAATTTTTCGAGTACTTCTGGAAAGATGAACCCCACTTAGACTATTAGAACTCCATAGCACATTATCTGCAACAAATTACTACTGAAAACTGTGGGGAGCTTAAAGAAACCATCATTAAAATATTTCCAAATTGTGAAGGTTGGATTATCTATTAAGACTTAAATTAGGTAAAAAAAAAAAAAAAAAACTATATATTCATACACATATAATATTAAATGAACAAAAGGATCTACATTCACACTATTCAATTTGGAAAGGCCACTAAAGTAATTTAAAATTCACAACATTATAACCTTATATATTTTCAGAAAAGAAAATGATCTGTACATTGGCGCATATATGAAGGAGTCAGAGCAAAAGTGTGTCAATATTTATTCTCCCCAATGTAGGGAAAAAATCCCAGAGATCAAGTTACCTGGAACACACAACTCTCCTGGTTAGGATGGAACCACTCCATTGACTACAGATCAAAAAGCCAGTCTGTTCTATCATGACTCCCCCTTGAGACAACAGACAAAGTAACATCCCACACTTGTCATCTTTTTATGAAAGTATCATAAAAAGAACATTTTCACAAGAAAAACACTTTATAGTCAGCAACTCTAAAAAAATTCTTAATGATTTGTGGGACTGGAAATAATTTTCTTATAATTAAGTCCAGCATCTCATACACTTTCAGAAATAACATGATTACAATCCAGTAATCAATAATAATCAGATGTGTCACTTTCATTTCCTGCCATTTTACCATTTATTAATACTATAACAATAAAAGGAATATTGGGAGAAACTTAACAGCAAAACATCCATTTCTATAAGTTCTTATTATGAAAGCCATTTGTCCTTCATTGTCACAATAAATACCTGTTTAAAATACCTTCAACAAAAAATTTGTTCCTAGAATTCTACACTTCATGTAAATTAATTAACTCTAAACTTCCCTCCATACCTATAGTACTCCCAAATTAAAGACAACACAGCACTTGAGAACACTATTACCTGAAAATACTTTAAGGAAAACATGATGAAATACAGTAATAAATACCGACTGCAGTATGATCAACTTAGAGAAGCACACAGATTTATCAGGACCAGGTTATTAATGATTTATTACATCCACAACAGTGGATTCTTTGAAGATTCCAATCTCCTGTTTAGTACTTAAGCAGCATCATAAAAAGCTTATGGTACAGCTGGAACTGAGTACCCACTGATAGTAAAATCCGAATGTTCACCTTTCCCAAGGAGCACTGGACTGTTTAATTACTTCAAATTTTTGCTCTAGTATTTATCACATCTTGTTATAGCTTTTTTTTTTTTACAATTATTGCACTCATTTAACACATTTGTGATAAAAATAAGAAATGTAAGACAACAGGATAAAAACAAAAACCCGTACATCTCAAATTAAAAAATTTAACGTTCTAAAAAATTCCTTCTGAAGAACAATTCTAGAATATAAAAAATGTGTACGTTATTTAAACAAAGGAAAATATGAGGTTTCAGCTGTAACTCTTCTCATTTTGAAAAGTACTAAGGCTCACTGTGGAAAAAGAAATGGCAGCCCACTCCAGTATTCTTGCCTGGAAAATCCCATGGACTGAGGAGCCTGGTAGGCTACAGACCATCGGGTCGCAAAAAGTCGGACACGACTGAGCGACTTCACTTCAGGCTCACTGAATGTCTGTCAGAGTATTAACTCAATTATGTTAAATAGGCCAGAATCACTTGACAATATTTAGCAGTAAGCGAACAGTTTATATAAAGTTCAGTATCAAAATAACAAGAAACGAAATTTTTTGTTACTTTTCAAAGAATTCAAACGCTTTTTTTTTTTTGAGAAATTAACCTATACAAAATCCATAAGATGGAGTCTGTCTTGCCTTTAAGGGCCCCAAGAACGACCACGCAGACACAATATAAAGAGAGAGAAAAAAAAAAACCAACCAAGATGAGAAGCCAGTTGTCTCCTAAACCCCCAAACCCTGGCTCTGCCTCTTTGCATCAGTAATAGGCCTAACGCAGATTTCTTTCATAAGTAAACCCAACAGTCAACCTCAACTGAAGCAGCCTGGCCCAGGGAGGCATAGACAAGGACCTGCAGGAAATGGTGTGGGTAGGCCCAGGCTGGGGAGGAGTTAGCAAAAACCGTGATGGTGGACGATACTCACTCAGGCGGGAAGAGGCGCAGTTCGTCGATCTTGCCTAGGAAACCGAAGAGGGTCCGCATCTGCTCAGAGCTAGCGCTCGGGGAGACATTAGTCACCTGGATTACCTCGGTGCCGCCGCCTCCGCCGCCGCCGCCTCCGCCCCCCGGCCCGCCGCTGGGGCCCGGGCCCGCAGTGCTGGGGACGACGGTAGTGTTGCTCATGGCGCTGCTCGCGTTCTCGCTCCTGCTTTAACACACCAAACACACAACAAACAGTGAGAGGGAGGGGGAAGAGGAACCATTCGCCGGAAAAGGCACAGGACGGTGTCCGAAGCTACAGCTGCTCCTGCTGCCGTCGCCGCCGTTTCTCCGCCCCGCCGCTCGCCGCGGGGAAGGAAGAGACCGCGCGAGTTCGAGACCACGAGAAAACAAACGGCCGCCCCCACCTCGCCTCCAACCACCTCACTCGCGGCCCGAGCTTCCCACAGTGCCTTGCGGCGCACGGGTGCGTCACCGTCGGCTCCGCCCCCTGCCGGCACAGCAAGCCATGTTCACAACCGGAAAATACGCGAGAAGAGGCTGCTGTCTAGTGAAAAGGCCTTATCTCCATCCCTCTTCGCTCCTTTCCCCCGCCCCCGCTTCCCCCCAACTCCTAAAAGAGGAGAAAGGTGGAAGGCATTTTTTTTTTTAAAGCACGCCTCCACTCCTCGGCAAAAACTGCACACTTAAGCAACTATTCTTATTTAAAATGCCCACGGTATTTCTTTGTACAGAGTATCTTCTACAGATCTGGTCAGTTACTAATGAAATTTAACCCTAGCTATCAAGATTTTCCTCCCCACTCCTATAAAATTTTCTCTTTACTATATACACATTCTTGTAATACCTAATTTGCAACGAATTTGCTTTGACACTAAAATCTTCAGAAAAAGATATATTAATGTTACACTCACTAGTGCTTTAACATTCACTTTTTTAAAGAATATTTTATAGAACCCAAATATGTTCAAGTATGTTATCTAAAATTTCTACAGAAGAACTTCCTTTACATGCATTTCTTGCCTTGCCTAATTTTAATAATTTTGATCATAAAAAGATCCTTGCCTAATTTTTCAACCTCATGTGAACTATTCTCCCACTTTCATCCAGTGTTATCTAGACTTGCAGTTCCCCAAACCTGACAAAATCTTTTACTTCGCTGTGCCTTTCCACAAGTTATTAATGACCTTCCTCATTTTATCTGTTATCCTTCATAAGGCTTTCCTCACCTCACTGCCACAACTTCCTCAAGCAGAGTTAGAGTTTCTTTCTCTCCACTCAAGGACAGAGGCACAAAAATATTCGTTATATTGACATGTATTCCCCTGCCAAAAGCTCCCGAGTTTCCTGGGTCACTTTAGGATCTAGCAATGTCTGTCACACAGCCAATGCCAATAAATGTGTTGAACACACGCACAAATTAGTGTTAATTAAATAAGTGTCATTTACTCTGACAATTGTTAATCACTTGATCATAAATACTCCTGGAGGCCAAAATCTGAGGACTTACAGATTATTTTTGTTAGTAAATACTTCTATGGAATAATGCAACTGAGAGTGCGATTTGTGAGAGATTAGAAACTAGTTATTGAGATTTGGATGTAAAGCCAACTGGCTAGGTTAACTTAACCAGATAAGCCATTCTCCTAGCTCTTATACAAAAGGAATAGCAAGTTGACCATAAGTCTGGCAAAATTTCTAATTACAACTAATTGCACATTATTCATTAATGTCTATCTGTTAATATAAAACATGTCAAGTAACTTTCTTATTTTGAATAGTACATATGTAAATGCCAAATACAGAGTCTTGTTTGTAAAGTTAATTAGTGTATCAGTACCTACAAAATGGAGGCTGCCGCAGTGACCTGGTCCCTGCAACAAATCTAAACCTACATCTGCCTGCACTTAGAGGAAACACCTGTTAAGGAAAACTAACATACAAATTCGAAATCTTCCAACTCAGTTTTAGCTAGCTTTCTTCGTCCTAGAAAATAAGACCTGCTAGCTTATGAGGCAATTCTCCACCTCTTGACCAATATCTCTTCTCATCCCTATAAAACTCCCTCTTGCCCAGAATCCCTTGGGAAGGGTGCTCCACACTTGTCAGGCACTGTATTCCCTCAATCCATGGATTGTTTTTCCTTGAATAAATGGCATTAAACTCCTTACTAAATTGTTTCAGTTTTGTCATCTGACAAGTGGCTACCATGTACCAAGGCATGCTACAATGTTCTATGACAAAAGGACAAGGGCTGGGTTCAAGGTTGTCCTTTTTTTTTTTTTTGTTAACATCTTTTTATTCTTTGCCATGGATACACACAAATCTTTTCTATTATTCCACAGTTTTCTGTATGTTTGATACATTATATAATTAAAATTACATTCAGGTAAAAAAAAAACAACACACAAACCATATAGTTTTGTGATAAGATAAATCTTTTAAATCATCAGAAGCCAGGTTATACATAAAAACTTACTGGACATACAGATAGATGGTGCTTCCAGATGGCGAAACAGAGTGACAAAAAAGAATCATTCTAATAAGGAAGATTCCTGGGTATTTTATTTTCAAATTATCTAGCAGCTAAAAACAATACTGAACTTAGAGCCAGAACACTGGCTTAAGATAAAATACTACACCTTGTTATTAATTGTGACTTGGGAAATTTCACTTTTAAGAAGCTACTTCAGTCAGAAGATGAGTAAGGAGTTGAATTATAATTTTGAAGATCCTGTTAGGCCTAATAGATAGATTGAATAACTACATAATTACCTTGTGTTACTATTGTCTGTTTCCCATAGAAATGAAATAGCTAAAGGCAAATTACTAATATATGATAGCAAATAACAGATATACCTAATATATACTAATTTTAAATCACTTTAGACTCATTTAGGCTCCCAATTAAACACAACTCCAGCTGGAAAAGAATCTGCTTGCAATGCAGGGGGACCTGGGTTTGATCCCTGGGTTGGGAAAATCCCCTGGAGATGGGAACAGGCTACCCTCTCCAGTATTCTGGCCTGGAGAATTCGCAGAGTCGGACGCAACTGAGAGACTTTCACGTCAAAAAAAAGTACAGAACCTGGTGACAAGTATCATGCCTGTCTTATTTACTTTAACCCAAGGATCATGAAAATGTTAATAAAAACAAACAAACAAAAAAACTCATCCGTTCCGTTCAGTCGCGTCCGACTCTTTGCGACCCCATGAATCACAGCACGCCAGGCCTCCCTGTCCATCACCAACTCCCGGGGTTCACTCAGACTCACGTCCATTGAGTCCGTGATGCCATCCAGCCATCTCATCCTCGGTCGTCCCCTTCTCCTCCTGCCCCCAACCCCTCCCAGCATCAGGGTCTTTTTCAATGAGTCAACTCTTCCCATAAGGTGGCCAAAGTACTGGAACTTCAGTTTTAGCATCATTCCTTCCAAAGAAATCCCAGGGCTGATCTCCTTCAGAATGGACTGATTGGATCTCCTTGCAGTCCAGGGACTCTCAAGAGTCTTCTCCAACACCACAGTTCCAAAGCATCAATTCTTCAGCGCTCAGCCTTCTTCACAGTCCAACTCTCACATCCATACATGACCACAGGAAAAACCATAGCCCTGATTAGACGGACCTTAGTCGGCAAAGTGATGTCTCTGCTTTTGAATATACTATCTA